>VXAK01007146.1:0-17043 GCA_013399435.1 Arenaria interpres | reverse complement strand
TTTTTTTTTTTTTAATTGTCTAGACCTTTCTGCCTGGAAATAATTCAGTATTACTTCCACGCATATCCTGCATATAGAAGAACTATGAGTAGATTTTCCATTTTCCTGCCATTACTTAATTTAACCTATCTCTCCACAGCGCTCTGTTCCATAGTCTCTAAAAATTGTTCACAAAAATTCTGGAATGTTTTAGGTAATGCCATAATTTGTTTACTTGTTAAACTTAAAGGTTCTCTGAAAATAGCATAGTCATCAGTTAAGAGCAATAGGTCTTGACTGAGACTATCATGCTGTAATGATTAATTAAAATTTTACTATGCCCCTCTCTCTCTCTCTCATTCTTACCTTTAAGGCACGTAAATGTAGTCGTTACTGGGATCCCTGGCAGATTTACGGGACTACTTTTATCTGATTTTGAGTAAAACCTTTCCATGAAAGAATTGTAAAAAAACTCCATAATAGTCCTTCTTTATGGCAATAGTTAAATCCCCAAACCTACAGAGCAGTTAAATATAAATAATAAAGAATGTATGACCACGGCTAGCCAGAGAAGCAACCAGACAAACACTGACCAAAAACTAGTACAGTATAGGTACAAAACCTTAACACTATTTGAAAATTCTACAGGGAAATATATGAAGCCTTCACATGTTTTAGCCTTTATAGTTTCATCGCTTTTCTATCCAGATAGAGAGTTCATGGAACATCTATTGTCTTCAATGGAAACTGTGGGCATGAGTACTAGAACAAATATTTTTCGCTTGTCATAGTAAGAAGTGAGTATATTAATCTTTTTGAAGTATAATACTTTTACTGAGATGCAGAAAATAGATCTATTAAGCTCCTTATAATTTATTACCTGCAAACATCTCATATTTTAAAGGTTCTTTTTTGAACGTTCATCCTAATGCACAATCTCTTCCCCTAGTCTATCCTTAAAGCAAATGGCAGTAATTCCACTGCCATGACCCAACTTTTTAAATTTATCAAGTAAAAATAAGCTTCCTTAGGTCATTATTGCCAAAAAAGCTTAAAAAAAGAAAGTATCTTTGAAAGGAATGTTTAAAATTTCTTTTTCTTTCCACACTTTTAGTTTTAACAGAGGTTTCCCAAAATGAGGGCTCTTACAGCTAATTAGCTGATTAGAGCTTAGACTAAGATTTCTGGTTCTTTCACTATACTTAATAATAAAAAAGTAATTCTATTCACTTGAAGAATTTTTTTTCTACAACAACATTCTGCATCCAGATCTGGCCATAAAAAGTACAATAGGAAAAGCATTTGTGCTTTCCTGTATCTGCCTCTGTCCTCTTCCCAGATAGTCTCTGCCTCCAAAATTTTTCATCTTGCATTTCTTGAATACGTTGGAGATTGGCTACTGTTTCCCATTATTTGCCTGTTCTTCCCTAGGATCCATGCAATCTATTTTCTTCTCTCTAATATGTTACAAGACCATCTGTAACACAGTAGATGCCATTGTAGTAGATGCTATGTGACCCAAAACTTGAAGGACTGATAAATGTGTCCTACTGATGCTTGCTATCCTGAAATGTTCCGTGACCCCATCAGAAAACGTCCTCAGTTTTATTTATCTATCTATTAATACTGTCTTGAGCTGCTGAGAGCTAGTAAGTAAAGCAGGCTCCATTTAGATGCTCTTTTCTGTGGTTGATTACAAATTCTTATGTCTGCAAATGTCTTAATTATTTTTGAATATGAAGTGAAGGATATTTGTCACTTGCACTGTTTTTCAACAGCTCTTCAGAACACAGTATTAAACTGGCTTGTTTCTAAATGCTGCTCTCCAACATGGGTCTTAGAATGAGGAGAAAACCATTGGCCTCTGAAGGTAGAAATCTCTCTTGCAAGATAAAAGACTATGACTTTTTTGACTGCTCCTTATGCCAGTACTTTCTTTTCACAATTGTATACTGCATAATCCTACAAATGTCATATTAATATATTTTCCAATGTCTTTTGAAAATGCTCAGCCAGAGGCAGAGTGACTATGATGGATGGAGGCAAAGGAGTCCTGAGGTCTTAGAACCATTTAGAAAGTGCAGATGGAGACCCAAAGGCAAGTACAGGTGTTTTTTCTTTGTGTTGAAGGTAACTGATGTGACATGCAGTTCAGAAGGGACAACAATTTTCCCATTAAAACTGGCTCATATTTGTATAGTGCCTGTTCAAAGTGCCTGTAAAAGTGGGAAATTTTATTTCTCTCTGGCAAAAATATCTGACTTATTAAAGGAGATACAACATACCAGCATTAAGAACACTCTGATGTTTGTATCAGAAAACCAAACTGAAGGTCAATTACTCGTTCTCTGAACTGACTGTATAGGTTTTTTCATTATATTCCTATCTGAAAGATAAAATGGATATGTCTGAGCTATATTAAAAAAAAAAAAAAAGGAAGACTTCTTTCCTTTTTATAATACTGTGCTACAGCATGCTCATTGTCTGCTTTGTGAGGAATCAAGATCTATTATGTATCAGTCCAGGGACATAAGCCATTTTCTAGGCTTGCACTATTCAATCCTGAAAGCAGTTTTACAGAATTCAGCAAAAAGAAATATTTCATAATCAAATAATTGAATTTTCAAAGAACTTTTCAATGCCCTCGGCACAGATGGTACATATCTAGAAGATTGCCAATCACATTACCCAGCAGATATACAGTATGTTATGCTCTTATGATCTATTGAAATTATGCTTGTCACAATAAGATCTCCATAAAAAAAAAGTTTACCAAAAGAAAAGGCTTTTTATTTCATAAAGGAGTTGGAGCCTGCCTGTCTTATCTTCAAAATGCCTGTAACTGCTTTTGCATTAGCATTTTTTGCATAAAGTTTTCTGCCTACGTTTACATGAGGATGCAGATAACATCAAGTGGTTAGTCCATTACCTGCCCTCATCTACAAAGTGATTTAAAAAGTTGCAGTGTGACACGGCAGTCTAGCATATTATCAAAGGATTAGTAATCACCTTAATTGTTATTTAATCCATCCCCTTGTCCTAGGGCAACATCTACTGTGCCTATGTCATTCCTGTCAAATGCTTGTGAAGACTTAACATTCATGAAATCTGTCTCTTCTGCTCATTTGGTTTTGAGCACTGGGAAGAACTTCTGAGCACTGGGAAGAACTTCTGACTGCTACTCTATTTTTTCATTCTTCAGCTGTGAAAATTGTTACCTTTGAAGAATGTTAGAGATCTACATCTTTTTAAAGAATTTGCATGTCTGCTTAATTAGAGAATGTTATTAGCATCTTATTTTACAGATGAAGAGATTTCTGCATTGAACAGTCTGATCTTTTATGCGTTGAAAGGGTCTGTCCTGGAATAAATTGTTGCCTAATATTTACATGATAAAACATTTGGGGGAGTTGGATTTCAATCTGCATAGCTAACCTCATTAACCCTGGGGACCAGTGCAGGGAACCAGTGTTGGGGTCCTGCTCCCAGAGGCTGGGCTGCGGGGCTTGGGACTGCTGCTGGCCATGGTGGGAGGCTCAGCCTGAGGGGAGGCCACAGAATCATAGAATTGTTTAGGTTGGAAATGACCTTTAAGATCATCGAGTCCAAGTGTTAACCTCACACTGCCAAGTCCACCAATAAACCATGTCCCTAAGTGCCACATCTACACATATGTTAAACATCTCCAGGGATGGTGACTCAACCCCATCCCTGGGCAGCCTGTGCCAGTGCTTGACAATCCTTTCCGTGAAAATTTTTTTCCTGATATCCAATCTAAACCCCCCCTGGTGCAACTTGAGGCCATTTCCTCTCATCCCATCACTTGTTATTTAGGAGAAGAGACTGACTTCCACCAGGCTACACCCTCCTTTCATGTAGATGTAGAGAGCAATAAGGTCTCCCCTCAGCCTCCTTTTCTCCAGGCTGATCAACCCCAGCTCCCTCAGTCGCTCCTCATCAGACCTGTGCTCTAGACCCTTCACTAGGTTCATTGCCCTTCTTCAGACGTGCTCCAGCACCTCAAGGTCATGGCCATCCTGGTCCTCAGAGGCTGCTTTCAGCTGAAGGTCTTGCCCTGGCCCTGCTGGGGGCCTACACCTCCTGCTGTGTCACGGCTGGTCTGCGGTCCCTGCAATCCCTGTGGCTCCCACCATCAAGCCTTCTCCCCAGTAATGCCTGGGCTGCCTTAGCACAAACTGGGTCCAGTCACAGCAGTGACTTCTACCATCGGGACAGCATCCCCGCAGAAATTGTTGCACTGAATAGAGAAGAAGAGGAGGTTTGTTCCAGGACTGAGGTTCTCTGTTTCCTTCTTCCTTTTCCATTCCTTCTTAATGGAAAACAAAGTAGACTAACAATTTTTTAGTTAAATTTTCATAACAAAATGTACCAAACTTCATGAGAGATTAAAATCCAGAAAGAGTTTATTTGCAGAATCTGGGAGGGAATGCAGGAACAGGTTATAGTGCAGACTGAATTTCTGGCATAAAGAAGCTACTGTGATGGGAAGTGTAGAAATATCTTTAAATAATGAACATATTCATTAAAAAATAAAAAGCTTGACTTATACTTCTGCTTCTAAACCTTAACATAATTAAAACTTTCATCAAAAGAGTTTCTAACTGCACGTCATTCTAAATGAGGACGTCAGATTGAAAGTAAATGGTATCTAGAAGATGAAAAAAAAGGTACTACTCACCTTTTAATGGGTAAAATAGACATCTAGCATTCATGCTTCATATAACACTAGCTGCTGAATACATTTCTGTAACCTATCACATAGTTTAGATTTAGTTCACTTCCAATATATGCCATTCTCCCCCTCTCCCCAGATTCCTATGGCAAATTTTGTTGTTCAGAAAATGCTAAAGTACTTGGGATGAATAAATATTATATGCACAGTTCTATAGTGATACTTGGCCTGAATACTGACCCTTACACTTTCCAGTGTGCTTGGTCAATATAACTAAATAACCAGCTCTCTTTGATTTAAATATTAAAATCTCTCTTTGATTTAAATACTATTTTTTTTCTACTCTACAGAGGTAAGAATTAGGAAGGTGGGATAACTGGTGTAAAACTTACAGGTTAGAATGTAAACTTTCTGCCATAGGTGTAACCCATTTGTCCCTGCTGAGGAACACTGAGTAGTTCTAATATTGCTGCTGTCTTAGTAAAATACTGTTTAAGAACCCAGATTTTGTTTTTGACTTCTTTCCTAATAGTATATCACTCAAATGTAGAAAAATTGGAGGGCATAGTTCAAAAGCAGGCCCTGATGATAATAAATGAAGAACATTCCCGTACTGCAAGATAGATGAGCAGGTTGTGAGCTTCATTCATCTGGAATAATTGATTTACATCAGTTCTGTAGAGCTTTAGGAAATTGCTATTTCAAATCAATTCGATCCGTTTATAAAGTACAAGACAGTTTAGCTTATTTTAACTATGCTTTGTGAGATGGATACAAAGATATTTAAGAATCTTTGGATTTAAAGTTCACTAAATTGTGAAAGTACACAATATCTGTTTTAATTATACAATATAATCTACTGTTATGCTGACTAGAATTTAGATAGCCAAGTATATTTTATGTATTTTGCAATTGCATCTAACAGGAATCAACAGAATGTGAAAGGTCACTTAAATTTCTCTAAGATTATGAAGGCCTAGCATGAGCTAAGTGTCTGTCTAAAAATGCAGAGATAAAGAATTAGCAGATCTGCAGAATTTTTAGTTAAAAAAACTAGCCCATTGAAAATGTAAAGAACACAATATGATTTTAAGAAATTATTTTCTGTGACTTCATTATTGATTTTTTTCTGTCACCGTTTTGTTCAAAGAAAAGATTCAAAATAAAGCAGGAAATGTGTAAAATGGGGCTTCTAGAGCAGAATCTCGTCACTTTTTTTTAACAGACTGTTGTGCCGCGCTACAGATCTTTAAGCCTGTTTTTCTTCATTCTTTTGTGCTCAGACTGTTTCCAGGTAGAATGAATGTTGGCAATAAATAATTTGGGAGAAACTCCTGGCAACTCATAAAACACTATTTGTCCTATTATGTGAAACAGAAGGTCAAAGTTTGAAGCAAGTTTTAAAAGGAGAGGTCAGCAATGACTTCCTTCTCTCCTCTTTTAAAATCCCCAGAGCTGCTGAGTTTGCCTGCACTATGCCAATGCAGCACTAATAGTTAATAACTACTTCTCCAAATGATCTCTCCCTGTGAGGGTCTCGGGGCTTTAGCTAAGTTTAACCTAATCTCATACCTGTCAGGTAAGTAAGTACTACTAACCCTCTTTAACATATAGCATGAGTTAAGTCTCCGGGAGACTTGCAACAAGGTTATGCAGGAAGTGTAGAGCAGAAGAAGAAATAAAAGGCTTGATTTCTTTATTCTCATGAGCCTTAGTTCCCGTGTGTTTCTCCTAGCCAACACCACTAATTAGTCACCTGCTGCCTTTCAAAGCCTGCAGCCATCGTTTGTTCCTCCACACGTGGCAGCCGCCCGCGCCTGAACTAAAGCCGTTGTGGTGCAGTGACCACAGGTCTCTTGGTGAGGCAGATGAAGTCGCTGCTCCTACAATGGTGCTAGATTAACCTCTATTACAAAAATAAAAAAAAAAGGTATTTAGATGTAGCTGCTTAATGCCTTTCCATCACAGTTGTGCACATCTGTGTGTGTATGCGTTTGTATGTGTATGGAGGCAGGAAGGGCATGCAAACTGGTTTGGATTTAATGAGATTAGACTAGAAGATAACCCAGTCTCCTCTGCTCCCTTCCTTCCTCCAGAGAGAAGAGAAACCAAGCCACTGCCAACACTTAAACTGGCGTGATTAATGAGCTCTGCTCTGCCAGCCTTCCTGCCATCTCTTCTGAAGTTTTAGGTTTGGTTTCACGTAGTTTAGTTTAGGGTGAGAAGTTGGGCTGGTTTTAATTTTATGCGGATCATTAAACCCCAATCTAATTGGCACTCATAATTGAGAGGGAAGACCTTTTCCCTTTTGAACTGACTCAGATAACAACCAACCAAAATGGACTAGATGCACAGAAAAGGAGCTGACAGCAGTGCATTCTGCTTTATTCAGCTGTGTATGAGATTTGCATTTGGAAACCTGATACAGCCAAATGCAGCATCCAGAAATTCATCTTTTGTAGTGTCTTGTTAAGGAAATGCTTGTGATCAGGAAGTAAAAGCAGATAAAGAGTTCTGAATATTTCTGTGAATCTTTATGTCAGCTTTTTCTCTTTACCGAGAGGCTGTTTTACCTAGAAGGTCTGGGGCTTAAAATTTGATATGCTTTCTTACTTTCCTTCACACTGAGTTGTGCTCCACTCTAATCCCTGTCTGTAGGTGGCACTGATCCTTCACTGTAGCAGTGGCAAGGAAATTATGAACGCAGTGAGTTGGAAAAAAAAAATATTTTTTTTTAATTTTTCTTAATCAAAAATAAAATATGTGTGTGCAATTTTAAATCTGGTAGTTACATGAAGCATGTGTGAGCCTACAGAGCTCATAACACTCTGAGAGAGAAGGAAGCTTCATCCTGTCTTTAATTTAACCTATAGAGAGTATCACTGTGTAATATTATTGTGTATGTTTTGGCATGTTTTCCTTTCAGTTTCCTTTTCTCAAGAGCATTAAAACTTGAAGCAAACAAGAACTGAAAATCCTGACCAGCACCCCATGCATGCTTGATTTACTTGGAGTCAAAAAGTGATTTTGCTTGTTTTCTGGTTGAATGATTCCTGGAGTGATGTAATTCTTCTAGGAATGGTGCAGGATTTCAGATAGCGTACAATGAGTTGTCTGAATATCTGGTCTAATCCTATTTCGGCATTTTTATATTTTTGGATTAAAGAGCCAAATCTCTGATTAGTAATATTCATTCCAACCAAAACAGATAGGGTTAGATCCAGAAAAGAATTCAGGTACTGTAACATTGGAAATGTTACAGCCTTGGGTTGGGCACCCTTATCTACAATAAGATATTCTCATCACCTTGTCTGGGGACTATTAGTTGCCCAAGAAAAAAACCACAGTAATTTGAAAGACGAATAGTGTAAAGTAGGCAAGAAGAAGCACTGAAGAGAGTAACAGGGCCTATGGCCATTTACTCAAAGATAGTATGGAACTTGGTTCCATTAGAGAAACTGAGCTGTGAAGTCTGCTCTCATGTGGTATTGTCTCTAGTACACATCTTCAAGCCATCCCATCTTAAGGCAGCAAGAATTAGAGTTTACTCTGTCACAAATGAGCTTAGAGGAATGTCCTAACTATTAGGCAGGGTATTCTGGAGCAAACATGCCCATTGTTTTCCAAGTTGTTCCAATTGTATAGGTTAATAAATATTTATTGGAGTGGGGATTTGAACTGAACTCTCCCCCAGGAGTATCCTAACCACTTCCATCAGTCTCTGTGTCACCTTTCCCTTCTCCCTCTGGCCCATAAATATTAATTTCTTTGTGTATTGCAGGACATCTTTAAATGTTTCATCTAAGAGAAAGATCAACGGCCTGGTTGTTAGGTCCTTCAGCTTGGGTGGAGGTGTGCTGGGTTGAAGTTCAAAGTGCAGAATTTGTCAGGGGAGCAATTTGAAACTACCTTCATGTCTGGGCTGTTGAATGTATGTGGAACTATCTGCCTCACCGATTTCCTACCAAAAAGGGATGCTTATAGGATATCTGTGAGAATGAAAATGGCAATTAGATGTGAAGGGGAACACCTAACCTGCGTATAAGAAGGAGTTTTGCCTCAAACAGCTTGGCAACATGAGCTCTTAGGTGAGAATATTAAATATTCTCGGTTGGAAAATCAGAGCCTTCTAGATTTTGCCGCTGGGGAACTTAAGGGTTTTATATTTGCATTGCTCACGACTAGAGAGCTGCTCTGAGCAGTTCCTGAAGATTTTGGATGCCTCAGTTCTAGTTCTGGGCGCTCGCATGATGAAGTGTGTTGGTCTGAAATCACTTCCAGGCTATCTGTTTCCAATCAAGAGGCAAACTTTGCCTCCAAGGCAGGGCAGCAGGGTTCATCACAATGAATCCAAAAAGGGTGCATCAAGCCTGCCTGGTGTGCCTAAAGAAGCTTTCCCTCCATTTAACTATAGTAAAATTTATTTCAGCATGCACACATGTTTCCTTAAATGAGGATTTGGCACTGAGGAAGCTAACATTTGGGTTGAATACATTTTTATAGGCTGTTTCTTATGCCAAGACTATTACCTTTCTTTTGCAGGGGAGAGCAACTGCAAGCTGTAACAAAGTGGGAGGGGAAAACCGGGACTTGGATTGGTTTCTTTCTTTCCCCAGTTTCTTGATCCAGAAATGTTCGGGGGAGATTTTCACCCTCTGAGACCTTTGTGTTGCATTCAGACCAACTTTCCAGAAGAAAAAAACCTAGTTCTGCTCAGGTGAAAGGGAATTAGTAGGTGCCGTGCCCAGAAAAGATGCCTTTGGGAGCAGAGACAAAGCATTCCCGTAAGTATAGCTCTGTCACAAGTAGAAAGGGGAGATCTGAAGCCCGCAGGGGGTTTCTCACAGTTCTTCTTAGATGGACTTTACAACTTTAACATAGAAGATTGTTTCCCTGTGCTGGTGAGATATTTGCTCCAATTCTTTCCTGTACCTTTCCTCACATGTTTGCTTCAGCTGTGCTGTTTCTTTCTTTCCCCGCCCCATCCTTTCTCAACAGTAACTTCTCTCATTACCTTGTTTAGCTTTTTGGCAGAATCTGCCAATAACACTTCACAAGGTGCTCTTCAAGTGTGGATGAAAGGATGATTGCTAGATAAGACTCACTAGGGAGAAGAAACATGTAGGTACGGCGGACGGACCCCAAGGTGCCAATACGGGTTAGCACGATAATGCTGATCTCGTCATCAGAGCTGTGTAGGTCCCGCAGACAAAACAGAACTCAAAAAGAGTATTTGAAGGATAACGAGAAGGGTTTTCTTCCGTCTTGCTGGGAAAGATTTCTGAGTGGAAGAGGCTGCCAGCGAAGTTTGAGACAGCCCCAAACAGGTAAGGGGAGCTAGCAGAGAGGAGGCAGGAACTGGCAGCTTGATACGACATAAGAGACGTAGCAGCACGCTATGTCTTGGCGACTGTGAAAGTGAGAAATAATTTAATAGCATCCATATTCCAAATACGTAATTGCAGGGCAATGTGAATTTTAATGGAATAATATGCCACATTGTTGAGATTTTCTTTTTCAGAGTGAGGATGAGGCCAGGAAGTAATTAGATCACATCTGGATTTTGCCTCAAGGCAGTGGTGAAGACTTTTATTTATTTATTTTTAATTTGCACGGTTTGCATCAGAGCGTGCCTCACCTTGTGTGACTGCCAGCCAGGTTAAGTGACACAGTTGCTGAAATAGGGAGGAAGGAGTAGCCTATGCCTAAGAAAGTGTGGTCTTAGCTCATGTTTGAGTATAAGTGCACTTGCAGAGAGAACATGGCTGGATTATTAAAGGAGGCTTTTAAAAAACCGCTTTTTTAGTGAAGGAGTCTGTCCTACTGTCTTTGGACAGCAAATGCAGGGTCTGACAGAAGAGAAGATATTCTGTCTGCAAAAGCCAGATATGGAGAGGTCTTAAAGAGCAGATCAGCTTTTCATCAGCCGAAGCATCCTCTCATTGCCTCAGTTCTCTGCCTCCAGGAGCTGATAAAACCACAGAGGTCATTCTCACATCCCCTACCGCAGTCTCCTGCTGAAAGATTCTTCCTAGCCCTTTAAGGTTTGCATTCAATATGAAAAACACTCTCAAAGGATTTTTGTTTTTACAAAGGATTGCCTTTTACCAGTTGGTTATGGCTGTTTATTAACAGCCATATAATTTGCGACTAATTTATTTTTCCCTGCAGCAGTGGCAGCAAAGTCCTTTCACAGTTGAGAAGTGAGCAGCTGAATTCTGCCTTATGTTTGCGCATCAGGCAAAGTCATATGGAGAAACATTGAAGCATATTTTTATTCACAGTCAAGAATGAATGTGGAAGCATAGCCTTTCAGAGGCAGCCGTTTTAGAAATGACACAAATATGTAATGAATGAAGACTGCTTATCTACATAAACCGCATATTTGTGCAGATAAACCCCGAATGCAAATAGCCTTGTCTTGTTCCTGCCTTCTTTTTTTTTTTATTCTGAAAGAATTAATCGTTAATGTCACTATCAGGGTTAGTAAGTGTTTAAAATATTAAATTTAAGAGTGAGTGAAGACTCACAGAGGCTTAAAAGACTTAGAGTAAGTAAAAACTTGCCATCATATTTCAAATGAGCATTAATTTCTTCCTGTGTAAATTTTTCTAGAGTTTATGTTATTACTCTACCAAGCTAGACATCAAATTAAGTATTTTAAAGTTTCAGTAATTTTAACAGGTAGCTATACACATTTTGTGTCTACACAGCAGCATGACACCTACTGCTATTTAGATACCTAACCTCTCCTGATTTCATCATATCCTCTCCAAATAGTTTTGATGACAGTGAATTAAAGTTAGTTGTTTATTTGTCTGTATGCTTCTTAGCCAGAGATTTTATTGAAAAGAGGCGGTCTTCTTTTTCTGGTGACATGATCTTCTGCAGTTTTGCAGCTTACAAACCAAAAATCCTGAAGTTTCCTTTGCTTGTAGATTGCTGGAGACTAGTACTGAAGCACATGTATTTCTAAACAGTTCATTCTACAGAACATACCACAGAAAATCACCTCATTATGACCTTGATAGTAAATGTCCCATTAAATTCAGTTGCATACCATGGGCACAATACATAGATTGGCTCTGGGAAAGAGAAGCACCAAACACTCTGCTTTTTGAACTGTTGTTTTCCCACTCAATTTAAAGTGTTCTGTGAGCTGGAGGAGAACAGTCAGCAAACACAGCAGAACCAGTTAGCACCCATCTGGTACTATTTTGAGTAAATTGATTGAATAATTATCCTCAAGCAGATCTATGCTCTGGCAGTTCACTTGCTTATTTAGGATTTTTCAATTCAGAGGATGGAAGAGAAGAACCTGGTGAGGTGATATATGGTCACCCATTATAGGTGCACCGAAAATCAAGATTTGTACTTGTTCTTATCTCTGTGAATCACTGAATACAACTTGTCTGATGTGAGCAATATGATGAGATGAAGTTTTGTTTTCAGAACTGCTGAGTTTTGAAGACGTATCCAAAAGATGGTGGTGGTACCAACGACAAGGTCAGTTACTACCAGAACCTTTGGTTGGAAACATAGATATAGTCTTGGCAAACGTGAAATACTAGCATACCAGGTATGGTTTGTTTTTCTTATTTTTAAGGCTCATAGTGATATTAATTAGAGCTGTCTTTAAGTGCTCTATTCCCAGAAAAAGAAGTTCTATCCTTCACCACCTAAATAGGACTCAAAAGAAAAAGAGAAACAGAAGGAACTTTGGCTGTTATGTAGGAAATTATGCTTTTTTTTTTTTTTAATGTTGAAGCTATTAATGGTGTGAAAAGATCAGGTGTCTAACATTAGGGAATTCTACAGCCAGTATGTGACACAGCACCACATGAAGAACGGATACCACCTTATGTAGAAAGAATGGTGATACATAGGTTAGAAATGTGTATATATAGATCTGTCTTTTCCCGCTAGGCTTCCTTCCTTCTGCGCATTATGAATGCACAGATAGAACTCTAGAAGACTTGGCTTAAAACTTGCTGGAGTGACAATCAAGGAAAAGAGATCTCATAGCAGGAGAAGGGATTTCTCTAATGTTTATCTCTATGCAAGAGTCCGGCGTAAGATTTAAGCAAGACTTAATGATGCTTGTTAGGCAGTGATTGAATACATAAAACTTTGTTGAGAAATCTATTCTGAATTTAGTGAAGTATTCTTTTGAAAGATAAATGAATCTTGGTATAGCATGTGTTATAAATCTTCTTTTAAAAAAATATATATATTATGTTGCTATCGTTATTATTGGTTACTAGTCATTCCCTAGAAGTTGCTAGTTTTGTGATTTGTGAGTTTATTCTGGAAAAAAGTATTAAAAAGTTTTGACTTGCTAGTAAGTGGCCAGGCTGTGTCACCTGGACACATGTACGCACATGCTCCTTTCTGATATATTTTTGCTTCTCTGTAAATTCAAGTGCCTGTACAGTAACTTTTATTCTGTAGTGCAGGTATGGGTATGTCTGCAAAGGCTGAATTGAAGGGGTGAATGGATTTAGGAATATATCTGTGATACTTTGGAGCCATGTTGTCCCCTGAAAAATGTTGTTTCTGCCTCAGACCACACTGTGAGATAAAACCACATTGTGGCTTCAGTATCTCTGCAGGTGTTCTCTTTGCTAATCAATGATCCTTGAATTTGGCTTTTTTGTTTGCTTTTGCCCTTTGGTTTCCCCACCAAAATGGACTGAATTTTGCCTCTCCATTACAGGATAATGCAAACAATTTCCAGAAAATACTGTATTTCTGCCTGAATGTTTTTCTTCAGTTCTGAACAAAAGAAAAAAATCATAGCTGTGGTATCATATATAATGTGTAGAGGTATCAGTTCAAAGAGAGGTGTTATTTTTATGCAATGAAAATAATGAATCCTTAATTTTAATGTAAAAAAACCACTTTGTATACCTGTATGAGCAAATATATACTTGTCAAAATGGGAACCTGTATGTAGTAGTCTGTTATTGCCAAAATAATTATGTGTTTCTTCATTTTAATACATCTGCTAGCTGCTTACATTCTGAACTCCTGTTTTTAAAAAATCTGGTTCCCAAGTGTTTTTTTCTCTGAATATGCTGAATTTTAATGCTTAATTAGAAGAATTTCCTTTGAGAACAATGCAAATGTGTCATTAGCTATTTCTTCTAATGGCGGACTCTTTCGTCTGGAACATAAAACTTGAAATTCATTAATAGTTTGATATTTAATTGCATATTGGCTGGGCAGTTTTCATCAGCCTTTGCTTTACTATGGTCATTAGAACTGGCTGACTTATTCATCGTTAATACTGTTAACAGTTTTTACTGGCATTCTCCACTTACAAATAATTCCTGATTTCTGAATTTGAGGTAATAGACTGGATCCAGTCTCAGGAAAGTGGGATAAGAAGTTCTAACAGCACTTCTTTTGCAAGATTGGCTTACGAAACCTAGAGCTCTAGCACAAATGACTTGACTCCCTTTTGTGGAAGTTAGGTACTGAAAAGAGATAAACATAAATCTTGCAACCCCGAATCCATACTCATTGAATTTTAGAAGCTTAAATGAGGCATATAAAATAGGCATCTCTTAGCTTGGTAGGCTCCCTCGGTAGATAGTGAAGAAATATGTGTTCCGCAGGGAGTAAATCAGATCACTCAAAAATTAATCTACCCCTTCAGTGGAGCCTCTCTCTCCACACTTACTAGAATGGGAACAGAGTGACTTCATTCCTGACTTGGACACTTGTACATACCATAAACTTATGAAGCTGATCTTGGATCTAAGTATAAAATAGTGTAAGTGGTCAGTAGGAAATTCTGAAGGATGTGTTTAAGTCTTGTCTTCTCTGATGCACAGTTTATAATTCACAGAAGTACCCCTGCCCACTTCCAGCTCACAGCCATTAAATTACCTTGGAGTTGGTTATCAGAGTCATCCCTTTCTTGCAAAAAGCTATTGAACCTGGAAGATTGCCTTTTGCCTGGCAGATTACTCAGGTCTTTTCTGAGGCGAGAGAAAGAGATTGTTCTCTGGGCGAGGAGGTTTGAACCCATTTTTAATGCCAAGACAGATAGTGTGGGCAGAAAGGAGGGAAATTTGCTATATCCTCATGAAGGATATAGTGGGTGCTTTGTTAGGGAAGTAAGTGGACCCCAGTTCTTCAGATCTGGGGAAAGTTCCTAGCTACCAGCTGATTCCAATGGCAACACAACACCTTTTTCTTGCCCTTTCCATTCTCTTTTTCCAAGGTGTCTGATTTGCTAGGTATGGTTTTAGAAAATAAGCCAAACAGAATTCAACAGGTAATTAGGTAAGGAGAAGCCTCATGTTCAAAATGAGACATATAGGCAGGAAGGACATTCAGGACTCCTGGAAATTAGAGTGCCTGTGGGATTAGAGTGCAGGCAATCTCTAATTTAGGCAACTAAATAATGTTCAGTCTCCATTATGTACTTCGATCTGAATGAACTAAGTTTTTAATTCCTTATCTATAAAATATTTTTTAACCCCTTCTCGTATTTTGTCTTGTAAATTAGCTGGGGCACACTTTTCTATGTGCTATTTACAAAATTGCTACTTCTACTATGTCAGTAAGAAGTGTGTAGTTTATTAGACCTCAGAGTCACATGACAGTGGTTCTTTTCTCTGATTGCATTATTATTACTATTTTTTCACTAGAGAGTAAGAAATAGTAAATAACAAAAAATGTATTGACATGCGATGCATTTATAATTTGGATTAAAATGGATTTTTTTCAGATCTAGTTGCAACTCAGAATGAGAATAAGTATCCTTGCTTCCCAAATTAATTTATTTCCATGGAATCCTGAGTATTTGACACTTACAAATAATATAATGCTGGTGAAATCAAAAACACTTTTATACTAAGTTTAAGAACCAAGAAAAGGTACATAAAAATACAAAGGTTTAGGGGAGTGCTCCTGACCAGATTACAGATTCACCTGTTCGGTCTATGTTTTTAACTAATCGATGCAGTGGGGTTCCTCTCTCCCAGTGTTTTAGCCTTGTAAAAGGTGTCTGTTGTAGACAAGAAATCTTGGATCCTTCTTTAGCTGAAGGGGAAAGTTAATCAGCTTTTGTGTATATTCAATCCTATGCTAAATTAGGATTGCAAATTATGATGTGGCATGTCCTTTCAGTTTCTTTCAGTGTAAACAGGGAGTTTAGTCGACAACCTCAGTTTAGATGCCTACCTTTTATATGATTATGCAAAGCTAAAAAAAAAAAGGCTGAACACAAAATATTTGGTCCACAATTCCACTAAGAAATATACTTCTCTGTGTATGTATATACATACCTACATACATACACACACACACATATATATAGATATATTTATGTGGCATCTTTACCGTTCAGGAACATTCAGATTCCACTCAAAACTGACAGGATATTGAAAATGGAAAGGTTCAGTCATTTACCTTTTTAATTCAGCTTGCGTGCACAAAACCATTATCTCAGCATTTGAGTGAGCCCTGCTTGTCAGTAGTGTAAGTAATTAAAGGGTTCAGTGGTTAAATATTGCTACAAGTAGTTCAAAAATAAATTGTTATTTTTAAAGACAGACTGGGAGACAAACACAGATGAATAATAAATATGTGGATACATGCACAGAGCTGTAGATGGAAAAATAGCTGCTGACAGCTCACTATTTTCCGTAACTTTTCTTCATTAAAAAAGGCAATCAGTGAAATTAAGGTTGAGGGTGGGGAATATGAAGGAATGAAACATTAATAGTAGTTTCCATTTTGAAATTCAGCAATGATCCTTACAGCAGTGGAAAATCAATGCAAACATCGCGTTTGCAAACCAAAGCTAATGGCGACGGTCTAGTTTGTCAAGCCTTAAATCACAGAGCTAAAATATTTCAATGAGCTGTTTTAGCCAAGCTAATCTATGAGAGATTGTCCACTTATACAAAATATTAAACTTAAAATCATCGATATTGAGGTAGCAATTGATTTTTTTTACTACTATCCTAACCTTGTCGGTCTATCTTCCCCACTTTTTATTTTTTGTTATAATTAGTCTTCTTAGTGAATTATGATTGAAATTAATGGACACCTGCCTGCAGAGGGATTAGTCACAGCCACAGTCTCTAGCTAATGTGCTAACACAATGAAAATAATGCACATCACAGGATTAAAATATTCCTCTGTCTACATGTTTACCTTATCGAATGTCAGCAGCCGTCCTTGCTGTGGATGATTCTGAAGTGCTTTCAGGGGAATGACTATCACACATTGCTGTAGACAGTGGTATACATGGAAAATGACAATTTAACAACCAAAACAATTCTGCATCTCATTTTTCCTATCCTCTCTTCTGGTGAATTCTCAGCCTGAAACACAGAGATATATGGGGACTG
>VXAK01007145.1:54207-73226 GCA_013399435.1 Arenaria interpres | reverse complement strand
CAGAGAAACTTATATACACTAAGGCACAAACCCACTCCATTCATAATGCCCAACCATGGACTTACAAAAATAGTTTTTACCTTCTGCTGAGTTTATCACAATAACAGGTACTCTGCTACCAAGACAAGTTTTGGTTCCCAGACTGTGTTCTGTTTTTTGTCAGGATATGCTTCAGGATGTGAAACTTGTCTTTCTCATTCCTCCCCTGCTCTCAAGGTCGCTACTGGCACACACTGTTGCTCCAGATGCACGTACATCTTAACCGTGTGAGTGACCTTTAACTGAACCCACAGCCACATACTGAAAATCACAAATTGAAATCTGGGAATTTTGTTTGCCTCTCCTATTAATAATAAAGCTTGCTGCTTCTTCTGCAGGAGCAGCAAGGTGTGTCTGCTGAGTGAGTGGTGGTGCAGGGTTGTGGGAACTGAAGGCAGTTCAGGTCCAGCAGACCAGCGCTGGACTTCACAGACCAGCAGCACAAGCTGAGAGAATTGTCCTGCCAAATGGATTTCTCTGCTGAACTGCATGTGTATTTAGAGTGCTGAGTTTGGTATGACAGGCTGGAGAAGCCCTCCTGCCACCTAAGGAGGTGCTTTATAAGAGGGCTTTGATTCATGATTGGGAATAGTTTGAAGCAGTTGATGAAGATGCTGCTTCCAGGGGTCTGTCTGCCTTCTCTCTTACTTCCTTGCTCGTGAATGAGATGCTTAGCCACTGCAGTTAAAAGTGTATGATCATACACTAAGCCATCTCCCACTCCAAATACTGCTATAAACAGCCTCAGCCTTGCCAAGAATTCCTGTTTGCATGCTGGGTACCCCATGTCTCCTAATTCCTATTTTCTTTGGCCTTTCCTGGCTCTTTTGTGAAGAAATGCAGCTTGGTCTTCATTGTAACGCTAGCTAGTATTTGTATGTCTGAAGTGCATCAGGATTTCAAGGTCTGTGGGATGTATATTTAGAAAGAGATGTAACTTAATTACTAACCCTAGATATTGGTGATGGGAATTGCCTAATGAATCTGTTGGTGGAAAGCAGCACACTATCAGTTTAAGCCTGGATATTCTGTCAGAATATCCCGGAAGCATTGTGAGAACCCGACAGAAAACCAGGATGTCTCAAATCTCGCTTGCTGCAAGATACCTGCCACGGATGAGGGTAGCCTCATCCTTTTATTGCTGCTCTTCTTTGACCAAAGTTCAGTCCTGGATTCTGAAGATAAAGCTCAGAGCCTTAATTTGGGGCTTTTAAAATGTGAATCACCCAAAACTGTGGCTGGGTTTGTAAAACCACAAATAAAGGCTTCTGCTGCATATAGCATCTCTTGATTGTTATTGTATTTAGGGCTAAATTTGGATCGGTCAAGGCTGCATCTTCTTCGTGGTGACCTGGAGGGCCAAACCTGGGATGACATTACCAGTCAAGTGGTGCTGGAATTCACCCATCTTTATGCAGTGTTTGAAGTCACCCACTTCTCCTGGTAAGTGCAGGATTCGTCCTGAGGAAATGAAGGGATGTTCCTCTGCCTTGCTCTTCCCACACTCTGACCAGGGGTCATGCTTAATGGCATGTTCCCTACCTGTTCCCTTTTACCTTTGCAAGTCAGGCTCAGCTTAGCCCTTCATCTCTACCCATCATTTTTTACCATCTAGTGGTTGTGACTGGCTTCTTTTCTTAGGCAGGATCCCTCCTTTTTCTTAATTCCTTGTCTACCAGGTACTGGCTGTGGTACACCACCAAGACCTACATTGGAGGCATTGCCAAGAAAGTCTATGAACGGCTGCGTATGTACCAGGTGAACTTCATTGCTCTGCAGAGGAAGAAGGACCCCGAGCAAGTCCTGCTACAGTGCGTCCCCAAGCACAAGGTCTGATACGGGTTGCATTGTCTTGCTCCTGAGCTTCCTGGGCCTCTCTTTGTGGGATGTAAGGGCAGCAGTGTACCAAATGTTCCTGTTCACTGCCCCAGGGTTGTGGCTGGAGTATGGTGTCACCACACTCTGGTGGTAGTGTGATACTGGCTCACTGGGAGCTGGGGAAAGAAGGAAAACTCATTCTATGCAGTGGTGGATGCCATGTAGTGATTTCCTCCCCTGCAAACCTTGAGGACTGGGCTGCTAAAATCAGCTGAGCTACAGTAACTGGTCATGTCCATGCTGTTAGCACAGCAAACACAAGGCAAAACATGTTGGTTTAAACTTCAGTCAAAGATACTAAAGTTAAGATGTCAATTGTTTGACGTGGGCTAGTAGCGTGGGCAGAAGCACTGCTTTGGTTTCAGCTGGAGAGGTTAGAAATGGTACTCTTTCCGACAGTCCTTGCTGTTTGCAGTTCAAGGAGTGGAACAGAACATATGTATGAGCCCTCCTTAATCTGCTTCAGTGCAACATCAGGTTAGTTTATGGTATTAGTCTGAGCTAATCTGGCTGACTTTGTACGGAAGGAGATGGGAGGTGCTCATGCGTTCTCTTCTGCTGCCTCTGCCCTAGGGGTATCGGCCCTCAGCAGTGTGGCTTCAGATGTTAGCAAAGTAAGCGTGCATCTGTGCTCGTAGAGCGTGTACCTTGACAGACAGTGCAGCTCAGTGAGGTGAAGGTTATTTTATCAGGCTGCCAGAACTGGGCTGCATATCCAGCTCTGCATAGTCCTCTGGTCTGGTTGTTCACTTTTTTATTATTTTATTTGTTCTCCCATACTGAAATGACCCGTGGGCATAAACATCTGTAAGGATTCTTTGTATCTTGCATACTGTGCTAAAATTGCTTCCAGAGGAGGGAGAAGGTTCACTGTTACAAATAGAAAGAAGAATAGACACTTCAGCTCTAGGCTGGTTCTTGCACTGCCTTTGAGACCCCAGATCTAACATTGTGATCACAGGCTGCAAAGCCAAAATTAGCTTTCTGGTGTCCTCAGCTGTGTGCTATTGTGGCATGTGGCTTTTTTTTTAACGGCATACTGTGAGGAGGATAAGGTAGCAAGTAAACCCGTCCTTAGTTTGAAGGTTACTGATCTGTTAAAAAGGCGGACACAATGCAGAAAATGCTTTTTTAATGTCAGCTTTGGGATGGCCTGTCTTTGTTAGTCCACATAGGCTTTTCTGCATTTTACTTGAGAAGAAAAATAGGGAAACCAAACACTCAGAGCACCACTTTCTTGTCTGTAGTCAGTTTACCTGGGATGGGGGAGGGATGTGTGGTGTGTTCATTTGTTTACATCCTTTATATGTAAAATGGATTTTCCCTGTTGAAGGTGAGTGAGAGGAACATCATGAGCGTAGGGACATGGGTCAGGGGACAGATATGCTTTAGACTAAACATGGGGTTCTCTGTTGTCATTCTTGTCAGGTTGACCCAGTGCTGAAGAAGCTGCAGGACCGCTACCGAGGACCTGAGCCATCTGACATGGTGGAGATGTTTGAGGGAGAGCAGTTTTTTGCGGCTTTTGAACGAGGCATCAGCATCGATATGGGTATGGTAATACTGGGCTCCTTTCTGGTCCTACCTCTTGTGCTTCTCTACCCCTAGGCGTGCCTCTGCTGGGGGCTGTACTCCTCCATGGCATTCCTCTCTGCCTCCAGCTTGCCCACTACTCACAGCACCCAGCCCATGGACATTGAGCTTGTCCCATTTTCTGGTAAACCAACTTTTGTGTCTACTTTTTCTGTATTAAAGTGCTGTTGGCAAGCTTTTATTTCTTCTCACGCTCTTGTAGCCTGCAGAGGGCAATTTATGACTGATCTGCTCCTGCAGCCAGCGATGCCCTTTTCCTGGGATCTTAGACACCACACTGGTGATCTAATTTATGTTGCCCATTTCTGACAGAACACATATAAAGATTTTTTTTTTTGGAGAAGGTATTTCTGAGATAATCCAGAGCAAAGAATTCTCCCTAGTGGAGCCATTAGAAGAGAAGGAAAGAGGGAGCAGGACCAAAACTCAAAAAGATGTTTTATGCCCCAATGTGTCTGGACCTGTTACAGCTGCAAATTAAGCCATTTTCTGCAAAACCTGAATGTACAGCTCAGTTTTATTGCTGTAAATTAAGCACAACTCTATGAAAAATAATAATGAGCACTGTTTTTTCAGCGGAGTTCATGAGGCCAGAGTCTGTCCCTCTGTCCTCATATAGGTTAGACTCTAACTGAATTTCTAGATAATTACATACGTGGATGTTGTACCTGATTATATTTTTTTCCCTTTAGCTCTATTCCTATTTCTGCACCCACTGCAGAAATGTTGAAGAGATAGGTGACCTATTTCTCTGCATTATGGGATGCTATTGCAGCTGATTCTACCCTCGGAGGGGTAGAATGGACCAAGGTTGGGAGGAAAGTGCCAACGATGGACTTGACTCCAGGAATGTCTTGCCCCTCCTTGCCTTCCATTCTTGAACTTGATCTCCACCTTGTGGCCATCCTCTTTTTTCACCTGTAGGACCTACTTTCTCCATAGCCAGTGTTTTCTGCTTTCCTGTATCAGCCAGTGACGAAGGGGGGTTACAATTCTTTCAGCCATGAGTAGAAGGAGTAGATAGTAGCATGGAGGCTGCTAGTGGATGATGAGCTGGGCTTGAAAAGCTGCATGCTTTTCTGCAAAAGTTGAGTTTTGCTGCTTCTCTGCACAGATCGGCCCGACTGTGTGGATGGACGTCTCTCATTTATTTTTTACTCCCACTTGAAGAACATGAAGGAAATCTACGTGACCTCCCCTGTAGACAGGAAGGGCCAAGCTGTAAAAGGCCAGGTGAGCAACCAGTTACACTGATGTCTTGTTTCCTCCTTCATCATCATCATTGCTTTTACAATGCTCCTCATAACAATCTCTGTGTGCCAAGCATGACTCTTTTCCTCCCCTCTTTCCCTGGGCTTCGCATTTTACTGACTAAACCCTGAATAAGCAAGAAGAATAGTCTGGAAGGATCACTCATCACTTAGCTCTCTGACTTACATTCCTGCCATTAACTCTTGGAGTGTTGGCAGGGAATCCAGTCGTTATGGCAGAACCTCAGCGCTCCTCCCAGTTGCACTTAATTGGGAGGCCATATTTATGGACTGAGGACAGGTGAGAAATGCTGAATTCATTCTTTCCTGGACAGAAAAGACATGGCTTGGCCACTGTGCTTGAATGTGAACCTCACTGCATGTTTTCCATTTGTAAAGGTCTCTTTCTACCGAGGGGCAATTCCCGAGAGCATCCCTGAAGATGCCAGCAGGAGGAGGAAAGGACCAGACTCCCTCTGGCTCGCTACTCTGCCCATCAAATTGCCTGTGAGTTGTTTTGTCTCCTACAGAAAAATTAATCTCGATGGGGTAAGATCACAGCCTTCCTGCTCGGCTAATTTTGTCTTCCTCCATGAGAAGGGATGCAGTGAACGACTGCAAGAGAGGGCTGCCCAACCATGGTGTGGTGGAGATTTTCCACTCCCCGTGAGCTCTTCTGAAAAGAGAAACATGAATAGCTAGGAGTGGTCTCTATCTCTCCTGCTGGTCTTGCCTGTCAGGCACAGGCTTGTTGGATGGGTGGTCAGAAAGGGTGGATCCTTTGAATGAATGAGGGATGTAGAATAGGAGGAAGCTCACTGTAATTAAGGGAAGTGTCTGTTTTGTTTATAAATTTCTTAGTCACAAAGCTCACACAACAGGAAAAAAGAAAGGTCTAGGACGAGGTAGTTAGGCTGGATCTGAATACAGGTGTTGAGTATAAATACTCTGGTGTGAGCCACTGGCCTTTAAAGGCTAGGCTGTATGTTACACTGAGAAATGTGACTTTTGCTTATGGAATTTAATTGATTTTTGAGAAGCTTAAACCAATAAATACCTTTGTAGGCTGAGTGTTTCCCTTCAGAACATGTGCCATGATCTCACATCCCTGTCTGACACATGCAACCTCAAATACAAATCCAAACTAAGTGCTGTCTTTCAGTTGAGGCAAGTATGTTTTGGGGAGATGGTTCATTGAAAAAATGCTCTGTAAAGACAAGAAAGGAAATTTCCAGTGTGAGCTATGACTGTGAACATTATGATTTGATAGTTTTCAGAGGCAGTGAGCATTGCTGGCCGTTGCCAGTGTGAGTGCTCCTTGCTTCTGACAGCCTGACTCTTCGGCCCCACAATTTTCCTTCCTCCCCAGTGGGAGGAAGGAAATTTCAGTGTGGAGACTGAATGGCCAGACACTGTCCTGTATGACAACAATTTGTTTAGCATGTTCTTTCTCTCTCTTCTCTATGACACAGCGATTAAAAACCCGCTGGGGCGAGAACCCCGGTCCCCTGAATGGCTTCTCCTTCCCTCCTTTGAACCTGGGCAATGCCGAGACTGGCTACCTGACTCAGGCAAACCTCCTGAGCATTGCCAGGCGCGTGGGACCGGACTGGCAGACCATCGGCCTGAACCTGGGCTTGACCTATCAGCAGATCGAGCGCATAGGATACAATAACAGGTAAGATAGGGCACAGTGATCAACACTGATGCACTATCTGTCTGTCTGTCAGGCTGTCTGCATATCTGTCTGTCTGCAGTGTAACAGTATAAATTAATGCTTTGCTGGTTGACAGTTTTCCCACTTGAATTGTTTCACTGGATAAAAGATGGGTTGACTAATGGTTCTTCTCAAAACATTACCTTTTTTAATTGAAAACTGATTATTTGCTCTTGCCATTACAAAACAAAGCTTTATGTTTGAAAAACAAAATTGGGAAATAACAAACCTGATGAGCTTTGTAGTTCAGATGAGTCACATTCCTTTTTTGTTCTGTGATCTGGATTCCTGGCCAGACTCCATCTCTGACAATGAGCAGTGGTCTATGGCATTAATTGTGAATATCATCTTTATTCAAAAAGAGCTTGTGGTATGTCATGGGACATGCAGTCTGACCAAAAAGCCAGAGCAGTTAGAATGAGAATTGTTATGACCAAACTACTGTTCCTGTGGGGAATTTACATTCAAAAGCAGAATGCTTTAATTTGATACTTGCATTAGGAAAAAAATTTCTAGAGAGATTTTAGCGCAGGAACTGCAACTCCTGTGTGATGGGTGGGGAAAACGCCCATTGAGTGCTTTGTTGTGTCTGGGTGGCTTCTTTGGGGCTCCAGTCATGGTCTAGGACTGAGGAATGGCCTGTGTGGGTTGCCAGTCAGGAGAGTGTGTTGATTATTTCTGTGCTTCCCCCTTTCTTCAGACAGGACCTTGATAAGCAGATCCTGGACATGCTTTTCTCATGGGCTCAGCAAAACTCAGAGGATCCTGACTCTGTGAACAAGTTGATTACAGCCATGAAAAAGAGTGGCCGCCAGGACATCGCTGATGAGGTTGAAACCATCATTGAGCTGGGACGGCAGAAATACAGAGAGTCCATCCGCCGGGTGGGCTTGGAGCAGGACAGCAGCACTGAGGACTCTGCAATAGCTATGACGTAGCACCTAGCAGAAAGAACTGGGTTTCATTTGGGGTCCCTCTGTGTCCCCACAGTGATAACGTCTTGGGGCTTCTCCCACCTCAAGGGCCTGCATCTTGTCAAGGAGCTGGATGTTGATTTATGTGTGAGCAGACTACTGAGCTGTCTTGGGTCTATACTTACATGTCACTTCTGACAATCCCAGGCAGCTTAGAGTGCATTTGTGAGCCTTTTCTGTACTTCCACCTCTTGACTTGACCTCTTGATTTCAGAAACTTGGAGAAATTCAGAGGCTGAAGTGTCTGTCAGTTGAGTAGTGGCTAAAGTAGCCTTTTATGAATTAATACTCATGTTATGTATATTTATTTATAACTTATTCCTGAAACTGTGTTCTGCTGGAAACATTGGATGTGAGCACTTGGGTCTGTTTGTGCTCCAGTGCTTGATGGAAAGTGGAGATGCAGTGGTGTTATGAAGGCTGTGGTGTGTTGGGGCCAGTTCAGCTATTTTTGTTAATGATGTGTTTTACTCACATGAAAATGTGAACCATATTCCCCATGAAAATGTTTTCTGTTTTCTGCCAAATCCCTTCCAGTACACTCAAACCCAAAACAAGACCTAAGTATTTGTAGGTGAAAGAAAAGAAACTAATTTCTAGAAAAATTGTTCTTATTTTTTGGTTTTGTTCCAAAATAACTTTTGGAACAAATAAAATTTCATATTGTCCCTAGGCTGCTGCACCTGCCAGGCTTTTTAGATGAGGCCTACATGCTGTCAGTCTTCGACAGATTTCCAGTTTTATTTTACAAGTAAAAATCCATAACCCCGCTGTTCTGGGAGAGACTCTAATTAAAGTGAAAGTAAAATTTTCCTTGCAGTTTCAAAGGGATATTTCCCACATCCTCCCAGTGAAACATGCTGGTGTAATAGTGAAGGTGTGACCCCTCATGAAGTTTGGTAAAAAGCGTGACTTAAATTTGCATTTTAAAAACTGGTCTGACCAGCTGTGAAATAGGCACTGTTGTGGGATTGGCATGAACTGTGCTGATCTAACCTCCCAGTTTTGCCGTGTGAACATCTTGTATAAGGCTGGAAGCATTTATTGCTTTTTAACTGCTCGGTCATTGACTACTAAGGTGTCCTTCTCTTCCTGTTCCTCATCTCAACTAATGACCCAGTAATGATAGTGGGAATTTTCATGCAAGGGTTTTGAAAGACTATTGTCATCTGTGTAAATTCAACTCTCAACACAGGTTTGGATTCATCATACACTACTCTCTAAGCAATATTTAAAGGGCTGTTCTCAGATTGAAAAAGAGAAGTCTGTGTAAAAATCACAGAATCACAGAGTGATACGGGGTTGGAAGGGACCTCTGGAGATCATCTAGTCCAACGCCCCTGCCAAAGCAGGTCTTCCTCGAGCAGGTTGCACAGGAACATGTCCAGGCAGGTTTTGAATGTCTCCAGAGATGGAGATGCTGCCACCTCTCTGGGCAGCCTGTTCCAGGGCTCTGCCACTCTCAAAGTAAAGAAGTTCCTCCTCATGTTTAGATGAAACTTCTTATGTTCAAATTGTGAGATGTTCTTACATGCCAGGTTGCAACACCCAAAGTCAACCTGCAGCTGCAGGTCTGAGAAATCCCGGTGGTTTCTTCTTTCTTCCCCTGTGGACAATCATCAGTGGTTTCCCTGATGCTGTGTTTCTGACCTGCCATCAGTACTACTGAAAGAGAGGCATAAAATTGTTCTGCCGTTTTTGTTTGGGTTTTTTTGTGGTTTTTTTTAAAAAGCCATTCTAACATCTCAGGCCACTGAGTGATTAGTATCCAGTCCAGACTTGTTGCCTTGGGCCTAGGGAGTTCCTCAGATCTGATTTCTTAGGCCATGCTGCCACTCAAGACTCACGTTGGGCTCAAGTCAACAGTTCTCTTTTGAATGTATGTTTCCTTGGGTAGTCTGTGTCATACGTTCTTGTCTGTAATTTTGATGTCTACCAATGAGGTCTTTGTTCTTTCCTTCAGTTTTGGAGAGAAGCATTTGCGCATATTGCTGTCACTGGAAATAAAACAAGCACTTAACTTTTTCACAGCATAGTCTGCTAATCCATGAGTGCCTCAAGGTGTTAGAGCCAGGTCCCTTTAAACCTGCTGGCAGAAAGACAAGGGTGAGCTTGGCCATGATGCACAGAAATGGGAGAATAGCTCTTGTTTGGGTATTGGTGGCTGCAAAGCACAAGACAATCTGCAGTTGAGTCAATGGTATCTCTGTAACTTGGCTTTGTTGCAGTGGGACTAGCCAGGAAACGCAACATTCAGGGCATGGGTTTGACTAGCTGAGCATATGACTAGGGCTCAGGTGGAGCAGGTCTAGGGAGCAACAAGGCTGGTCTAGAGGGGACAATGCATAGGCTTAGCCCAGCCTCCAGTGAAGGTGCAGGAGGCTTTTGGCCAGCCAAAGCCAGGCTAAGGAAGCCTACAGACGGCATAGCATCCATAGGTACAACGGGATGAAGCTAGATTGCACTTAGCTTTCCGTTTGTGATGGCCGCGCAACAGGTGAGTTAGGCAAGGCCAAAATAAGGGTTGGGTAGGCTCATCCAGGCATCGGCAGAGCTACAACTCTTCTAGGTAACAGATAGATTGAGCTAGGAGAGAGGGAGGTTAGTGCCAGGTATTTAGGTTACTCTAAGTATGGGCCGGGCCAGGCCACAGGAGATACCAAACCCTAGACAGTATCATCAGTAGAACACCTCTTTGGGATGTGGGCCGATAACCTAAGGAAAGTTAAGTAACTACCCCAGACAATTATTGTTGTCTCCAGACTGTCACTGCCGAGTGGCAGTTGCTGGGCCAGGCTGCCTCGCTGGCATCTGGTTTTCTCCTTGCGGTGACACTGAAGCAAGCACCCAGCGGAGGATATGGAGGTGCTGGCGGGAAATCGGAGCAATGGTCCAACTGCTCTTTCCTTCAGCTGACTTGGCAGCCAATATTTCAGTTGGATGAGAGTCAACAGAAAGCACGTTATTTTCAGGTGTGTTACCTTTATCAACAATCTCTTTGAGGCTCAGTAACTCCTTCTGAAGCCTGTAGTTGCTATGGCCTGGAAAAGCTGATTACAGTTGCAGTAGATGGTTGAAGCAGCAAAAAAACCCCATTGTGGCATTCATCTTTTGAAAAAAAAAAGAAAAAAAAAAAGATTGCTTTCCTTTATGGCTCCTTCAATTAATTCACCACATACTGGAATAGTCTCTTTTCCTTTCCAGCTATCTGGCATGTTCTGGTGCCTATTAGGCACCTTACAGTGTCCTACTGATGATCTGGCAGATTTTGTGGGCTTTACTGTGCACGATCCTGACGTGTCCAAAATTTCCCCAAATAAATTTCAGCCAGGAAAAGCCTCCTTACAAAAAGATTTAAAAACAAAGGGAGAAACTGGTTGGGAGTAGGAACATTTTTTTTCTCCTTTCTTGACTGTAACATCTATACCTCTTTAACTCTCATAATTGAACCCTTTTCTGCTTCATAAACTTACAAATCTCCAGCAGAATGACAAAGTGGACCTGGCACGTGAACAGCGTGTTTCCCACACACCACACTCCGCTTCCAGGTTTTGCTAACCATGACAGTCCTCTAGCTGCCAGGAGACAGATTCAGGTAAGACGCTTCCAGCCCCTGCAAAGATTAATAAAAGAAATTGCTGGGAAATGAAAGCCCAGGCAAAGCTCAAATCCATTTAGTAATTCTTTAAAAAACACAAGGCAAAGCCTGACTATATCCTGCAGGGGGTTAAACTGTTTACATGATCCCTGCAGTAAAATACTGTATAATTCCCAGTAAAAGACCTGAAGGAAATAGGAAGGTGGGAGGGGGCCTGCAGGGCCTGTGTTCAGTTTGTCTGTTTCTTGTGGCCAGACAACAACACTGTAAAATTCAGCAGATCCGTAGGATTGCTCTGATAAGGGAAAGGAGATACCTGTGGTGCGTTGAGAACTGGATGGTTCCACCATGAACCAAGCTTGATACAAAACTGAGGGAGCGTTAGAAGATACCCTGTCAATTGATAAGATTTCCTGCTGTTTGATACCCTACAGTGCCTGTACTTGGCAGTGTCATGCTGCTGTTGCTTTTAAAAGGGAAAGGAAATCTGATGGTCCTTAAATTCACTGTTTCCCCCCAAAAGGAGGATCACAGACTGTTTTCAGCCCTTAAAGCTATGAGTAGCTTTCACTGGGAAAGGTGTGGGGCTGGTTTTCAGACACTGATGCATCGGAGCCCCAGCCCAGAGCTGCCTCAAGGTGAGCCCAACATGCTTATCAGCTGTGTGTTTTTAAAATAAAGAAAACAGCCTTTGCTACAATTAAGCCTGTGTCCATTTCCTGAACTCTGCAGAAATAAACTGTATGGTCTTAAAGCACTGTTTTTCTGTAAATCTGTGTGGCTTGAAAATCCACAGGGAGAGTTTGATGCTTGTTCCAGTTCTCAGCTACCTTGAAGGAACTCAGTGACTGGGAAATATAGAAACTGGGTAGGCACCATGACGATGGAAGATTTAGCCTCTACCCTTCCTGCCTCGCAGTAGGTCTGTAGGCTGAACCCTTGCAGAAAGTTGCTCTGGGAGGCTGGGACTAAGATCCTTCTGCTCGGTTTGCTCATTGAACACCAGTGCAGTTCTTGTCTTTTCCAGACAGGACATAGTGGAACTGAAAAATGTGCACGAGGCAGGAAGGATGCTCAGAGACGGGTAGAACAGCGTATTTTTAATTCTTTTTACATCAGAATATTACAACTCTTGGGAAAGGATGAAGACTGTGAATAGATGGTTGCCATCTACTGTTTCTCCACTAGGTGGCACCAAATGAAATAATCCAACATCTCCTGCAAATAAGAAAAAGGAGATACGATTTTCCCCACTGTGTTATCATTCTAACACTGACTCATTGCTGTGAGATGTTTGAGCCCAAAATATAAACGCTGTGTTCAGAAAGTAATTGGTTAAATTGGTGGGAAAAAAGATCCTCTGAAAAGTATATGAATACGGAAAGCTGAATGCATTCCCACATGGAAGGAGTGAGAGATTGGAGCTGTCTTTCTTAGGCAGGAGATTAATAAGAAAAGCAGCAACAGAGTACGTGGAGAGACAAAGCAGGCAGAGGAGGCAGATCATAAATCTTGCTTTCTCCAGGAAGGCAAGATGTTTGCAAGTCTTGTTTCTGTTGAAGCTGAAGCTGCCCTGCGGATAAGGGGAGATCATGCTTGCATGGGTTGGAGGCAACTGTTGCCTGGACCCCTCCTAGGAGCCTTGTGGCCGAGCTTTGGCCCTGGATTGAGAATTTTAATGGTGACCCGTAACAAACCAGACAGCACTGCCCAAAGGGAGAGACAGAATTTCTACCCTGGACATTTTAAGCTTGGAAACATCTGCTCTGCCTTCTTTTCACTGTGTCTCAGCAGAGAGCTGCAGCTGGAGGTATCTCTGGGCATCTCCTGGCTGGGCACACAAAGTCCATCACACTGTGTCAAGCTCCCATGCACTGGATCACCAGGTGAAGACACCTCTTGGGACAGGCCCTGTGTGGCTGTCAGATGCTGGGTTGTAGGAGGCCACCAGGGAATATAGGTCGGTCACAGGGGACATGAGACAGCCTCACATGTCACAGAGAAGTTGGGCAGGTCTGATTTAGCTCATGCGACGTGAGAGCTTGAGGGATACTGTCTGCAGACATTTAGTGAGAGACTTGGGAAAACAAAACAGCAAGCTAATATTCCTCATCTTTTAGTTGCTCAAGCTGCTGTAAGTTTCCAGGCTTTCACCACCCTTTCAGCCCTCTGCTTGAACCAGCACAGGTAAACCTTGGTGTTTCTAATAAAAATACAAATAGCTTGAGAAATTTTTTAGTTTTCTTCCTTCCTAATGCATAAAACCTTTTTTCCTGATAAAAAAGGCACCAGGGTGCTGCAGGTCCACCTGTGGGATGGCTCCAAGGCTGCACCATGAGGTCAAAGCACAGACACCCATATCTCCCCACTGTGTGAAGAAGGGACCTGGCTGATGGGTGGTTAGGCTTCTAATTACGCTTTGTTAGTCTGATGAAGAGAAGCTTTAGATTACAGTGAGAAGCAGGACAGGAGAGCTGGCTGAGAGAGGTGGTAATGGGATAGCTCGGGGAGGATATCAGCTTGGGTATGAATCTTCACCTTGCTGCTTCTTCAGCATAGTCCTTGGAGAATTTCACTCCCTCTGGAAGAAGCAATGGCTTGGGACAAATGATTTCAGTTTTCTTCCCTCCAGGTTGGACAAAAAGGAAATTGCTGTGATTCTTAGCTTCTCCCCAAGCCCAGAGCTGAGAACAAGCACAGGTTGTGATGCTGGTTGTAGCTGCTCCCTCTCAAGACTGCAGGTTACTTGGCTCCTGGGGCCTGGCACATCCTTCATGTGCTGCAGAAGCATCAGGCTGGGTGACAATCCCAGTGAGGCTTTCATCCTGGTGCACTGAGAGGAGCAATGAAACAGTGTCCACCCTCAAAAATCCCTTACAAGAGATGATTTGGTTGTAGCCCAGGCAGGGAAAAGAAGATCCTGCTGCTTAAACAGGCTATTTTGTGTGACAACTGCTATGCACCTAAGATGGCTGGAGGGCAGAGGCAGTCACAAATGGATCCATCAGCTTCTTGGGGTCCCAAAATAACATGGCCCTGAAGGAGCTGGCAGCAGCTCTTGGCGAGCAACAAGCTCGGGAAGCTGTGACTATCCCCGTGGGTCAGGCTATTTCATTTTCATGCATGGCAGGATGGCAGTGTCCTTGGTGTCCACTTCACCTTCCAGCCTGGCAGCATGGAGCCACCTCACCTTTCCGCCCCCAGGAAAGAGCAAAGCGGGTTAACACAGCTGCAGATTTCCTTTAGTTGTTCGCCAGTGCTGGAAGGGCAGATGAATGAATGAGCTGTGGAGAGTGGGGAACACTGTAAAATCACAGAATCACAGAATGGGAGAGGTTGGAAGGGACCTTCAGAGATCATCTAGTCCAACCCCCTGCCAAAGCACGTTCATCTAGAGCACGTTGCTCAGAATTGCATCCAGGCGGGTTTTGAATATCTCCAGAGAAGGAGACTCCACAACCTCTCTGGGCAGCATGTTCCAGTGCTCTGGCACCCTCAGGGTAAAGTTTTTCCTCCTGTTCAGGCTAAACAGAGCCAGGTCTCTCAGCCCTTCCTCATGTGAGAGGTGCTCTAGTCCCTTGATCATCTTCATAGTCTCTTGATCATCTTCTGCTGGACTCTCTCCAGTAGTTCCTTGTCTTTCTTGAACTGGGGAGCCCNCAGCATGTTCCAGTGCTCTGGCACCCTCAGGGTAAAGTTTTTCCTCCTGTTCAGGCTAAACAGAGCCAGGTCTCTCAGCCCTTCCTCATGTGAGAGGTGCTCTAGTCCCTTGATCATCTTCATAGTCTCTTGATCATCTTCTGCTGGACTCTCTCCAGTAGTTCCTTGTCTTTCTTGAACTGGGGAGCCCAGAACTGGACACAGTACTCCAGATGTGGCCTCACCAGGACACAGTAGAGGGGAAGGATAACCTCCCTTGACCCGTTGGTCATGCTCTTTTTAATGCACCCCAGACCATTGGCCTTCTTGGCCACAAGGGCACATTGCTGCCTGATGGTCAACTTGTCATCCACCAGGACTCCCAGGTCTCTCTCTGCAGAGCTGCTTTCCAGCAGGTCAGCCCCTAACCTGTACCAGTGCATGGGGTTATTCCTCCCCAGGTGCAGGACCCTACACTTGCCCTTGTTGAATTTCATTAGGTTCCTCTCTGCCCATCTCTCTAGCCTGTCCAGGTCCCACTGTATGGTGGCACAGCCTTTTGGTGTGTCAGCTACTCCTCCCAGTTTTGTGCCATCCCAGAGCAAACAGTACCTCTTGGCATTGTTTGGCCACACACCCCAAGAAAAGAGTGATGCTCCCTATCCTGCAACCCCCCATAAATCGGACACCACTTCTGCATGGGGACAGATGTGGATAGCAGGATGCTGTGGGGCAGTCTCTCCCTGGGATGAGGGGTTAAGGCCTCCTGAAAAGCTCCTGTGGCAATAGGCGGCTGCAGCTGTGGGCTCCCTGCCAGCAGCTCTGTCCGGAGTGGGATCTGGAGGCTGATCTCGCAGCCAAGACAGCGCCATTCATCGGCACTCAATAAACAAAAGTGCCTTGCTCTTTTATCTGGGAGATAAGCCTGCAGGCCATGAGATTGCTTTCCCTTGCGCTCTCTGTGCTGAGCGTGGGAGCCTGCGTCGGCCGCCAAAGGAGACAGGGCACTGCTGCTGTAGGACAAGATGTGGACAGGCGCGCAGGAACAGTGGCTGGGTGTCAGGCAGCCTTGAGGCCAGAGCCCCTAGGGTGCTGGGCTCAGCGAGGTGCTGGTGCTTACTGGAGATGGCCAGCCCTGCAGGGCGTGTTGCAGGAGCTGGGCCATTTTGCGAGCCGTATCATGACACATTACTCATTAGCACTCCAGGGTCAACCCTGTGGCTCTAAAAGTCACTTACAAAGGGAGGAAAATTCTACTTTTATGCCTTTTTGGCTTCTTGATGATCAATGATGGAAACCTGAAAGCTTTTTGCTTGTTTTTTCTTCAGAGACTTAACATTGCCGAGCCTTGATTTCCTTACTTTTGCTGGAGAAAAGTGGCCGAAGAGTTTGCTGGTGGGAACCGAGGAACACTTGTGTGCCTTGAGCATCAGGGACTTTCCTTCTGCCTTGTCAGGAATTTGAATCAAATAGCTACTAAGAAGATATCTACAGCCTCCTACTGAGGAGCAACGGCCAGAGGGGACAGACAGACCATGTATGCTGGTTCACCTGAGTGGTCTTGCAGCCGTAAGCTCTCTCTCGGGGACAACAAAACTGAGCTTGGGGTAGAGCTGTCCCTCTCCTGCACCCCCTTCACTTTCTGGCTGCAACCACATCCCCTCTCACTTCTGTAATGTCAAGTGTCTGCACAGAAGATGACACCAGACCTGCTGGGTCAGTGGTGTCTGGGTGATTCCTGGCATACAAGCTGAAAACCAGCTGTGAATCTGTTCATTTTATTCATACTGTTTGGCTGTACTCTCAGCAGCTGGATGCTGGATGCCTCCTCTATCACCTCTGTGCCGTTACCTTTGGCAACCCATCCTGCAGTCCCAATGGGGAACGAGATCAGACTCGGCTGAGATTGATTTTTCCAGAAAACGATGTTGACTGGTGCTAATTACATGTTACTGCCTCTTCAATCTTTATCAGTTAAATTGTCTACCAGCGCTCTGATAATCACATCCACGAGGGCCACCGGGCCAAGGGAACAGTGACTAAGCTCGCCCGATTTGGCTTTTTAAAGCATTGGTTTAATACCCACACTCATCAGGCGCTGGGGGATTTCACCAGCAGTCCACAATTTATGAAAACAGAAAGCAATGCAAATGGGATAGGAAGCTGAAAAACGCGACCTTGTGAAAGCCTCTTTCTTTGCCAGCAGACTGAACTTGACCCATGTCCTTGGCAGGGCTAAATCAGCCCACGGCCTCTCTGGCAGCCGGGCTGGAAGCAGCGCAGGATTTTGAGACTCATGCAGAGGGAGCCTTGTGACAAGCCAAGCACAAACCTGGTATAATACCATGTGTGACATGATGACGATGTTGCCTCACACAGGAGGTCCTGAGCTCTGCTCTTCACCTTGAAACAGCCGCAGACCTTGCTGCTTTTGAAGCTCCTCTTTGTACCAAACGGCTTTAAATCTCTCTTGTGTCTGCCAGAAGAAAAAATTTATGTCTGAGAGCAGAGGAAACCTTGACAACCTGGCACTTGCTGAATGCGAACTTTCTTCCTCTGCTTTTTTTTTATCTCCTCTCTTAAAGACTGACGGAAGAAACGGGTCCCTTGTGCCACGCAGGTTGCACAAAGCAGTTGTTTTTATGCAGCAGAACCAAAAATAAAAATGGGTGATTGCAGTCCCCTTAAAACTCAGCACAAAGCTGGAGAGCATTAACCTCTTCTTTGCCAGGGTATGGTATTCTCCTACCAGCACATCTATGGGATGGCACGTTATGATAAACAGTAAAAACTATCCCCCTCAATCCAAGCCGAGTTCAGGTCAGCTTTTGTCTGAGTTGGTATAGTGCAGTAAATCCACCAAAGCCTTTGCAAAACAGAGCAGACTGCAGACCTGCCACCAGCAAGGAAGGGGGTGGGAAGGAGTTGGGAAGGGATGACTGCAGCTCCCCTGTGCTCTGTTTCCCTGTTCTCCAGCCTGGGGGAGTCCCATGTCAGTGCCCACCAGTGGTTTCCCAAGGACACAGTGAAGACATGGCTGCAGCGTTAGACAGACTATGCCAGCAGCCCACATGCCTATCCAATGCACACTAAAAAATTGGCTCTGGTGCAGAGGTTTCCTTCCTTGGTCAGGCACCACCTTTCTGCAGTGAGCTTTGTCACCTCCTGTGCTGTATCTTCTCATGCTATGCCCAGCCCAGGTTGAAAAGTGCACAAGCTGCTCCCTTTTTCACCTACATCCAACTCATCAGCAGTGGCTTTTGATGCTTCACTGACCTCTGGTTTACATCTTCTTCTCACCTTGGGTTACAGGTCCCTGACTGTGCCAACAAGCTCCTCTCGCTTTCAGGTGTGAGCACAACTCTGATGTTTCTGGGCTGTCCATCATGACTCCACATAATTGTTGCTTCTCCCGTGTACACGATCTCCTCATTAGCCTGACATGCTCCACTGTCCTTGTGGCTGCTCTTCTCCAATGATCTCCGAGCCGTTGCGCAGGCTGCGTGTTTGTGCTCTGCCGGCTCCCCTGAGCCTTTGGTGCAGAGCTGGTAGCCCCACGCTCGCTGCATCTGTTATAGCCCGGTGCCCACTGCATGCCAGCAGTGAGGGATGCTCGGGTAGATGTGTTCCCCTGGAGACCTTTGCCTCTTGCCTTGGTGGAGTCACAGAATCACAGAATTTTCTAGGTTGGAAGGGACCTTAAAGATCATCTTGTCCAACCGTCAACCTAATTTTGACAAAAAACCCCCACCCACACAACAAACAAAAAGCAACACCATCACTAAACCATATCTCCCAGCACCACATCAACCCGTCTTTTGAACACCTCCAGGGATGGTGCCTCAACCACCTCCAGGGTTGTCAAACCCATGGGCATCCTCCTGAGAAGCACAGAGATCTGGCTGGCTACTGCTGTCCTCCTCGCCTTCTGGATTACCTTCCAAAGCCCACTGAAACAGTCTCCGTGGATGTTTTTGTGTGACGAAACCACGACAAAGCCTATTAAACCCAAAAGCAATGTCTGCCCGTGGCCTGCAGGCTTTCCAGTAGGGCAGCGGGTGGCACAGCACGGTGACCCAACCGACCACAACTGGCTGGGTCTTTATTTTGAAGGGTCATTATTTTGAAGGGAATGACAGATTTATTATTTTTCGCCCCCTTTTCGGCTTGTCCCGCTGTTCCACGCGTGTGCCGCCTCCCCAGGTGGCTGCAAGATGGCTGGCGGGAGGGCGGGAGGGGCGAGCGCACCGCGCCCTGCGGCGGGGCGAGGGGTGCTGCTGTCGGAGGGGAGGGGCAGGGCTACGGGCACCCCCTCGCCCCCCGTGGCTCCC
>VXAK01007145.1:3479-53911 GCA_013399435.1 Arenaria interpres | reverse complement strand
AGCCGGCCCTTCAGCCCGGGCTCTGCGGGCTCCCCTGGCCCCCCATGTACCCCTCTCGTCCCCGGGGTCTGCGGGCTCCCCTGACTCCCCATGTGCCCCCTCACCCCGGGGGGTGTGAGCTCCCCTGGCCCCCATTGTAGCGCCCTCATCCCGGGAAGTGTCGGCTCCCCTGGTCCCACACCCCCATGTACCCTCCTCGCCCTGGGGCTTACAACTAAGGCGTCCCGGCCCCCCACCTGCGCCCCTCGGCCAGGGAAGTGCCGGTCGCCACAACCACTTCCTTCATCCCGACGGGTGGGGGTCCCCTTGCCCGAATTCGGGGCCACAGGTGCCCATGTATCAAAGCCGAGCCTGGGGGAGATCGCCCCGTGCTCCCCGTAGTGCTGGGGTTGCCCTGCCGGGCCTTGGGAGCTGTAGTGATGCCGCCTTCCTCTCCCTGCCCGTGCCGGGGAAATCGGGGGTGACACGTGTGTGGTTTCAGTCGTGCCCTTTAGTGCCCCGGAGCTGCCGCTTTTCACATTGAAAGCGATTTGCATGTTTCTTCAGGGCTTCTTATTTCTGGGGTGATTTGTAGGATTGTAGCCTCTGGCTGCCCTGGTCGCAGGGTCCTGCGTAAGCCCCCTCCGAGCTCCTTCCAGGCTCTCCTAAGCCAGATCTGCGCCTCTTTGAGGTAGGTCAAGGTTATCATGCTTTTCCTCCCGTGGATGTGGAACATGGCAATGTGGATAGACTCTGTGGGATTTCCTCAAGGTCACCCTGGGAATTGGACCCCAAGCATCCTCAGGATCTTCTCCCGCTGCACCCTCCAGAGCTGCTGGGCTTGTACTGGACAAGGACGCCGTCATGGAAATCAGATTTTCCAGTGCCCCAGGCCTCTCTCCTGCAGGGCTTCACAGCTTTTAGTTTCTACACCTTGCCAGGCTGTCAGAGTAACAAACGTCAGAGCAGGATCTCAGCTGTATATGTTTGGCCTAATATATTTTAGATATTAGGTGTTTAAAGATGGGGTGTTTTTACTGTAGCACATTAGTCTCTGAGAGTCTCGCTGACATTCAGATCTGATCTCTCGTGGCGTGGCTGCTGCTCTTGGGGTTGTATCTGCAGTGATTTTGATCACTGCAAGTCACTGTGGCTTTGCCTCTCAAGAACTCGCTTCTTGGCAATGGCAAGCAAAAGGCAATCAAACTAGAGTGGAACTCAGCTGATAACAACATATTTTGTAGGACTCAGATGGCGGTTGTCTTCCAGTTGTCCTCGGCTTGCTTTTAGCTTTCCGGGGTGTTATAAATAAAGGTATAGATGGGCTCTAACAGGAGTTACTCTAGTCTCTTAACCAGAAAATAAACACCAGTATTTAATGAGGATTTGCCTCTTTGAATGTCTTGCCTATAGGGTTTTTAACTGTGCACTACTACTTGTCATTCACACAGGTACAATTTTTCTCCTGGTGCTGTGCCCTTGGGCTCATTTGTTCACCGAGTCCCCATCGTAGTAAGGAGTGTTATGTTTTGAGGACAGTGGTGATGGGTGGCAGAGATGGATGGCGGAGTTGGAAAGGGGAGCAAATCTGTGTTGTAAATTGGAGCCTGGCACTGCTCTGAAGGAAAGTCTGCAGTCTTGTTTGAAGCCCAGCAATCTTGTTAATGTCTTACTGAGATGCCAGGGCCCTAGAAGATCCTCCTGCTGCCATTTTAAGAAGGGGTAGCATGCTGTATTAAGTTACTAGGAGGCAGAAATCACTGAGAGCCTGTCAGGGACATTTGCTCCCCTTTTCCGCTCCCCCTTTCCTGCCAAAACTTAAATTAGTGGGCAAGACAGGGGGAAATGTCCACCTGGCTGGCCAAGGCGACAGCAGCAGGTACACCTGGAAGCAGCCCCCCATGCTCGCTTTTGTGTTGGAGGTCTCTAGCAAGGCTAAGGTGTGATGGAGAGAAGGGATCGAGATGCAGTGCCTGGGGTTTGGTGTGCCTCAAAACCTGGGAGCTGTGAAAATTTGGAGCTGTGCTCTGATGAGGGTAGTTATAATGGGGAAAGTCTTGCTTAGGAGCTGTAAGCATTCGTATGCCTGTACAGTTGTTCTTGCATAACTGTTGTCGTGCTGAGAATTGTGAAATAGTAGGAGGGACAGCTTTTCTGGAGTACGGCAATAGTGTTTTTAGGTGGGAAAATATTGTGCTGTGTTTAGCTAGAGTGAAACCCATCCAGGTCCAACATCCCTGACTGGTGACCCGGTTTTGCAGGTTCTCCTGTGAGGGGTAAAGCCCGATCTATGGAACACCATTATTGCAGTGTATGTGACAACTGTGCAATGCTGGAAAAAAAAAAAAAGTTAATTATCCTTGGCATTCTGGGTTTTATCTGAATAATGTGTAGCTAGGAGGCTGTAAAAGCATGATGAGTTGTTCCTTTTCCCTCAGCAAGGAGCGCCTGGGTGTGGTGTAGGGCTACATGGTCTCCATCTCTGGTCCTCCAAAGGGCTTTGCCGCTGGGCTGGGGGTTGTTTTACAGATGTTGGCAAACATCTGGATTCTTTTTCACTCTGCTATGGAAATAAAACACGCTTGGAGGGCAATTGCTGAATTCATGGTGGCTGCTGGAAGGTGGTATGTCCATGTGAAATCTGGGAGGTGAGAGTCTTGTGTGGTGAGAAGAAAAGTTTAGCAGCGTTGAAGGTAGCCGCAGAAGGATTCATGTCCCTTGATGCTATCTCATAGCATGTCTGCCTTGTTCCAGCACGATGATTTCTTTTGTCACTTGATCTCCGGGCTCACTTGGGGGCAGGGAACTGCAAGTGTTTTGTGCTGCCAACTTTCCAGTGCCAGCAAGATAACCCATTAAGAGATACACCCCGCGCAGGGTGTTTCTGTCTGCCTAAAATCATATTCTACTGCCAGAATGACATAAAAGAGCTTTGAACTAGGCCCCAGGGGGGAAGTAAAAGGGGTGGAAAAATGCAAAATATTTTTGTTTGATTGTTAGGAGATCCTGCCCTGGGAAGATGATGTGTAACCAAACCAGGTTTGGAATGGCTGGGACAAAGGAGTTTCCTTGTGATCCTGAGTGCTGCAGTTCATGTGTATTACGGTAGGATGCTAATGTCCTATGAAGGGAGTTTCTGCAGTTTCCCCTTTTCTAGGCTGTCACAGAACAAGAGAGGCATTTCTCCTGAGCCAGCATTATTCCTGGCTGTCTTTTTTCAGAGTGGTTTTTTCCCTTGGTTTATTTTTTTTGTTTTCATTTTGTTTGTTTGTTTTGTTTTTCCCCAGAATTATTTTTCTACACAGCTGCTGGCAGGTCAGCCATGTCCCAGAGCCGTGCACCTTAACCCTTGACTGGAGTACGTTGATGTAGCTCTGTCAGAGGCAGCAGAGCAAATTTAGTTTGTACCAGCTGAGGCTGGGCCATTATGTGGGAGCCCTTGAGCTACAGGAAGAGCCTGGGCACATGGCCTCTTTAGCCTGTCACAAGTTTTTTAACATCCTGTTGGGCTTCCAGTTGGACACACTTATCTCCCAGCTGCCTCTGCTTCTGTGTTTAAATCTGCAGTATTGTGTAAGGACAAGTGCCTGTGCTGCTCCTTCAACAGCAGCAGTGTGGGATGGGGAAGGATCTGCCTTGTCACAGCATGCTGCCTTCTGCTACTGCAGGTACATAAGGACTGGTTATTATTCCTTTTACATCTGTGTATATGCTCACCTAAATCCTCAGGAAATGCAGAACTCTGCTTTGACAGCCATGTTTGCACATTTGGCCTTTCTTAGAAGTACCCAAAAATGCATTACCAGAAGGTTAGGAGAGTTGGAATTATCAATTACTTGTCATGGCAAATGAGCTACGGATGTTTCCTATATGAGCCAATGCATTGTTTTTATTTTTCACTCTTGAAGGTATCATACACACTGCACAGGTTTCATGGTGCACTTCTCATAAATGGCTGCATGGACTCTAGCCTTGCCGGAGCCAGTTGCCTTGTCTCTGCAGTGAACAGTGGGATGTGGCAGCAAGCACCTCTTCTTTCCCCGCTGAAGAGGTGCCTGAGATCTAAAGCACACTGTGTTTTGCCTTCCCTGGTGCCCTGATGAAGCCTTCCTTCTGCAAGGCTGAGTCCTCTGTCTCGTGCCTGGTTGGAGTGGGAACGATCATTTGGCCGTAACTGGCTAATAGCACGGTGGGTTTCTAGAGCTAACACTGTGTTGCTCCAGCTAATCCTAATAGCAGATATATAATTTTTTCCTGTCCTCTTCTGTTTGCCTTCCAGCGCAAAGACAGGGGGAGGGAGGGGGTGGATTGAGCTGTCCAATGCACAACTGGGTGTTGCTTTAACCTTGCAATATTGATTGCTGGGTAGTTCCAGTTTTTGGGAAGATAAAGTAACGGGGTACAAAAGCTTTATAAAAAAAGAGAAAACGCCAGATAAACCCAATGAAAAGAGCTTGTCACTCTGCATGGTTTGGATTTCTGTCTGGCGGTTTCCTCTTACACATCTGCAAATATAAAAGCTTTGGATACTTGCTGTCTTAGGAGAGCTGCCCACATGGAGATTATTTGCTTGGGAAAGGGAAGGGCACCCGGGCAGCAATGCTTGTTCTGTGTCAGGAGAAATGCGATGGGATACCGTGTATTTCATTTGCAGGGTCTCTGTTGATCGTGATTTAATGCAGCCTGTGGTGAGCTGCTCACAGGAATGCAGTCTTATGTTTATTTTGTTAAACCTTTTCATAACTGGTTCTTGTTCTCGTTTTGGTGGTGCTGTTGTGGGTGGGTGGCTACGCCTTGTCAAGCCTCCCAGTGCTCTGCTCCTTCCTTTGGTGCCGCTGATGGTGTGTGGCTTATCAGAAGAGCTGCCTGCTTTTTTCCTTTCCTGGGTCTGCAGCATTTATCCAAAGGCCAGAAGGAGAGAGGTTGATTTTGATTCAGCTGAATTTTCCAGAAGAGCATGAATTTGAGCAGCTGGAGATGACTGAAGTCCCATCAAAGACTGGTGCCTGCCCCACCTGGAGTTTGGCTCCATCGCTGGGGCTTGTGCTCTCTATTTAAAGGCTGTCCCAGCTATGAAGAGCTTTGTGGACAAAGCGGGGAGAGGGAAGGAGAAGGAAAACTTCCCCTCTTATACAGGACAGCAGTGCTGCTGCACTGAGTGACTTACTGTCTTGGAGGATGCGTTTGGGAAGAGAGGTGGTGTGCTTTCTTTTTTAATTGCAGCACAAAGATATGGGACTTTCAGCAAGTCGTTTTAGTAGGAGCGAGATGCTATGCAGGTGAGCTCTTAGTTTGGACCAAGCCAGAAGCCAGTCCAGTAGCTGTGATCCTTCATTTCTGAATTCACCCACAGCCTTCCAGTGAATCCTTTTTGCCTCAACAAGAGGCTGTGCTGTGTGATGCGAGAGCTCCTTGCCAGGGTGAACGCTGGCTTTGCACGGATAAACGTGTAGAAGGAGGCGGTAGCATGTGGTGTGCTTAGTCTGGACCAGAGCATCTGTCACTTCTGTTGCTGCTGAGTACCATGTCCTTGTCACTGCAGTGTCTGACCCCTTCCTGCCTTTAAGGGCGTGCTGTCTATGTGCCTTGACAGTGGAGACAAGGGCAGTTCCCTGCTGCCTGCCAGGGAGGGTGGGATGGAAACACCTCCAAGGCCACATGCAGACTGGGAGCTTCTTTGGTACCCTGTTCAGTGCCGTGCTCTGTGATAGTTAGGGATTTATAAAAAAAAGAAGGAAGCATGTATTAGGGACAGGATAGGTAAGGGGCTAACTATGAATTTGGGTAGTCCTGTCTCTTTTGCTGTGGATTCAGAGCACAACCTTGTCCCTATTACAATCAAATAGGGACAACAACACTTCCAGGGTTTTGCCACTGGTATGCAATAGCAATGGCAGCTGTTGTAGAAGGTGTGATCTGATGTAGTAAATGGCCTGTCCTTCTGGGTGCTTCATTTTCCTTTTTCATTTTGTGTTGACTTTCTCAAGGATGGGGGTAGCTTCCTTTTCGATGCCCTGGGTAAGCTGAGCTCTTCTCTGTAAAGCAACAGGAGCACTTGTTGGTTCAACCCGTCCTTTGGGAGCAGCTGTTGTTTATGAAGGCTAAGGGTAGTAGTAGTTCCTTTAAAGGACATAAAACACATTGTGTTGGCCTGACCCCCTTCCCCTGAACAAAGCCCTGCTGGTGTTGTTAGCAGCTAAATGTGTGCATGCCCTGAGCAGCTGTTGTCTTTTTGATGCCCTTTTTTATTTTTCAGAAACTTACAGTGAAAATTCATTGATGCCCCACTCTGGTTCTTCAAAACAAATGGAGAGCTTGAAGGAAATAGCTTTGGTATCGAAGCGATAAGTGCTACAGAAATGCCAGCCACTATATAAACAACTAAACTCAGCCCCCAGCCCATCCTGAAAGAGGGATGATTTGCAGAAATACCTCACCAGATGGTCTGAATTTGGCTTTCGAAAGGGGGGGAAGAAATGCCAGGCGGCTGCTGAGCCGTGTGTGGGCGCGTGCCCGGGTGTGCCGTGCGGCATGCTGCCTTCCAGCACGCTCCCGGGAGGCTGAGCAGGCGGCTCCCGCAGCCTCTACGTGCTCGGGAGGCATCTGCGCCCTGCTGACTCAGGCCAGGCGGCTCTGCCAGGTCCCTGGCGTGGAGCGAGCTCCCGCCGCCCCTGTGGTGAGGTTTGGCTGTGCCCGCGTGCTGGGCTGTTCTGGTGGAGGCGAGCTGTGGCCGGTTTGCAGAGGCCGCAGGGTCAGCTCACGGGAGAGAGGCTGTGTGAGCTGGCACCGGGCTGTCTCTCGTGCTGGTCACCTGGATCTGTGGCTGTGCAGATTGAGGTGGTCTGGAGCTGGATGCAAACAGATCAGTTGTGCCAAAGGGCATGTGCTGTTTGGGCACACCTGTGTGTAAACCCGTGTAAACTTGCTGGTAGCCTGGGATGGGTGAGGGTTTATATGTCATAGTCAGGGACCCCAGTGAACTCTGGCAGAGCTGGCTGCTATGGCCGACCTTTCCTCTCCCCTGATGAGGTTATGGCTCTTGCAGGGAAAAGAGAACCCCTGCTGGTACCAGACCTGGGGTCCTGACACCAACTGGTGGGCTGTGAGGTGTTTTCAACGGTGATTTTTTTGTTCTGAAACTTTCTGAAAACAGGTCTAATTCTTAAGCAATGCAAGATGAATTGCTTTACTGAAGATGCTTAATGTGTCAGGTAAATTCTTGTGGATACATCTGCAGTGTGCATGTGGCGTAGCCAGGTAAGACGTAGTGTCCAGAGAATGACTTTCCAAATTTGACTTCTCACATTTTTCCTCTCGCTTTTTCCTTATGTTACCCATGTCCTTCTGTTCTGTTGAGGCGAGCAGGACTGCATGTGTTTTCTTTTGCCTGTAGCCTCCTAAATATATTGTCTTCCTGCTGGGAACGCCTTGCCTGCCTTGCAGCCTGCTAATTCACAGCACTCTAGGTGGGCAGGGAGCTGGTGGATGGATTATGCCACAAACTCCTGAGCCGTCATGCAGTGGTTGCAGTCCCCTTGGCAGTTCCTCTGTTTGTCACAGAGCACGTACGAGTTTCCCTGGAGGAGCTGCTAACCTCTTTAGGAGCAACATGACCCATGCTGATGTGAGTTTAGCGCGGAACTGTTTCGCTGTGATCTGAACAGCTTTGGCGTAAGCAAACAGCTGAGGTGGGAGGAGAGAAATGTTCTTTGTGATGCAGGAGCAGAGCAGGTATGTTCCCCACAGCAAAGGGACTGGCAGCAGCAGTGTCCTGTATCACTATTCCTGTGGCTGAGAGGCAAGGAATATTGATTAACGTGACATTTAACTGGCATTTCTTCTTGTGTGCTGGGAGTATTAGTCAAATTCTGCCTTCAGCTCTGGGAAGTAATAAGGTAAGTTTCCTTCCATGGAAAGATCTCTACCTGCTGTTGGAAAGTATTTGGGAGGCTAGGAGATGTCCTTTTGTTATGCTCTCTACTCTCCATGTCTGGTCTCTTGTACAAAGGGCACCTGAAATACAGTCTCGGCTCTGGCGAGCAGCTGAGGTTGCAGCCTGTCCACCAGTGTCTGCATGCTTACATGGTGGCTCCTGCTCAGTGCTTCTCTGTCACCTTGCCTTAGGTGGAGCCCAGCTCCTAACTCTGGAGAGTGACACAGGAGGGCTGACATCCTTTCAGACCCTGGCGTCCTGCTTCATTAACCTACGATATTTTAGCCTTGGCACCCATGTTGGTGGCTGGCTCTCGTGGGGCACTGTGGCTTTGCTACAGGGACAGGGTGTGGGGTTTGCCACTCATTGCTGTTCCAGCCAGGCTCGTGCAGTCCCTCTTTGGGACTCCAACTGACAGCTATCAGTTGACATATAGACCCACAGAGCTCTGGATTTGGGGGTCATTTAAATTATTTTGTTCAGTGCCCAGAAGCCCTTATTTCCCAGGCTGCCCTGGAAGGATTCTTAGTCTATTTTTTGTTGTTTATTGTAATTTTTTTTTTCCAGCACCCAGAACAGTCAGGCTGCAGGCTGCTGCTGAGAGGGTCAGCCCTGCTTCTCACTCCTGCCTCTCCCTTTTTGTGCCAGCACAAGCATTTATGTGTTCACAGCTATGCACTGTTCTGGGAATAAGGCCTGGTCTGAAATGAGTTCCTCTAGTTGCTGGGGGAAGGAAGAGCTCCCGACTTTCTGGCAGTAGCCTGAAGTTATGCTGGGCTCGTGGTTGAGTAACCACAACCTCTGCTGGGAAAGAGAATCACGTGGGTTAAGAGAGATGCACTTTCCAGGGGCTAAAAATCCTTAGTATGGTTCCCTTCATGAAAATATTTGCATCTTCTTTGCCAATCCACTGTCAGGACTGCATTGAGCCTGTACCGCTGCCTCTGTGCAGGACAAACTGTGTTGTGCTACCATTCCTCAGCCCTGGGTCTCGCCTGGTGCCTGATTGTAGATTCTGTCTTTGAGGGGGAGAGTCAGCATCATGTCTCTAAAACACCCTGCAATTCATATGGCATAGTCCTTGCTGTCAGAGAAGGGTGGTTGCTTTTCAGGCCTGCTAGGAATGGCCCTGTGTACTGCCAGATGCACACGGCATAGGAAGAAGTGGGGAACAGAGGGGAAAAAAACCCCATGCCCGTGCTTTGCTCTGGCACAGTCCCCTAGTGTTCACAGGAACAAGCGCAAGTTTCACACAGTGCTTAGTGAACACGTGTCCTTGGAGATGCAAAGAAATACGACCGACATCCTCTCCTCTTCCTCTTCCTCTCCCTCCCTTGCATTCCAGGATGTGGTGGCAGTGCCTAGCGGACACCCTTAGCGTGAGCACAGCTGATGCCGAGGAGCTTCTTTGCCAGGGGTGGCAGAGGTGAGGGATCTGGTTACCCTTCGGCTGGAGAGGCGGGAGGCTCCTCTCTGAGCATATCTGAACCTTGCTGGCATTGTGCATCTCTCTTTCCTGCTGTCCTTTTGCCTCTTTCTGCCACAGTCTGTCCCTTTCCCTTCCTGTTTGTGAAGGCTCTGTTCCTGTTTTGACATGGGAGGTGCATGTGGTTCTGCCCGCCTGCCCTCATTGCCAGAGAGTTTTAGGGAGCCGGCTGGGATTGCCTAACTTTGTCAAGCAGCTTCTGCATGGTGCCTGTCCAGACAAGCTGTCCCTGCTGGCTTTGGGGACATGGAGGAGACAGGTCCATGGGAGGAGCAGCGCGTGGCAGGATGCTGGGTGACTTGCAGTTCCCAGTGCTGCTCCGTGGCTGGAGGCTGCTGGTGCTGTGCGGTCCCTGTGGGAAAGGGGCTGCCTGCAGGGTTCCAGGCTCAAGGTCCCAAAGCAGCAGGGTGCCATCCTGGGGCTTGCAACGTGCTCTGGGCCACCGAGGTAGGAGGGGACAAGCCGGTTGGAGATGGGATCCCGTCTCTGTGGTTGCACCAAGGGCTCGGTGATTGAGCAAGGCTTTTTGCACCTTAACCAGGCAGCTGGGCTGAGCGGCCGTAGGGTGCCAGCCACAGCGCTCCTAGGCTTCTCCCCTGAAAGCCGTGTCAAGACAAGTACTTTCCGCTCTCGCACAGCTATTATGAAAGAGCCTGGGTTTGATGCGCCCTTCTCTCCCTTTGCCCTCAGGGCACGCTGGGCTTGTTTGAATTAATGTAATTAGCACATGCCTTATTAGCTCACTAAGGCACAAAGAACTCATGTATATTTGTAGCCAGGTTAAGCAGCCCCTATTAATTTAATAACCGTGTCCTCCTCAGTGCATGGCAACAGTTAATCACTGGTGGTGACTCAGGATCAGCCAGTATGGAGGGAATTTGGGCAAGGTGTATATGTATGCGGTTCTCTTTTATTGTGTTGTATTTTTGTTAATGAGCAGAGTTGTGAAAGGAATTAGCACCAGGCACAGCAGACAGAAGGAAGCTTTCAGTGCAGGTTTACTAAACAGCTAGTCCTGGATATTTCCTATGCTCTGTTCTGTCTGTAGAAAAGGTTTTATAGAATGAATCAGCGTGATATGACACAGACTGGGAGATGGAAATATACAGAAATAAACTTTAGCAACCTGCGCTTGAACTCTGCTCCAATTGGGTTACGAACTAGGTGCTGTTAGCAATTTTGCTTTGCTGTCTACATTATTTTCCCTTGGTGAATCCTGGAGCAGAGGAAGTGTGTGCTGTACTCTGCTGCTTATAACTGAGGCTGCGAAAGGGCAAGTTTCTCATGAAAGGACAAAAAATAGTGGCAAGAAATTTTATTCTCTGCAGTGCTGTGGTCCTCGGTCCCTTTTGTTGGTCTGGGTCTTGCTATACACAGAGCTTAGCTAGGTCCTGTGGAATGCAGCCAGGATGCTTGCCACCTGTTTTTTGGTTTTCTTTTTTTTTTTTTTAATTTTACTTCAGAAGATGCAGGTTATGGGTGTGAATGCTAGTTTGTGCTCTGCCACCCTGGCATGACGCAGCCTGCAAGTCCTGGGTGGTGGCTTCTGTCTCTGTTCCTATAGTCCTGCCCATGGGATAGTAAAGTCCTGCACTGCTTCTAAAACTAGTTAAGCATTTTTGGGGCTCTTTTCAGCCAAGATCACTATGTGTGCAAAGGAGGCTTCCTGCATTCCTGCATTTCTTCTTTTCTTCCCCTTCCTGCAATAATCACAGGTCATGCTCTTTGTGGTGAGCATGAGCTGGAAGGAGGAGCAAGAAGAGTGATGCTGGAAGCCAGCTGATGTGCTTGCACAGTTTTGGTCAGGAGTTCTGCAAGTAGCTGTTGGGGTGAGATGGTTGTATCCTGCCTGCTCCTACTCCCTCTCTTTACTTTTCTTATTTGTTGTTTCTCCCCCTTGCCAAGTAAACTTGAGCTGTCGAGTCCTGAACTGCTCCCAGTCATCATGAGATTGTGCAGGAGCATCATTGAGAAGATGAGGCTGTTACAGGCAGACAGACAAGGAAACCCCATGAAATTGGACAGAAGTGTGTATGTGCTTGTGATAATGTGCCCTCTCACTGCAGTTGGCAGGAGACCAAGTCCCCAGGCTCCAGCAGAGACGATGAGCTCTTCTGGCTTGTGTCTGCTGAGGACCTAGCCCTCCTGTGAGGCACAGCGGGAAAATAAAAGTCTCTGTGAGATCGCTGTGGAGTGACAGAGGATGCGCACGAGTCTGTCTGCAGCAGGTTGGAGCAGATAAATTCATTTCTCCTTCCTAGAGCCTGTTTTGGGGACAGTCCAACGCTTGGATAAAGGAACTACAAGTGCTTAGTAGGGTGAGGAGCTGCGATGGTATACGCTGTGCTGGTGATACGGAGGTACCCATATGCAGCTCCTAATAGGTGCATTGAGGGGAAAAAATAATAGAAAATGAAAAAGTCTGTGGGAATAGAAATGGTTGCTGTTGTACCTCAGATGTTGGCTGGAGCCCAGCTGTAGCATGCTTGATGTGGCATTTGTGCAGAGCAGAGGAGCCAGGTCTCTTGAGACTCATCCACTAGACCCAATTGCCTTTCCTAGAACTCAGAGAGGGGGCAGGTTGAGAAGGGAAGAGCGCCAACAGCTCTTCCTTTTCTCCACTCAGTCTTGCTGGGGTGCTGTGAACACTTTTAGACCTGTTGCGTGTCTCTCCTGTGAGAGAAGGCACTGCAGTTAGAGTGTGTTTTAATGTGTTGCCCTCCTACGAAGCAGGACTCTGCTATGCATTCTCAGGGAGATGACTGCAAGGTCATTTGTCCTGCTGAAACCTTCCCCCTGGTTCCTTCAGCTTGGCAGCCTCAGTATCTTCGACAGCATGACTTGCCGTATGAGCCCTGGGTGAGTCACTTCTCCTTCTAATGGTTGTCCTTGCTCATCTTGTCTTGCAGTTTAGCTGCAAAAACCTCCAGGACAGGGACCGTCCTTGACTGAAGGTCTGTACAGCCTCTAAAATAACAGGTCCCAGATCTGTGTTGTGGCCTTTTGTGCTGCAGTACTGATACCCAAGCCCAGCTTCAAGGTGAATGTCAACTTTACAGCTCTTGATCCATGGCAGTTTCCCAAGACATGCAAAGTCAAAGGGCGTATCTGACATTTGTTCCAGATCAACATAGGCCTGCTCCTCAAGTCTTTCTGTCTGACTTAAATGTAGATGGCTTGGCATTGAGCAGTTGTCCTCTGCAAACCTTTCTGCCTGTCTGAAGTGGGATGTCAGTGAGCTTTCCATCACTTGCAAGCCAGTGAAGCATGGCTAACCTGGGATGTGCTCTGGTAATTGGAGTGTGATCTGATGTTAGGGCCTATGAGGTGGGCTCTGTTTCCTGAGCTGTCCTGAAGTAGAGCCAAGGGAGAGATCATGCTGATGCAAGGAAACGCCTCTGTTGGACTCCCCCTGTTAAGCAATAAGGCAAACAGCTTCTGCACTAATCTAAGCAAGTTGCTGGTTGTTTGGCCTGGAAAAGTTCTCCAGGTCAAGGAGGCACTTCTCTTGCTGCTGACAGGGCTTTTTGGAGGCCTTTCTGCAAGCCTTAGCTCTTACAGAGGTGATGGAGGATGCTTGTTGTTGTGACTTATTGCTTAAAATTTCCTAGCAAAGCAGGCAAAGTTGCATGACACTGTACTGGGAGTCAGGAGCCAGCCTGTTGCTTCCAGCAGGATGGAGAGCCCAGAGGGGAGAGTGTGGGAAAAGTGGGTGTATTCCTCCTGCTCCTGCTGCCTGGAGGAAGGAGGATCCCCACGTCCTTCCCTACTCTTTTTTTACCTTTCCTTTCCAGTAATACCTGCTGCTCCACTCGCTCTGATCCTTGCTTTGGAGTCGGCAGCTGGGTTGGCTTTTCCCAGTATGGCTGAGGCCATGCAGCCAGAGGGGCTGTTGCTAGGGCAGTAAAGTGTCTGTCTGATGCCTTCAGTAACTCTTCTGCTTTGCATTGAGGTGGCCCTGATGACTGAGGCCAGCAGGCAGATCTGGAGGGAGAGCTGCCTCCAGCACACAGTGGGACTTTTCTCTCTGAGAAGGGAGGGCTGGTCGGACCTCTCCAAAGAAGCCCTTGGCTGCTGAGCTCTCTCCCTCTTTGCAGAGTGGTGGAGGTGGCTGCGTTTCTAAGGCCAGTCTCTGCTGTCTCTGGTCTTGTTGACTGCTATTGTGGGAAGGTAAATGAGGTCTCTGAATTTCCTGTAATCTCAAATAAATCCTGAGGGAGATGATAGTTGCAACACTGTGTATGCAGTGTCAGAATATAGGACATTGCTGTACTCCCAGGGGCTTGCAGGTTGTCCCCTGATGTTTCCACCATGGCCCTGTTGTGGCTCCTCTCTGGTTGCAACAATACAGGTAACTACAATGATCTGGATGGGTAAAGGTTGTGGTGGGTAAGTACCTAAGTACCCTTGCTAAGATGTTGGACTCACAGCTTGTTTTTTCCTAAGCTGGAATGTTGTCATGGGAGCAGGGTGTTCCTCAGACTACCAGTTGGGATTGGAAATCCTGTCTGAAGGTAAAGGCCAAGTCACTGGTGGAGCTGAAATGAGAGCTCAGGAGCCTTTGCTACTAACCAGGAGTTTTTGTCCTCTTTTTCCCCTCAGCGGGCTTCCAGGTAAATCTGTACTGCCACCACCTGTGTTTGCAAAGCCAAACACTTCTATAATGTGCCCTGAGCCTGGGGACCATCCTGCAATGCCAGGGAACTTGTCTATTTCTTTGTGACATAAGGGAGATGTTTAGAGGCCGCCTTCTACCATCATAAGATCTCACAGCATGGAGAAGTTAAGGCTTCCCGGGCTGAGCCCAGTTTGCAAGTGTGAAGGCCAGATACCAGGGCAAAGTTTGCCTGCTGTTTCGCAAGGGTGCCAGCCTGACTGTTTTCACTGTGAGTGTGCTCTGGCATTTTGGGCTGTAGACAGGAGGGTGCCTGGGGGCTCCCATCCCAAGCAGCCAGAGGGAGGGAAGCCGCACAAGGCAGAGGTTAAGTTGTGGAGGATGGATGGGGCTGCAAGAGCTGAGGGGTTTGCAGGGGCCTGTTGGGATCAGGAAGGAGGAACAAGTGCCCTTCGTGCTGTGGCGCAGCATCCTTGCTGTCTTCCAAGCTGAGTGGGCACTGTGCCACTGAGCCCGTCCTCACGGGACTGCGAGCAGCCAATGGTACAGGCAGGTGGCTTGGCACCTCCCCGCTGGGACTTTGGCCTTTTTGCACCTGAGGCAAAGGGAGGACCTGACCTGGGCTTGGTGCTTTCAAAGCCCAGCTCGGTAAGGGGATAGTTGGCCGGTGACTGTGAGGCAGGTAAGTTTGCGTCTGCAGCCCTGGGGCTTCTGTCTGGTGGCAGAATGGTAGGAAGGGACTGCTGGCTGTCCCGCTGCACAGCTGGAGAGGTGACAGTCTGTGACAGTGGGGGGACATCCACCAGTGTTGTTTGAGAGCTGCTTTGTTTTATTGAGGACTAATGCTTTGTGTGGTGCTGCAAGGAAATTCATGGCAGTCCCTGCCTAAGGGGAAGCAAGCAGCAGAAATGAAGCTGCCACCGATTCCCTCCATCCCCTCTATCCCAGAATGTCCTAAGCAGGCAAGAGCCAAGTTGACAGCTTCTCCCCAGGTGAGATTTCCTGGTGCTGACTCCCTTGTGTGCTTTGTGCCTGGCATGCATCTAGAAAGCAGCTGCTCTCAGGAAATACTTGCAGTTCAGTTTGCACTCCTTGAACTTCATTGTTGCAATGACAGCTTTGCTTCAGTACCTGGCAAAACTTGGCAGGGTGTCCACACCTTCAGATGCTCTTGTGCTGTGAAGGAAAGCAGTGTGCTGATCCCAGACAGTTTCCCCTCTCCTAGCGAGTCCTAGTTGGTGCTTGCTACACCCTGCATCCCGTCTCTGACTGTGAGAGGTCGCATGGCTGTGTCCTCTCGGCATACTGGATACTGGCACGGCTTTGCTCCCTCTTCTCACCCTCTGAGCCCTGCTTCTTGATGTTGGCTTCTCTGGCTGGGGCACTGAGTTTGTCTGTTCCCAAGACAAATGGAAGTACGTGGAAGGGAGTCTTGTCTTCCCCTTCTGCTATTTATTTTCAAGTCAAGGTTGTAGTTTGAATGTTTGCTTTCAGTGACAGCTCCAGCATGTGCTGGCCTCCAGTTCTGTCTCATCCCTGCCTGACCGCTCTGCACAAATGTTTGTGCTGGCATGAAAGCAGGGATGGGAACACACATTTGGGTGCAGGGAGAGGACGGGCTTGCTTCCTTCAGTCACAATGCCAGCTGACGTTTGCTAAAGGTCCTCTCTCAAAACGGCAGCCTGTGTGCCCTCAGATAAATTGGCATGCCGGACAGTCTGCACCTGAGAGGCTGTGCTCAGCTGCAGAGTGGGGCTACTGGGGAGGGGAGAGTCTGGAAATGGGAGAAATGGTGAAGAGCCAGGCTCTGGCGGGGGAGCTGATGGCAGGACTGGGGAAGGTGGTAGACTGGGAGACTGCAGTTGGCTTGGAGGATGCCAGCAGTGGCTCTGGCAGCTGGCAGAGGGAGAGCAGGGTAAGAATGAGACTGCTGAGCTGTGGGGACCCCCAAGGTCAGACTGTGGGTAAAGCAGTGGCAATAAATGCTATGAGTGTGGTCAAAGAGGCATAGTTAAGCTTAACCTGTTCCTTCTTCCATGATGTCTTGGTTTGTGGAGGTGTTGCTCGCCTCTATCTCCATCCAAGCTTGCTGGTAGCACACATGGCACGTGATGAGACTGTGCTCCCTTTCATGCCCCAGGCTGGGCTGTGATTCTCTGGTAAGCACTTTTCTTTCAGGTGATAAAGCAAGAACCAAAGGTTAAGAGTCCAGCCCTATGCCTCAGGCTGATCAGAAGTGCAGCAGGTCTGCAGTATGCAAATGTTGGTCATCCTGAAGAAGACCTTACTGTCTGGGTAGCGTAAGTGGATGAGCATGTGTGGCAAGGCAGGGGAGCAAAATAGCACCATTTTGCCAGTGACTGAGGCTGTGAGGACCAGATACATCCAAAGCTGGCTAGGTTTGTGTTGTGGTACCCCGAGTCTGGCTGCTCTGTCGCTCTCTGGAGCTGGATTTTGGGAGCGGGGAAAAGGGAGAGCCTGGGTTGAGGAGGCTCCTGGCCTATCTATGTGTGGCAGCATGAGCTTCGGGCTGTTTGCACCACTTCTCTACCTAGCATGGAGGCGATTCCCCGTGCTGCGGTGTGCACATCGCTCTGAAACTAATTTGCTTGATCATTTTAATAAATGTAGAAGGGATGTCCTGGTGTGCGAGTAATGGGGCATTAATCCATCCCTAGCTGTGTTAACAGCACTCTAGGAAGGAATTAACACCACGTAATTAATTGCCCATGCAGCTCTCGCTCTCTTAATTATGGGATGTTTGATTTAGGCCCCCCCCCTCCGTGAGAGCTGCTCAGCCTCTTCAGCTTTGAGGTGGGTCGCTGGCAGCTCTCGTTTCCCCTGCCCACCCGCTACTGATTTCCTCCCAGCTCCTCTGTTCCTTGTGCCACACAGGTTCCCGGTTCCAGCAGTGCCATTGTCTGCCTGCCTGTGAAGTTAGACCATATGAAGACTTTCTGAGGCATCAGCACCTTTTTGGTGCTGCTGGCTTGTCCGCTTCACTAATACGGGTGCTGATGGGAGGTTTCCTGGGAAGATGCAAGCCCTGCTTCCTGATCCTGCTCCCAGAGGAAGCCCTGGAGCTACACACCTGCTTGGCTGCAGAAGCTTTGCATGCCTGCTTTTGTCTGCATATTTTGGCTCCTGACAGCACTGTGTTCCTGGGGAGATAGACTTGGGTCTTTATTTAATCTCTTTCCTTTCTAAGTTAAATACATAATGTTGTTCTGGGTTTGTTTTTTAAATATCCTATAAAATTGCCAGCATTCTCTTCCCAGCCTGTGTTCTCCCTCCTCTTGCACTGCAGGACTGCACCACCTATTTTGCTGCCCTGGAAGGGGCTGAGGTCTGGCTTTCCCCAGGAACACTTGGGCTTCAGTCAGGGGACTTCCCAGGGCACTTCAGTCTTCATCATTCACCATCTTTTATGGGACTCATGGAGTTCTGTAGATCACAGCAAAGTGCTCGGATAGACTTTGTAGTGATTTTGTATTTGTTTTGCAAATGGTCATTTGCTGGAGCTCTGTTTAAACAAAGAAAGTTCAAATAAGCTTTCCATTTCAGTGCATTAAAATCCCTTAATGCACTAAAATCCCCTGGCCATGGACATTCAGGCTGCTGCTGTGCCATGTGCTGTATAAACAGTTATCAAGTGCTGGTGTCTGCTGTAAAATGATCACATTGTTCACTTCCCCTCGCTCGTCCATGGGTTGAGTAGCTTTTGTTAGGGGAGATGATACTAGTCCTGGCATTTGCTGGCTGTACAGCAGCCAACGCCAAGGAATCGTCTAACTTTGTCCGATTTTAAACCCAGGAAGATTGTTTTTTACCCCTTCCTGCTGCTCAGCTTCAGCAGGAGCATCTGTTCCCTGCTGGGACCAGCAGCAGTTTTCCAGCTGGGTCAGGCAGCTGGGAAGGGCTCTGCAGTTACCAAGCAGGTGGAGAGCTGAAGGTCAGAGTCCAAAGAAAAAACAGGAGGAGAGGGCTAAACCCAGCTGTCCCAGGTACCTCTTGGTGTGGTAGCATCTTCTCCCATCCCCATCACCCTACTTCTGTTAGCAGGTAACAAACAATCCTGTGGTACGTTTGTGTGTCCATCTCGGTCTCTTGCTACCAGGCAGTGGTGAATATTAGCAGCCTTGCTGTCTTCGCTTGCGTTGTCCTTTGTGATGAGTGCCTGACTTCCTGGATGCCCTTCCACAGGGAAGGGTGCAACGGGGGCAACACCAGGGAAGTTTGTCAGAGCTTGGAGCAGGGCATCAGGACCACTCGGTGCATGTATTTTTCTAGAGCTGCTGCCTCAATAAACACAAATATCCTATTGAGCGTATAGATGCTATCAAGTGAGTTTTCATGGTTTAGGGCATGTTTATGCCAGGGTTACAGGCTTTCAGCAACTGCTCTCCCTATATTTTTTTTTTTTTTTACTCAGAAAGCACAGACTTAGCTGATCTGGAGATTTTTAAGGTCTGCTTCCACAGATTAGTCTGTGAGGGATCACGGAAGGGATGGGAGGTCTAATAGTTCAGTGTAGTGAGTGAGATTCGTGTGCGGTGTTTTGGAGAGGAGCCCCTTTCTTTAGTGAGCTTTATGTGCTGATTCTCTCCTGGCTTTGGCTGAATGTGGGACTCTAGAAAAGGCAGTTTTAGTCTTGTGTTGCCCAAGCATGGGACTTGTGCAAATGCTTTCATGCTGCCGTGTCCTTGGCACTTAATGCAATGGGGAGGGGAGCAGGTCAGTGCTGAACGTGTGTAACCTCACCCCCTTTCCTTCCCATACTTGTTTGCACTATCACCAGCTCTTTATACTTTCAGAGACCTTTTATTCTCAGGAACGCCTCTGGCCCTCAGGTTGTATCTCCAGAGCAGAAATGTCAGCCTGAAAGCTACCTTGTTGGATGTGAGATTCTGTGTGGTTTAGGAAATCTGCAATTAAGGGGCAAATTTCATTCCAGAGGCAAAGGGCAAAGATATCTTCTCCACTTCTGGCTTGCCACCCAGGTGGCAGCTGGAAGGCGAGAGGGAGGACAGTGGCTAAGTGCTGTTGAGATGCTTGATGAAAGCATAGGGCACCTGATTCGCAGGTTGGACATCAGGAGGAGACAAGGACACCTCCAGAAAGCTGAAGGTTGTGGCTGCTTCTGAAATTTTCTCTGGTGTCCAGATTTCTTTGTGTGGCTGCTTCTACCAGTTCTCGTTAAACAGTAGCAATTAGGAGTCTTAGAGAGAACTGTTTCCTGCAGACTTGGAGCTTCAGTGCTGTGCCAGTAGGCACTGGGCTGAAATGAGTGGTCTAAAGGGCAAAATCACATCAGTAGCTTGGCGAGGAAGAGGCACCGCTTAAAAGACAATGTTGGCACGAGACTGAGCATGGACTGTCTGTTTGGGCTGGGAAATAGAGGAAGGATTGTAACCACTGGAGGAGCATGTTTTTGAAGACTGTCCTTTAGAAACAGCATGGGTTTGTTGGAGGGAGGTGCTGAATGGAATGGGTCTTGCAGTGATGTGATTTTCTTGGTGTGGCTGGGTCGACCTGCAGAGGTTTGGAGGTCCACATAGTGTGGTGTGAAATGCTCCCTGGAGTTCAAGAGCAGTGACAGGTACTGCTGTCCTGGATACTGGGCAAGAGCACATGCAGTGCCTGGCTGCTACTCTTCCTCACATGCTGCTGGAGCATTGTGACGCTAGCAGCTCTTCCCTCTATATGTGCTTATATATTTATATTTTGTATATTTATACACGCACGCACACATTTATAAGGCTCCCTCTGGAGCTCAGTCTCCTCTCTGAGGAAACCAGGTGCTCCCTTAAGCCGCTTGTTCCTCAGCTGGTTTCACCCTGCAGCCTGCCCGGTAGGACCTGAGCTTCAGGAAGAGTATAAGTGTCTCAACTTTGTCTCCTTGGTGTCTTTCTCTCCTTTCTCAGGAAGAAACTGAACTGAAAAAGAAGTTACTGAAAAAGAAATCAAGGAAGGATCTGAAGGAACAGATTCATTTCTTAACAAGATCAAGTTTGAATTAAATGGCTGATAAACAGATCAGGTAACTGTAAAAAAATTTTTTTGAGCTATTGGTTGTGCTTTAGATTTTTCTTTTAAAGTCTTTCAAATTTAATCCCTTTCATGATACAGGAGGCTCAAGGAAATCACCTGATCATCTCTTCTGGCCTTAAACAGTTCTGATTCCTTCTTTTCCGCTTTCTTACCTGCTTTTTTAAAACCTTCTGTTATTTTCTGTCCTTGCCGTGTTGAAACATCTCTGCTTTCTTCAGTTCTTTTTTTTTCTCGCTGCCTTTTTCTTTCTGACCTCTGCTTTTTACCCTTCATGAGTTGGCTCCTTTTTGCTTCCTCTTTCAAAGGTCAGCTTGACCTGGTGACTTCAGCTTGCTCACATCAAGGGAGCAAAGCTAGCTCCTTGACCAGCCAAGGATGCAGTGCTTGTAATTACAAAGTCCACATAGATGCAGCCTTGTGCCCTTGTAAAGCCAATCAATGCTTGAGTGATTGCAGGAACATGAAGTACCAACAATAAATAGTGACACTTAAGTGCACAGCAAGAACTTAAGAGTGTTGGCCCTGGCATATGCAAAGGCTGGATTTGAGTCCTCCCTGCAAATGAATTGGGTTGTGTTTTCTGGAAAGATAAAGTTGTACCCTTAGCTTCTGAAGAGCTGTGCCAAATGGATCTGCACAGTCCTGCACATGGGTTTAACTTTCTGCTGCTTGTGAAGTTGCCCCAGATAAACGACTCCTACATGCTGGGGGATTCCCATGAGTTTTTTGTGGCCCTCTTCTAACATCTACTTTTCCAAGTTATCAGCTCAAGACAGGAGGGGTCAGTTGGGTGAATGAAACCTGGTGACAGAGGGCCAGGACTTGGCAATGCCTGAATGCTGCAGGCAAGAGGGCTGCCCCTTCTTAACATTTGCTATGATTAAGATATTTTCCTGTGTGCCTGCCTTCTGCAAATCAAAACAGTCCTGAGCTGCGCTGATAACAAGACAACATTGTGGAGTGCCTAGATTTGACCGTCATCAGTTACCCAATTTGGAGAGCACTTGGCACTCTTCTCTTACACCCATGAAGGGCATGCTGAGTTTCACCTCCATGGAGCTCTGATAGCCTCAGCAGAGCAAAAGAACTACCAGATGTCTGTGGCCATTTGAAGCTTGATATTTTGAAGGAAGGGGAGATGCATCCTCCAAGATGTCCCCCAGCCCTTCCTGTGTGCTCTTGGCAGTGTGAACAGGAGTTTGCTGGCTACAGGGACTAATTAAAAGGGCTGAGGAGGACTACTAGGAGAACTGCGATGCCTTTCTATCCCTACTGATGTTAAACTGAGCAAATGGTTTTATTTGTATGCTAGCCTGTGTTGTCTCCGTTTCACTAAGCTCTGTACACCTAGGTAGTGAGAATCAGTAGCTGTGCATAGAATCATAGAATGGTTTGGATTGGAAGGGACCTTGAAGATCGTGTCTAGTTCCAACCTCAGTGCTTGGCCAGGGACACCTTCCACTAGACCACATTGCTCAACGCCCCATCCAGCCTGGCCTCGAACACATCCAGGGATGAGGCCTCCACAACTTCTCTGGGCAACCTGTTCCAGTGTCTCACCACCTTCACAGTAAAGAATTTCTTCCTAACATCTAATCTAAATCTGCCATTTTTCAGTTTAAAACTGTTACCCCTTGTCCTATCAGTACACTCCCCAATAAAAAGTCCTTCCCCATCTTTCCTGCAGCTCCCCTTTAACTGCTGGAAGGCCGCTATAAGGTCTCCCTAGAGCCTTCTCTTCTCCAGGCTGAACAACCCCAACTCTCTCAGTCTGTCTTCATAGGAGAGGTGGTCCAACCCTCTGATCATCTTTGTGGCTCTCCTCTGGACTTGCTTCAACATGTCCATGTCCTCCTTGTGCCAAGGACTCCAAAGCTGGATGCAGTACTCTAGATGGGGCCTCATGAGAGCAGAGTAGAGGGGGAGAACCACCTCCCTCAACCTGTTGGCCATGCTTCTTTTGATGTAGCCCAGGATATGGTTGGCTTTCTAGGCTTCAGATGCACATTGCTGACTCATGTTGAGCTTCTCATCCACCAGGACCCCCAAGTTCTTCTCCTCAGGGCTGCTCTCAATCCATTTTCTGCCCGTCCTGTATTTGTACTTGGGATTTGCCTGACCCACGTGCAGGACCTTGCACTTGGCCTTGCTGAACTTCATGAGGCTGGCATGGGCACACCTCTCAAGCCTGTCCAGGTCCCTCTGGATGGCAGCCCTTCCCTGCAGCATGTTGACCACTCCACACAGTTTGGTGTCATCAGCAAACTTGCTGAGGGTGCACTCAATCCCACTGTCCATGTCATTGACAAAGACGTTAAACAGTGCTGGTTGCAGTACTGACCCTTGAACACCACTTGAACATTGAGCTGTTGACCGCAACTCTTTGATTGCAGCCATCCTGCCAGTTCCTTATCCACTGAATGGTCAATCTGTCAAACCCATGTTCTCCAATTTAGAGACAAGAATGTTGTGCAGGACCGTGTCAAATGCTTTGCACAAATCCAGGTAGATGGTGTCAGTTGCTCTTCCCTCATCCACTATGCAGAAGCTACATGGGACAGGGAGACCGGGAACAGTGGATTTTCATTCCATAAAAGAGTAGAGTGCACTGAGGTGAAAAGTGGGATGACTTAGTCACAAGCGAATAAGCTTTTGATTCAGGTGCAGTGCCCTCTGTCACAGGCTCTTCTCTGTGCCCAAAATCCCTCCTCTCTGCCATTTAGGTAATTTCTTCCATCTACGTGACCACAAGTCTGCAGCAGTCACAGGCAGCCGAGTCCCAAACCCCTATTCCCTTGCAGTGTGCGGCTGTCATCCCTTAGCAAAATGAGATCGATACCAAAGGACTGAAATCCACAGCAGTAGTTTGCTGTAAGGTGAGATCGAGGGCATTGCATTTCTGCAGCACTGCACGTGGAACTTGATCTCTGCATCTTGCCGAATGTTGCCGTGTAGTCTGTCTGTACTAGTCTTCCTCCGCAGCACGCATGGACAAACCTGGTTGGATTCAGGTGCAATGGGGGTGTTGAGCAGTCATTTCTCACCTACAAACAGAAAGCCGATGTTGCCCAAATTTTTGGCTTGCCCAGGCATGTCACACTATTCCCCTTTATTGCTGGGGTCTGTGCTGAAACTGGGGAGTCTTTTGCACTTGCGGTGCCAGCAGGCAAGATGTTTGCCATGTGTCTGTCTCGCTCCAACCTGATATAAACCCTGTGATGATTTCACTGTCGGAACAGGTTGAGAGAGGCAAGCGTCTGCCTGCCCTGGGTGTTTCAGGGGCACTTAGAGAAGCGATGACAGTGCTGAGGCTGGAAAGGGGGACTGGTTGTGCCTTGCAGTCTGTGACCTGCCAGCAGTGACTTCAGAGCTGAATTTGGGGAGGCTGATGTGATCCTCTCTTGAAACACCCTCCTTCCCAGTGGTGCCTCCATCCTGACACACTTTTATCTGGTCTCTAACCTCCTCTTTCAGTGTGACTATGTGCTAAATAATGAGAGCGCCATGATGTGAATCTTACTGTTTTAAATTTTCCCATGTTCTGAGAACAAGTTGGGCGTAGCAGTTTGCAGGCAAACCTATTTCCTTCTCAAACTGTAGTGTGAAGATCCCTGAGGCAAGAGAGTCTTGAGCTGGTGAGATCTTGCAGTGTGGCCCTGCGCTGAGCTTATCCACTGCTTTGAGCCTGCCTTCCTAACGTGCTTGATTTAATCTTGGTCAGTACTGTCTTGTTTGGGGATGTAGGCTGAGCTCAGGTCAGTCTGCATGTTCTTGGCACCCCTTTTTTCAGCTGTGCCAGCCCTGCGGCTGTGTGTGTGTTGTATTGGTGCAGGTGTTGAGGGGGAAGGAGCTCTGGCTGCAGGAGAGCAGAGGCTGAAAGAAGTTTGCTTAGCATTTGTGGGCAAAGAGTTTTTTGGTTTTTTTTTCCCCACCCCTCTTTTATCTGCTTCCCCTAAGGAGACCTCAGACTGAAACCCTGAGTCTCCATATCCTGCCTTTCCCTCAAGCCTGGAGCTGAGAGGCAGCTCTTTCAGCATGGCTGCTTATTGATCCTCTCTGCAATTGCCCCTCGATGCAGAATGCTCTGCAGTGCTGCTGGGCATGAATGTGTTTGCAGAGCTTCACCTGACTGTGCCGTGGCCAGCCTCACCGCTGCTACTTCCAGTGGGTAATGCAGTCTGTGCCCTTATCTAGAGCATTTTGTCACCGTCATGAAAGGCAGCGTGCCTATTCCCCTTGTGGGAGGACTTGGCCTCGCCAGCTCACCCAGCTGCAATCTAGGACTGCTGTCAGCCATCAGTTTAATATCCAACACATCCTGTGTTCCGAGAGTCATATCCTGTGCTTTATTGGAGGGAGCTGACTCAAACAGGCTTCCTTTGTCTCTATGCGTAGTGGTTTATCAAGCATGTAAGTGCCGGACATTTTTCGTAATTGAATTTTCTGGGAACCCATGTTTAGCTGCGCTGGCTTTCACTCAGCACCACTTGCAAGATTTCCCTGTGGGAACACAAAGGCAAGCAGAAAAAGCCCTGTGTTTTGGAAGCACATGCAGCGAGCCAGGCTTTGATTTCCCTGAGAGGTATGAGCTCACGTCTCTGCATCTGCGGCCGTGCAGGCTGCCAGTCCGGTGGTTTCACTGAGCTGTTGGTTTGTGTGTGTTCCCCACGCCCCGGGCAGTGGGTCTGGAAGCAGTTTCCTGGAGCTGCAGTTGTCTGCTCCTCAGCTGCCAGCTGGGCACTTTCTGCTGGACTCGTTCCCACATGATGGTAGCAGCTGACGTGTCATGAACCTCTGGTTAGATGCGTATCTGATTGCGGTGCTGAAAAGCATTTGCCGTAAACCTGCTGGCTTGAATACCATCAAGCCCTAAATGAAGTCTGTCCATGTGGTAGATGGTCCAGCACACTGTCTTTCCCCTCTAGGGACAACAGAAGCCCTTGGGTCCTGGGAACAGGGTTTTTCCTTGCTCTTAGTGATGTGTGGCTTAGCTGTTTGGCTCCACTCCACTCAACTCATCAGTGGTTTGTCCTGCTTTCTCCTCCCCTGTAGTGCAGCAAGGGCCAAGCTTTGCCTTGAGGTGGAGCTCCCTTCGTGTTGGGGGGTGACAGTCTTGTTCCACGGCTATGTGTTAACTTTGGTCATGTAAAAGAGCTCCATTCTTCCCTCTTTTCCTCCCCTGACATTAATCCAGTGCTAAGACATCTGTTTCTCTGCATCTCCTCCCCCTACAGTTTACCTGCCAAGCTGATCAATGGAGGGATAGCTGGGCTGATCGGGGTCACCTGTGTATTTCCCATTGACCTGGCGAAGACTCGCCTGCAGAACCAGCAAAATGGCCAGCGGATGTACACCAGCATGTGAGTACCACCCGCATGGGCAGTGTCCCCCGGGGCTTTTGGCAGGGCGTCCTTCCACTTTGTTACCTCTTTCAAATGTGTTCAGCATTTCTAGGAACTGGGCTGTCCCCAGGAAAGCCAGGGGACAATCTTGAACGAAGTTGTGCTAGAGCAGATAGAGCAAACAAAGCAGCTATTCAGGCTGCTGAGCCCAGCAGGCGAAATCTCTGCAGAGGGCACATCTGTTTGCATCCCTTGCTTGCGATCAGCGTGTTTGCTGCTGTCAGGACTCAAGACCAAAACACAGGGGGCCCCATTCAGTTCTCTGCTGGGCCACAATCAGGTGTGTGAGGGAATTTCTGCCTCTCTTCTGTTTCCACGACTCTCATATTGGAGTTTACTATCCCTTCCTTTGCTGTGTCAGTTTTAAAAAGAGGAAGAAGTCATCCATTCCCAGTCTAGAGCGCTGCATGCAAACCTGTTGATGGATCACAGATTGACACATGCTGTAGTTACCCCAGCAGTCCTATGTCCAAAAAAATCAAATGCTGCAGGCTGTAGGAAAAGAAGGCATGAATATATCCAGCCCGCCAAATTCACCTGGGATTTGTGTGGGATGCTTAGGTCTGCGTGTCTGCTGTGAGAAGGAGCGCCACCCTCAGCACAAGATGCTTTGTCCTAGGAACCGGAGTCAGGCCTTAGTTTTCAAAAGTACTGGTGTCATTAAGGGGTGAGAAGGGACTGGGACTGATGATGTGTGTTCTGTCCTCCTGCCACTTTGTTCAGAAGTAGTGTTACCTGTTCTTCCACCCCAATATTTTCCTCTTTCCTGCCCATTAGAATTTGAGGCAAAGCGGGGATAGGAAGGAAATGCTGTATAAGTTGATGGCTTTAGTCTCCGGGCGTCCTTGCTCTAGCTGACAGCATGTAATTATGCATGAGCCTCGGTTGTAGGCTCTGGCATGCCATGGCAGACCGGTGCTACCCTTGACAGTTACAGCACTCTCTGCTCCCTGCATTGTTTGTGTACCCAGGCGTGCTGGCAGGACATGGCCTCCTGTCTTGCCTTACCTCTCCTTTTTGTTGTGTCCTGCTCCTGCTGCTGCTGCAGATTGCTTCTCCCTGAGGATCGCTTCTCCCCCTGACCTGATAGGCGACAGCAACAGGAGTTTAGGTGGGATGGAGGATTTTTAGGCTCCCCTTGGGAGTGCATGCCAGGATGCCCTCTGGAGTGGAGCTCAGTAGGTAGGAGAGGCTTTTAACATCCAGCAGTTGAACGCAGACCTACTCTGTAGCCAGGAGTTGTTGTGGAATGAGGCTATTAAGGAATATACAGGATTTATCCTGTATATTTGAGCTGGCTCCTCTTAAGAGTCTTTGACAAAGCCTGGATGTGAATGAATAATGCTGGAGGTGTTCCTCTGGCATTGACAGCAGCTATAGGGAAAGTAAGCTTGGCCTGGTGGGGACAAGTGAAAGGGTCTTTTGGGGGCTGAATGGCCAGCCGGGACAAGGAAGTAGTGAGGATAACACATCCTCTAGATAACATCGGGCCATCCTGTGTCCTACCTAAGCAAGCAAGGGAAAGGCACTAAGAGGATGCTGTTGCCACGTATGGAGCATGTCTTCAGAGGCACCCTTAGGTTAACTAGGATTTTAGGAGGGCTTACCTGAGCTCCCCAGTTACAGCAGCTTGTGTTTTGTGAAATACTGTATGCACATCGGTACCAGGTCTCAGACGTGTCTGCTGAACACCCAGGAAGGCAGCAAGTTCATTTAAAACTTTGGCTGTCTTGCTTTAAGACGTCATGCCTTGCTTCTGCTAAGCTCAGGAGACGTTTGGCATCAGAGGACCCTTTCCTTTGAAAGGGCCAAAGACACTTTGGAGCAGCCCTGAGGGCTGAAGAGAGCTGGGCTTTTGGGCTGTGTTGCCTCAGGTGTGTTACATATAATTTTAGTTAGCTGTTGGCTCCCTTTTTACAGGGAGAGAAGGGAGCTGGGCATGGCCTTAGCTCAGTCTTCCTCTGCTGCAGCTTGAGGTGCTGGGAGTGATGTGCAAGCCTTACAGTGAGGCAGCAGAGTGTGGTAGGGACCAGCTCTTCCTGCTCCCCTCTCTGCCGTGGCTTGTTCAAAGCAGCACGGCTGGCTTGGGGAAAATGCCTTGCTTCCATCATTGCAGTGGAAGAGCTTGATGGAAGGGATAGGAGAAAGGTGACCCGGGATTTCTGGGACTTGCAAATGTGCTGGGGGGCTGCTCCCAAGACCAAGATGGGTGTGTGCAAGCTGCAGGAGCTGGAGTGGGGTGTGTGAAAGACAGTGTCCCAAAAGATACAGGAAATCACAGCAGAGAGGGGAAACTCATTGCCGTAACTGGCAGCAATGCAGGATGGACTCTTCACAAATAATGTTGAGGACCTTAGAACAGTCTTGACCCAACTAGGGCCATGAAGCCCTTGAGGGAACTCTGTGTTTCCTTCTCTCCCACCTCAGCACTACTATGGAGTGGAGATGAAGTTCACTCCTTGTGTTGCCGAATCTCTTACAAACGTATTCTTGTTTTCCAGCTATGCCTCCCTTATTACTTCTTAAAAGAGCCTTGTTCCTTAATTATGTACGCATGCATGCATGTCCACCTCTCCTTTCCCCTATGGCCATGGCAAGTGCCTGTCCCTTTCCAGGGACCCCAAAGCAACCTTCAGCCAGTGTTTGGGTCCAGAGAGGGAAACTCTGCCAGGGAATTTGTGCTGCCTTCCTGAACTGCATCCCTGGATTTGTTAGGTGTGTGTCTGTGCCTTCGAAAGGCTCTGAGCAATTCTGGCACCATGCATGGGTTTCCCATTTGTGGTAAATGCAGTTGAAACAAAAGAGGGAACAGTTTTCCCCTTGGAGGGGGCCTCTGCAGCACCCTGCCGCATGCTCCCCAGGGTGAGAGCCTGAGGGCTCGCTGCCTGCTGTGGGACCCGATGTGTTAAAAGTAAGTGCTTTAATCTGCGTGGGAGGTCACAGATGACTGAGCGTTCAGGTCATGTAGTGTTTGTGTGCCTTGTGTTGAATTTCACAGAGTAAGTCAAGCAAGTCAGCACTGGAGGCTTGGCCCCCTTTAAATCCAGCTCTGGAAGGGAAATAAAAACATGTGCATGGGGATCTGCTTGTTAGAGCATCTCATGCGTGTTTGCCACAGGGGACCCTGGATAAACAGCCCTTGCAGTGACACTTTTCCCTTTTGTGTTTCTAGAAAGCAGGCAGCGCGTGCGGGGGGAGCTGGGGGTTTCAAAGCCTCTGTGAATTAGGGGCTGAAACTGGACTCCGGCTCGAACAATGGTGCATTCAGTGGCTGACATGGTTCCCTTCTCAGCTCAGGGTTTTGCTGACAGATAGTAAATTAAAACCACTCCAAGAGATTTGTTTTGTTTTTTTCTCTGCTCTCACCCACCTTTGAGCTCCTCTGGTTTATCTCTCTCTGTTTATTTGCAGGTCTGACTGCCTCATTAAAACAATTCGGTCGGAAGGTTACTTTGGCATGTACAGAGGTAAGTAAAGCTGAGTCAGGCACAGCACAGCTTTTGTGTTGGAAGCATTGGTGCATAAGTGGGAGGAAAAGCCCATATTCTCTGTCTTAAAGCAATAACCTAGCAATATCCTAAGATGTTGAAAGATTAGCTGTTTCTGAAAATAAACTGCACACCAGATGTCTCCTCAGCTCTCCACCAAGGAGAGCTTGGGACCTCCCCATGGTGTTAAACTTTACTGTTAAAGTTCATCTTTACTAGCAGTTTAAGTGAAGCTGCTGGACTCTGTTTCAGGACTGTATATGTGCCAGCTTGGTCACAGTAACTTTTGTCAGAGGGGCAGTAGAAAACCTCTTGAAGTGTCTTACTTTGGTGTTGATGATTGAATTTGTGTCAAAGGCCCCCTTCTCCCCTCCCTCCCTGCAATGCGGTCAGGCCTGCTATCCCATCTAGTTGGTAGCTTGTCTCCAAAACTAGCTCTCTCTCAGGCAAGCCTGCGTGCCTTGTTAAAGTATTAAGACAAGCTGTAATTAAAAAAAATATTTAAAAATAACCTGTTCCCAGAAAAAAAACCCTTGTGGTGGTAAGAAAAACAGGGGCTGGCTCATGGTGGAGCTTCAGCTATTTGGTCATTTTCTGCTAGCCTGCTAGAAATCTCCTGTCTGCTTGGCATAGGCTGTCTATTGCAGCAGTGAGTTCCTCAATTGACATTATGTCTTTTCTAGTTTAAACACAAAATCCTTGAAAGTTTTTAAAGATTTGGAGGAGAGAGGAACAGCAGACCAAATTCTGACTTTACTCATAGCAGAGGAAAATGTGGAATACCTTCTTGGCTTTCAGCGCAGTCCAACTGGTTTAGTTGACACTGAACTCTGGTTCATTTTATATACAGGTATTCAATTGCCTGAATATGCAGTTTTTATCTCTGAGGCATTCAGATAGCATTCTTTGTGGCACTCATTCACTGATAAAGCCTGACTAAAGTACTGCTTTGATTAAGTGAGTCCTTGCTCTTTTCAACTGGGAATCCGGAGGTGCTGGCGCCTTGCTGTTGGCAGCAGAGGTGTCTTTTGCCACTTCTACCATAGATTCTAAGGAAACACAGACGCTGCGGCCGGCCTGGGAGCAGGCCCTGGCTGTTGAGGCAGTGTCTCTTGCCCAACTTGCTGGTGGGTGTTTCGGGGGAGTGGGGTGGATGCCGGGGATGGATTGGTTGCTTCATGCCAGCTTTTCTGGGAGCAGGCAACAAGACAAATAACCGCGAGAAACCCTGGCAAGCTCCATCTTCAATGCTAGCAGTGACGTGTTCCCCCTTGATTTTTCCCAGAAGCTGGCTGCTTCTGTGTTCCTAGCCAGGAACAGAGCCTGCATTAACTTTGGCTGTAAATAAGAAGTGGCAGGCTGCTTGCTGGGGAGCAGAGGGAAGAAGCTGTTCCTGGAAAATTACAGGGGAGACTGGAGGACCCATCAGGGCTTTTGGGAGAGACAGCTCAGCTCTGTAAGGTGTAGGGTGGTGGAGGGGATGTGAATCTCCAGGCCACTTTTCACTCCCAAGCAGAAATCTCAAAAGGTGCTGGGGGTCTTGCATAGCTCTTGCTATGCAGATTAGCACGTCAGCTTAGTCCATGTCCTGCTAACTTTGTACCCTCTCTGTTCAGGGAGCTGATAATGGCTTGAATTTAGTTGTCATCTCTGACTATTAAATGGGGAGCTGGAAAGGGCTTTTGTGAATACCTCCAGCTCCTTACAGAAATTCATAGATACTTCAGTGTGGCCAGAGTGCAAAGGTGAGTCCTCCAAGTACAGCAATCCTGGTCTCTGTACCTCAATTCTGTGAGCTGACATTAACAGCCCTTCTCTCCATGCTGGGGAGAGGACTGGGGGGTAGAATACATCCAAGATCATGAAGAATGTGAATACTTTTCTGCGAAGAAGGTAAAGAGATGGCTTAGCCTTGTAGACAGGCGAAGATGGAAATCAGATGGTGGGATTGGTTCCTGCTCCCTCCATCTGTCCCAGAACCCCAGCAGAAGTTGCTGTGTGACTCACAAGCTCTTATTTTCAGCCTTTAAGCTGAAATTGGGAGGATTATATGTTAATGTGCTAAAGCGACAGCTGCTGTGCCCCATGGAGGAGTCACAAGCACGTCAGTTGTCCCCGCAGGGCACTTGGCCTCTATTGGAGGACAGAAAGGGTCTGCTTGGCGTAGCCATTCCTACTGTATGACATCAGGTCTCCTTCACGTGTGAATCAAAGCTCCTCAGGGTGACAGGAGAGAGGCTTGAGCTCGTAGGATGCTTTTCTGCAAATCATCTCTTAAGGGGGGGGTGTGGGCAGATGGTCCTTGCTCTGTATCAGTAGCCCATAGTGAATTGTGTGATGTATAATGCAATCCCAACATTTCTCTCAAGTTCTTCCCCAAAAGTTACAGGGATTCTTGGTTTATTTTGGAGGGAGGACACAGAGGAAGTTTTCTTTTCCTCATGTTTTTTCCCTAACATCTAGATAGCAGCAGTGCCTCAAAGCTGGGTGATGCTGTCTAGCCCTGTCAGTGCTTAAGGGATGACAGTGTGCTGCCTTCAGACGTGATGCCAAGGAAATGAATTCATGGTGCCTGTGGGTTCCTGGACCATGTGGACACTGGTGGAAAGGGGACCTTGCAGAGGTGCTCTCTGCTGTTTGCAGACCAGTTGTTTAGCCTATGTTGCAGGAGCCAAAGGCCTAGATCACATTGGGGAAGTGCCCTTTGCTGTTGATGGTGTTTGGAGGGTAGCTGCAGTTTAGCTACAGTAGTGTGACAGCCTTCCCTGGCCTCTGCTAATAATACCTCCCACGTGCACCAGTGCAGCACTGGGGATGACTCAGTCCCCCTGTTATGTAGGTTGCTGGTGGTATATATATAAAACCCAAGGCTCGATGAGAAGAGAACACTTACAAGTTTAGCTGGCAAACAACTGGTTTTGTCTCAATTTGATTTGTAGTGCTTCTGTACTTCTTTTGAAAATATTTTCTATTTTTTAATTATTGCAATTTATTTTTGTGTTCTGTTTGTCTGCCATTGCTTCTGGTACACATAGCATTGCCTAGAGGCAAAGGTTAGCTTTAATTAGGGAAGTGGAGTCATTAACATAGCTAGAATTGAAGAGCTGTAAGATTTTGTAAAATGGTAGAAAACACTGTGGAAAGCATACAGCCAGCAGCTGAAGTATGTAATTTCTCATCCTCCATTGAATTGAAGCTGTTATGGATTATTGAGGACAGGGATTATCTGTTTTCTGCTAAGCAGCTTTACTGAAAATATCAAAGATGTAGGAGAAAACCCAGGTTTATTGACTTTTCTTTGCATATAGTGTTTTTACCCTCTGCTTTATTTGCAATTGATGGAGCAATTGCTGTGAAAGCCTGTTGGTTCCTGGAGGAGGTCAGCATGTGGCAGCATACTTCTCCCTTACCTTTCTTGCTTGATGGTTTGGAGTTTCTTTCAATGAACCTTTTGCACGGGTGTTAGGGTAGAGGGTTTATTCTTGTTTTCTTTCTCTCCTTGTTTTTCCAAGGCCTTGCTCATTCTTGCTCCATGTCACTAATGTACAGCTGTTTTACTTTCTAGCCATTAGGAGTGGGTGTGAAGTTGTCATCAACTTAGCATTCGTGAAAACACTTCATGGGGAGCCTCTTCCATTTGAAAATCAGGCTGTGTGGATTTGCTTTCTGGATCCTGATATTATTGACATTAGAAGGTGGAGGTAGAGCATGAGGGTCATGTATGTGTGGCTTCTCATCACATGCAAGAGCCATGGTGGGGGGACATGATGGAAGCATATGAAACTTAAGCAACGCAATCACTGATACACTTAAGTATGCAAAAACCTAGGAGTGTGAGAGGGCTACCCTGCTCCCTGGATGGTTAGTTTGGCTCCTGTAGAAGATGATGGTATTTGTTGGATGTCATGGCCAGTGTGGAATGAATGCATTGGCTTAGCTTGCTACAAGACAAGTATTTTCTGCAAAATCTGAACATGGCAGTTGGAAGTGGGGAAAAATGTGCCCAGCCCTGCCCATCAAAGGCTCTCTGCTTTCTTGCTGCAGTTTCCTTCGTGATGGAGATACGTCCTCTGAGCAGAGGATGCGAAGTCAAGGATTCATGTGTCCTGGTCCCAGTTGTACTGGTCCCAGAAGTCCCAGTTGCGACTTTGCTTCCTAATCTGAGGAAAGTTACCCTAAACCTGTGTCTTTCCATATCTAATTTAGGAGTTCTTTAATAATTTTTGAAGGAAGGGTGGTCCATTCTGAGCAAGAGAGGACTGAGTTACCTTTCTTTTGATGTGTTAAACCCTTATAGCTCCGGTCACCTTGTGTTCAGACCCCCTGAAAATGAACCCCAACATGTCTTTGGAGCCTAGTGGGAGGGCAGGCTTCTCTGTCTGCTTCTCTTTGGAAAAAGGAGCCTTGGGACAAGTTGTTTAAATCTCTACAGCAAACCTAAAGGCAAAGATACACCCTAGTATGTGTTTGTCCTTGCAAAACTGTTCATAGGCCATTATCAAGTCTCAAGCAAAACTCCTCTGGATGGCTTCAAGCTCAGTATGCTTCACTGCAGGCAGGGAGAGTTTGTGGTCATCATGTGGAGGGTTTTTTGAGCCGTAAGATTTGAAGGGAGAAGAATATTCTGGAGCATTAATCTAATGGTGCAAAGCCCAGTATGCTCAGAAGGGACTGGCCCTCTCCTCACCCAGTTTCCCCCAGGGCAGCTTGAAAGCTGCCTTCCCAGCCGCTGTGTTGCATTAATGCCGGTGTCCATGGCCCACAGCAGCCTGCCAGGCCACACAGACCTTGCGTTGTGGCAGGCACAATACAGGGATTTGCTGTTAGTTGCTCCTGACAAAAGGTCCCCCACCAAGCCTTGCCATGGTGCTCAGAGGGGAATTTCTGTACTCTGCAGTTTGTGGTGGACAAAAAGCCACTTCAACGGTGGCTGTTCTGAGAGTGACACCCAGTGGTGATATACAAGGGAAGCCACTTAACTCCAAGGGTTGGTCAAGAGCTGGTTCACTTCTGTGCAGATAAGCTAGTTGGCTTCAACCAGCCCCCAGGACTTTCAGTGGTTGTGCCTCTTCTGGGCTGCTGGGTAAACAAGCTGCTCTGCTTTTGGTGGTGGTGGGGCAGGGACACTAGCAAGAAGGTGGGGTGGTGAGCTTTTTCTTCTCAGCATCACAAAATATTTGCAAAAGGATTGGGACTGGTTATTAATCCAACTTGTACTCCTTTCTTGAAGGTCTGATCTGCATCCTTCTGGATTCATAGAAATGCATCCTTGGATGAGAGAAGAGGATGCATGTATGCATGGTGGGAGGTAGTAGTGAAGCTAAAGAAATTACAAAAACCATATTGCAAATGGAATAGAAACACATCAGGGGATGTTTTAAAAAACCCAAGGTGTTGGAAGGCAGAAATCCTATTAATTTCCAGTGGTGTTTCATGTTTCTAAACCCTTGTGGTGCATTGGGAGCTCTCCTTCATCAGTCCTTGGTTTTGAGTAGGAGTCACAGCACATTCCTGAAAGATCCAGTTAATGGTTTCTTTATTCTTGTTCTCCAATGGGCTTTTCCTCTTTTTCTTACCCAGGGGCTGCAGTGAACCTGACTCTAGTGACACCAGAAAAGGCTATCAAACTGGCAGCCAATGACTTCTTCCGGCATCACCTCTCCAAAGACGGGTGAGTAGGGGGTGCAGACCTTTTGCATTCAACTTAAAAGACACCAGCTCTTGGGACAAGTCTGGTGAGCTATCCAGGGCAAAGGTGGAATGGGGTGATGACTGAAATATGAGTTGACCTTGAACAGCTCAGCCAGTGATTACATTTGGGCTAAGGATGTAATGTCTAAAATGGGAGGTGAAAAGCACTCCACTGGATGATTGCTTTTTATTCAAGCTCCTAAAAATAGTCCCAGATCTAAGCCAAGGTTAGCAGATCCAGAATTTGTAGGCAAAAATATGTGTAAGGAACCCAGTGGCACTGATCACTGCTCAGACAGCTGCTGGGAGGACCCTTGTCCTCAGCATGTTATTGGATGCTGTTATGCTCGTTCTGGCTTGAGCAGATGGCAAGTCAAGTTCTGTAGACCCCAACTTAGTATCCCTCTTGTCCTTTTGCAGTTTGAAAATAGTTTTAGAGAGGTGGTGAATCTGAATTGACAAAGGGTACTTGCAGCTGACCTTCAAATAAATGCTGAAGGAATAAAATTATCTGTTCAGCGTGCAAGTGGGGCTTGGTTCATGTGAATTAAAAGTGAGGAAAAGATGATAGCTAAGCAGTTGAGAGGGGCTGGACTCTGCATATTTAATGCTGTTTTCAACAAGATATTTCCCTTGCAATTTGGAGAATATTTGTGTCTCCCTTCAGAGTGAGACCTTTCTCCAGAGACAGCCAGTGAAGGGCACTGTCTCCAGTCCTCAGTGACAGCAGTTATAAAACAGCCTGCTTGGGTTATGATCCTGACTCTTCCCATCAGCAGTGATGGGGCAAAGCCTCACTGAAAATGCAAGGCTCTGCTACAATTAGTTGGTTTAACAACTTCTCATAACATACCACGTCAGTCTCAACTGCTGCAAATCAGCGGCTCAACTACTTCAGTGGAGATTGTGGACTGACACAGATTGAGGATCTATTTTTTTCATGTACCTATTTTTTTTGTTCTGGAGTCTTTTAAAGTAGCAGCGAACATATGTCTGTGTGACTCATCGGCTCGCAGCTGTTTGTGATTTTTCTGTCTCTTCAAATAGCGTCTCTTCTTTGCTCCACTCAGACAGTGGGAGGTAGTGATGTCCTCATTGCTTGCTTGTACCAAGCCGTGGGCCTGATCCCTGCTGCAGACAATACAGCAGGCCCTGGCATACTGCAGTAGACAGGAGCACAGCTAGCTCTTTGCCACCACCTACGAAGTGAGGGCTTAGTAGGTTGTACAGGGAAGATGAAAGGGTGTCAAGCTGCCACACCTTGTACCATCACTGAGAGAGTAGCCCATGGAAGAAATCAAACCAGCATTGCAACGTGTTTGGTGTTCTGTGAGAGCAATCACTGCTGTAATGTTTCAGCCACTAAAACATGACGTCCTTGTCAGTACATGCCCTGTACCATGAGAGGTAAAGACTTCCTCATGGGACACGTGTGTCTGCCTCTCAGTACTGAGGTGGGCTTTAAGCAGGTGTTCGGGTAAGTGGGATGCAGCTGTTTCCATGAGCAGTGGAGGTCTTCACCCAGGCCTCTTCCAGTTCGACTTCTGGGTTCCTGGCTGATCCACACATGATGTGGGTGATATGCTGTGCTTGATTCAGAATAAAGAGCTAGGGAGCTTTGCCAAGAGTAAGACACCCTGTTCTCCTAAAACATATGCACTGATAGGATTGGCACTACAGTGACCTGGAGCAGCAGCATGATACCACTCAGGTGGTTGGGAGCCTTTGTGTCTCAACATGAAGCATTTTTAACTCCTTTAGAGAAAAGAAAGGTTCTACCACAGTTAGGTGATGAGAGCTAGGCAACACGTGGAGTTGAGGTCACTCATCTCATTCAACCACCATGGGGGGCTTGGATGAATGAAATCTGGTCAGCTCTACTTGTGAGGACAGCCAACATGAGCTGGACAGAGAGGCAGAACATTGATACTGCTGTGATATATGGTTTAAGGTCTTTCTAACTAGAAATGTCACTCCACGATGTGATGGGAAAGAAAGTGCCTTGCAGGTTGGCTGTGACTGGTATAGGCTATGAACCTGGGATCTGACGGGAATGTCTGGTGCATGCTGTGACTGTGCTTGGGGAGCAAGAGGTGATGAAAAAGGCCATGACATTACCAGTGAGGATAAGGGCCCTTAGAAACTGCAGGGCAGCTGCTTATCATAGGATCCTTTTCCTCCATGCTAGAGAAATCCTGGGGATGGAGTATGTAACCTCCCAGAGAGGTTGTGCCTGGCCGTGCTGCAGTTGTTGCACGCTACCTTGCCTTTTGGCAGTTCACAGGATCTTTTCCCATGTGGGGTGTGATGGCAAGGGGCCATTTCATTAAGTCACAAAGCTGTGTCCTTTCCAAAGGTTTATCTTGCTCTTGCTCCCTCTTTCCAAGCAGTTTGCATTCTGCAGGTTTCTTCCTTGAGATGCTTCTGTTCCCTCCTCCCCAGCTGTCTTTGTAAGACAGGGCAGGATTAGCAATGTTGGAATCCAAACGCCTCTCCTACCCAGGGCAAAACAGGGTATGTACCTGCTAGCTCATTGCAAGGCTGGGCCACCTATTTCACAACTCCAGTATGAACAACAAAATAGCCTGGGGTTAGAAAGGTAAAGAGTCAGGCTGCCTGGCATGTCAATGTGGTTTTCATTTCTGGATAAGTAATTGCAAGGGTGTCATATGGTGTAAAGCACAGCTGAGGGCATTAGGCTCAGCGTAAGTCTGGGGGCTTTTTTCATGGTGAGCCACCAAGATCTTGGTTCAGCTCCACCAAAGTCCTTTTTGCACTAGCCGAACTACCTGCTGTACATTCATAGTATGCTGTGCTCTTAGACCAGCATCCCAAAGGATGCTCTGGTGCTTTTCTGACTCAGAGCTGGAAGAGTCGTCTAGACCTGTTTGACATTGAATGCCTTTGTTGCTAAGCTTCTAGCACTTGTCTTGCTTGAAATGTGTGCCATGGATTGGAGATCCTTGTCTGATAAAATGTGCATGTTCTATCAGTATTTGCTGATCAAAATATGCTGAGTGTGTCTTCTGTGTGCGAGTGGAAGAAGCATGTGTGGACCAGCAAGAGCGTGGCAAATCAAGCATCAGCCAAAATAGCCTCAAGTTACACAACTTTTAGTGTGCATTATTATTTTTTTTTGTCCTTTGAAAAAACTTAAGAGTTGAAATGAACTTGCTTTTTAAACTGCTAGGAAAAAAGTGGCATAAAGCCCTGTTTTTGAAAGGCCTGACTGAAAACAACACCTGTGGCGTGGGAAGCTCCTGGCTGCAAATTGCTGGGAGAATATTTTGGGGATGTATCACTGCAGGTTTGTGCTAGACTCCCTTTTCCCTGGCTATCATCTTGGATGCTGCTGGAGGTAGAGTATTGCGTCAATGGGACCTCGTGCCCTTGTTGGTGTGTCCATCTCCCGGAGTCTGGAGATGCCTGTTCCTGTGACCCTCTCCACCCTGGGACTAGCTCGGGAGGGCACTCCTGCCCAAACAATGTTGTTCCCCTCCTTTTGATGCAGGAAGGATGTGTGCCCGAAGGCTAGGGAGCTTGATTTCCGCTTCTTTGCCTATTTCTATTTTGATGTTGACACCGTTATGAGAGGCTACTGCTGCAGCTTTTTGTTTCATGAGGAAACAAAACTGTGTTGATCCTCCCAAGCTGTCCTGGTCATTTAGGAACAAGGGAAGCCTGGGTGAGTTGTGGGAGTGCTGGAAACCCCCTTGCTATGCCACAGGGGAAAGGAGGAAAACCAAGATACTAAAAAACCTGAAGGGCACCCCATGACCCTGACTGAGAAAAGCAATAAGGGTCGAACATTATTTTGGCCTGAGGGTCTCTGCAGTTCTCAGAAGAAGAAGTAAAAGAGATGACCCACAGAAGAGTCTTCAGATAGGTCCTTGTTTCTGTGGCACTCTATGCTGGCTCGACCACATGGCTGGGGAAGGCAGGACATGCGAGATAGGGGGAACTTCCAACCTTCAGGCTGCTGGAAAGAGATGGGTTTTTTTTCTCAGGATTTCTGAAGCTGGATGTGTTGAGAGACTCATGATCTCACAGCTGCTGCTAAAATAGAGCAGAGGATGTAAGGGGTCATGAGGGCTAAGTGAAGCACCTGAGTGTGAAGCACTTGGGTATGAAGCTAAGAAAGCGATTTAAATCAGTAGTACATCAACATGCATTTAAAGTACATTGTTGATTTTTTTGGGTGCTCAGTGTGTGAAGCCTCTTTGATAGATTTAAGTATTGCCTGCATTTTATGTCCTCTTTGAATTGGGGTGTTAAACACTCCATGCAAAACAGTCCCTTTAAAGTGCCCTATAAGGTTTCATGTTTATCTCCAAAGTGTTGAATACCAGATAGCTATTGTGTTTGGCATGTGTTTGCCAGGTTTTGCTGTTAGTTGTTCAGGTTCTTGGTTAAATATTGTTCCTTGGCTGTGGTAAAAAGTGTATCAAGGCTTCTCATAAAAGCAATTTCTTGCTCATAAAAACTCGCTAGTGTCCTTGGATGAGTTTCCTGCTGCTTTTCTCAAAGGTGTGTTATTCCTTTACTTCTCTTGTCCTCTTTAATCTTGACCTTCATTTTGCTTGCTGTTCTGGAGGAAAGGCTGGCAATCTGCTGACTTATCAGCTCAGAAGACCAGCACGATTGCGTTAATTGTGTCTTTGCTGATGCCAACAAATTTTCTTCCTTTCTGCTTCCCGCTGCCTCGTAGCTTTGCTCAGAGAAGAGAAATAGCCAGTTGTAATCCTGAGACAAGCAAGGCACTTTTCCTTCTCTACCATGCAGATGGGGAGACTGGAGCTTGTTCTCCATTGCCTTCCCAGCTGATACCTCTTCCCAGCGCTCCTTCCTTCGTCTTTTCCTCCTTCAGGGTCTCCTGAAATACTTGGACCATCTCTTCTGTGGCATCTGTTTAGGTAGCCGTTGCATGGCCTGGTTGATCCTTGAGCTGCAAAATGCTCAGACAGGCCCTCAAGTGAGGTTCTTGACTTAGGAAGGAGGGATGCTGCTGCTAGTACTGGTGCTGAGTTGCAGTGTCTCTTTGCACACACTGTGCTTTGGTCTTTCTCTGGGCAGGAACCCTTGTGGCCCAAGGCAGCCTCTTCTGTAGTTATCCACTGGATGTCCAGACACCTCTTTAATGCAGATAACCCTCATCCAACGCACTGGGACTCATAGGTGAGGGAATCCAGCCATTTCCCTAGGGAAAAAGCCAGTTAAGAGCTGATAACCTCACTGTGCCTATTCAGGGATAGCTGTCTTGGGGGGGGATCTTTTATTTAGCACAGAGGCTCAGGGAATTACAGTGGGTTGAAGTTGTAGACATCAGGGGTCAGCCAGAAAGTAAATGTATTTTCAACTGTTATTCTAGAGGGAGATAAAGATGGGTTGTTTAATCACAGAATACATCTATGGGAGTGTATTCCGGGTGCATGTCTTGGGGCAAAAAACAGGTTGTGTTCATGTTCAACAGGCCCAGACATGCTGCCCTGTCCATTGTTCACTTTCACAGACATTCATACTGGAAAAAAAATCACTTGGAATCTCCTGCCAGGGCAAACCTGATGTAACGAGTGCAGGCACAGTCGCCATCCTGTGACTTAGTCCAAACATGCAACACAGAGCTCCTGCAGCCAGAAGTAGGTCGTACCATACCTGGAGTAATGTCTGCCAGAGCAATATTTCATAGGATCGTTGAATGGTTAGAGTTGGAAGGGACTTTAAAGATCATCCAGCTCTAACCTCCCTGCCATGGGCCAGGACACCTCCCACTAGACCAGGTTGCTGGTGGTGTTACTTTGAGGTGGATCTGTCCCCCATCAGTGCTTTGTTTTGCTTGTCTGAGGCATTTTTGAGCTGCCACTAGAAGTGAGAGGGAGCTTGTAATGGAAACTTTCTTGCTTTTGCATTTCCCAGCATCGTACTCCAGCTTTTGTGAAGTGTGGTGGCAACAGCTTGTTGTTCCCTCTTGGAAGATCAGGGATTGGGTTAAAGGCACTGACTGGCAGTTTGTGTGCGTGTCCCTGTGTGGCTGTGGCAGACAGGTTGCCCTCCCTTTGAAGGACAACTCCTGTGTGTTGGTTCCCTAATCCATATCAAAGACCCGCTATTTAAATTGTTTGAAAGTAGCTGGCTCTCTCTGCTTGGAAACTCCTGGGGAGCTTTCTACAATCTGTTGGGTTAACAGACCAGAGGCAGAGGTTATTTTATGAGTGAGGAAGGTGATATCCAAGCTGAGGACAGTAGACTCCTGGACAGCAAATGGAAACACATGGCTTCATATGGATCTTTCCTTAGGTCAATGATTTCCTGTCTGTGGAAATCTTGTCATCCTTATTCCAGAATGGCTGGTTTTGATCCCTGGCCAAGCACAGTCAACGCCTACATGGTCAAGATTTTTCAGAGACTTGAAAAAAGTCTTACTCTGCTGCCATGTGACATCAATATACCAATACTTTCAGAGATCCTAACTTTGGACTGATGCAATGCTCTTGAAAAGCTCTCCATAAACCTCTCATTTCCTGCTTTTTGACTATCTTATTTTTTGGCTCCAGTATGAAACTGTAATTTAGATTGAGCATGAATCTTCTCCCCTTCCCATTTGACATTGTTGATTTGTCACTAATTAATTGCATGTCAGTTAAAAAAGTGTAACGACTGATTTCTTCCAGTGCAGAATTTGGGGCTATTGTCTATGTGTTATATTTAACACCCTCTTGCTGTGATAAAAGATGGTTTCTCCGTTTGTAGGACCAGATCCTTGCTGCTGTTGCAGCTTTTGAAGTTAGTTGAGACGTGCTGGTTTTTAAACTACTGAGGATAAGGCCTGTGATGCCTTAAATGTTTAAACCCCTTTGTCATTTGGAGATGAACCATTTTCAAACTCCCTTTATGTGCAGACTGGTAAGGTTTTGCAAAGGGGGTTTGATCCCTGTACAGCAAATTTTAAACCTTCTGACAAAAGATTTGCTTATCTTAGGCTATTTTTTTCTTGGACTCCCCTCCTAGGAAATGCAAACCAAAAGCTGAAAGTCCTTTTTCTAGATGTTTTTGAGGTACCTGTTTGACATCCCTAAAATACACCTGTGCACGTACATCTTTCACTGGGTCACACTGGCATAGCTCCATGGAGTTCAGTCAAGCTGGGCTGACTTTTGTTGGCTGGGATAATGGTCCACATATGAACACGTAGGGCAAATCTTCCTGATCTTTTGAACCAAGTATCAAAGTGGTCACTCTGGATGAAAGCCAAGAGATGTGTACTCCAGGGATGCCGCAGGACTCTTGCTAAAGTGGGAGATGCTCTGTTGTGCCACAGAGGGGGACTGGCAGCTAGCTCCTTTGGGTGGTTTGCTTCCTCCCACGGCTGGTCTAGGGATTGTGCAGCCTTGCTGCTGACTGCATTGAGCCACACAGAGACTGGCACTGTGCTTCAGACCACCCAAAAGCCACAATTTGGCCACCTCCAGGTATCCAGGGAGGATCTCTGGATTGCACACCCTGATCACAGAATCACAGAATAATATGGGGTTGGAAGGGACCCCTGAAGATCATCTAGTCCAACCCCCCTGCCAAAGCAGGTCCGCTTAGAGCAGGTTGCACAGGAACTTGTCCAGGTGGGTTTTAAACATCTCCAGAGACAGAAATTCGGCCACCTTTCTGGGCAGCCTGTTCCAGTGCTCTGCCACCCTTAAAGTGAAGAAGTTCCTCCTCATGTTTAGATGGAAATACCTGCATATCTCCAGGAAAGCTTGCTGCACACATGTCAGTGCCCATGTGGGTAACTCCATGGGAGGGATTGTTCCTTGCAGCTTCTCATCTGTGGGGGAATTTCGAAAGGGGAGACCGTGAAACATTCCTCCCTTCAGCGTCACTGGAGAGCTCTATATTTAGTCGCTGGTAATCTCCGTTGTGGCTCTGTGCCTCTAATCCCCTGCTCTGATATCCTCCCTGGAGAAGATGAGAGGTGGAGAAATCGGCTCAGCTGACGTGGTGGGCCAGCAGGATTACAGCACATCTCCCCTCCCTTTCCTATAGGGTTGGCATTGAAACTTCTTTGCTGGCCCACAGTACCACAGCTGTGCTGTGTGTGCATACGAAACCCCTGGTAAGGGAGCGTGGTGTGGTTTCGCAAGGGAATAAGGCTTAGTATTGTGGGACTGCTTTTGCCATAGTGTGGGGACTCGCCTTGAATAGGTTAAGATGAGGTAATGCTGCAGGAGCAGGGCTGGGGTGAGTAAAAATAGTACTTGCATTTGAAACAGAAATAAGAGGAGACTGTTTCCCCCTGGCTGTGTGATTTATAGATACTTCCCTTCACTCCCTCCTGCCCCCCCCCCCCCATTTTAGAAAAGAGCAGAACAGAGGATTTTTTTTTTTTTTTTCCTAATCGAGTCAGTGTTTTCTGGTGCTGAGGGGTGAGATTTTTTACAGGTTGAAAACTCTCAGTTTCTGAAAATTGAGGCTTTCTGACCACTCATCCTGAGTTCCTCTTTTTATTCTTAGCTGGGCTGCTTCATGGCTGTGGGATGGAGGGACCTATGAAGTGCTGCATTTTGTTGGCAAGAACACGTTGCTGGTAATCCCCACTCTCTCGTGCAGAGGATGCATGATGCTGCAGTGCTGGGAGTCCATCCCCTCCCTCAGGCAGGACCAGCTTAGCGCAAAGGCTCCTTTTTTCACGTTCGGAAAGGCTTATGAAGAGAAGAAACTCCTAACCACAGGGGAACTGCCTCCCTGACTCTCATGTTCACTGTTCGTTTATTTTACTTTTGTCCAAGAACTCCAAAGCAGCAACTTGAATATTTTCCCCTTGCCTGTTGCCCCGTGGTCTCTGTTTGTTTATGTGGATGTTGACTGTGTTTAAAGGACTAGGCTGGCAGAAGGAAAGCTGCTTATCCCCTTAATGCTTGGGTCCTCTGCTGCCCTCTGAAGTGATATTCTTTCTGAAGGCTGTGCCCTGACCAGGCGCAACACTGGGCTGGAAGAGCGCTGCAGTTCTCTCCCTGGAGATGGAAAAGGTTGGGTGCTCATGTCTGGGGCTGTTCTGGCTGGGCTTGCAGCTTGAATTGGGCTTGAATGTTCTGTTTCTGGGGCCAAAATGGGTCTTTTCCTCCAGATCAGGTGATGCTGGCAGAGATGCCAAGCCTGGGCTATGCTGAACTGTCAAGCCTAGCAGGTTCCCCTATCCCCCAGACTGCCTTTCCCGTAACCCCCAGGGTCACAGGTAGGCCCCGAGTCCCTGCACCCAGCTGCCCCAATGTTACTCCAGGCCACTTCCTCTGACTGACTGTTTCTCTCTTTTCTTTGGGCAGGAAAAAGCTGACACTGCTGAGGGAGATGCTAGCGGGCTGCGGCGCGGGTACCTGCCAGGTGATTGTCACCACTCCCATGGAGATGCTCAAAATCCAGCTGCAGGACGCGGGGCGAATTGGTAGGTGGGCTTCTCTTCCCTGTGCACTGAGCCGGCTGGGGGAAAAGGGGTGGGACTGGGCTGTCAAGGCATCAGGGGGAGGGAATGAGTGGAAAAAACCTTCCACCTCCTCTCCCAAGCCAGATGTGTCTCAGGCTGTAGCAGAAGTTTCTCCTCCGCTTCTCAGCTCATTTCTCCCCACCCTTTGCTCATCTGGCTTTGCAGAGGCCCTTACAGTTAGAAAAGGTGATGATTTTTTTTGCTCAAAGCAGTAGGCTTGGCAAGTGAAACGGCAGATGCTGTAGATGGAGACAGACAGGAGAGATGACTGGGTTGGTCAGCTTCTGAGTGATTAAAACTTGTTAGTTGCTGTGCCACCCAAGAAGGGATTAGCATCCTCCACTGCTTTTCCTGTGGTGCTCCTCCATCTCCATGTTTTGTGATGTCTATTCTCTCTCTTCTGCTGCCCTAAAGCACCTCCCCAACAGCTTTCCAAGAGGACCTGTCCTTTCCAGTTGACTTGTCTCCCTTCCTACTCTCCGGTTGTTTGGTTTCTTTAGTTTTGTTTTCCTCCTAACAAAAGTAGCAGTTGTCTTGGCTGAAACAGTAAATAAAATTCTCCTGCCACACTGGATTTGGAAGAGGTTTGGGGTCAGGCTTTCAGGGCTGTGGGCAGGAGCTGGCAGGCAGAGACAGGAGGGAGTGCGAGCCTTTTGGGTGAAACACTGTGGGCCATTTCTGGTGAGAACAGAGACCAGTGTTTTCCTGGGGGAAAGAGCTGTTTGCTGTCACCTTAAACTCTTCTGGAGTTCAGCCCGGGGTATGGCCTCGTTCCCCGGGAGCTCTGCATGACACTGTTAGATCCCACGTTTGTGGCCCTTCCTGGAAAACAAGCCAATTTATCCTTTAATCTCTCCATTGATGTGGGATTCATGAATAATCATGGATTTACTTTTTCTTTCCTCTCTTCACTGTTTTTAATGCGGACCTTATCCTCTTTGTTTGTATTATTTTAAAATGTTTGAAGGAATTAAGCCATGGTTGGAGGGTTCAGAAGAGGTTTTTGCTGCTGTGAACAGCCCGTTCTCTATGTGGTGTGCTGGTGGCAGGTTGATGTGCTCTCCATCTTCTGGCCAAAGAGCAGAAATGCATCCGTTTGAAAAGGCTGGGAGAAACGAGGTTGCGTTTATAAATGTGCCTGAGGACCTCCCCAGGTTAATGATTGCTTTCAAGAGAAGGAAGCAAAGAACAGGACGATGGGCAGACTGGGAGGAAAAGCTTGCAGGGCACTTCGCTGGCCTTCGTTTGCAAATTTTGGTGTAGCTGGAGATCTGCATCTTCCTCATTGTCCCATGGCACCGGGCAGCAAGAGACTACTGATGAGCATTTTGCAGACCAATGCTCTCTCTGCTCCTCCCCAGCGGCACAGAAGAAGCTGATGGCAGCGCAGGCCCAGCTCTCCTCTTCCTCTGCGGCGGGGGTGGCGGAGCCAGCAGTGGAAAGGCGCACCACAGCAACACAGATAACAAGGGAGCTGCTGCGGAGCAAAGGCATCGCGGGACTCTACAAGGGCCTGGGAGCCACGCTGCTAAGGTAGGATGGGGTGAGCTCGAGTGCAAGGCACTGGTGTTCCTAGACTTGAACCTAAAGCACCAGCCATCAAGGGGATAAGCCTGCAAAGGGGATGTTGACTTCAAGGGGTGTGGGTTTGATTTGGTTTTGTTTCCCTGCACAGGTTTTGCACATTAAAGAAGGAAAGGTCAGGGAAACAAGGGAGGCTGCCTTTTTGTTCCTGGAAGATTTAATTCTGCTGCTTTCTGTGGAATTTCTTTTTCTCCCCCATGATCCTTATTTTAACATTGTAGAGAAGTCCTTGTGAGCTAGCAAAGCAAAACTGTCAACCTGATTCTCCGGAGTGTGAAATGGTTTCTGGCCCGTAGAGCATATTGGATGCAAGGACCAGTGCCCACTCTGACACCCTTTACCTGGGGTTTCAGAGTGACTCCACTCTAGCTTTAGCAAAGACAGGGCTAAAGCAATGCCCAGTGGGATAGGAGATGGAATGTGAACTTCTTGTAATTAACAGAAGTGGACAAAACGATTGACCTCTGATGTGCTGGGATTGAGCGTTGAAAGATGAGGGGGAGGCTGTTGACTCTGCGGGGCTGCATGCATCCCGTGGGCCTGTAGAATCAGTTTTGCCCCTGCTGAGTTTCAGCTCCAGTCTTGCCATTGCAGAGCTGGGATGTCTGGGTTGCACTTGTGATGCTTGCGGCCCTTCCTTTGTTGCTCAGTTTGTTGGTTTTCCATTCTGACTTTGCTCATCTGACTTTGTTCTTCTTTCTTCCCCTTCCTCCCTCCCCATTGCAGGGATGTCCCATTCTCCATTGTTTACTTCCCGCTGTTTGCAAACCTGAACAAGCTGGGCCAGAAGGACCCCAATGTCAAGGCTCCATTCTACGTGTCCTTCCTCTCTGGATGTGTGGCTGGCAGTACGGCTGCGGTGGCTGTCAATCCTTGTGACGGTGAGTCCGCAGTAGCCTGTGCTGGTGGCCTTGTGCCAAGTGACGGGAGTCAGAGGCCCATGAGTGGGCTAGGTGAGGAGGAGTGTGACCGTGCCAGCTCCTTTGCAGCATGAGCACACAGGGAGGTACAGGAGACACTCTGCTGTCTGACCCACCTCCAGCTCAGATGATGTTTCCTTCAGCTGAGCTATGCCTTTGGCCACAGCTTACACAGAGGTTTGCAGTATTCATTAGATAAGTCAGGAAGAGGGTGTCATTCGTTTCAGTCATTCTTCGCACGAATGGCTACCAACATGCCTCTGAAAAGGCACGTTTCCATGTGGAGTGATAGTATGCAGACCATTTACATGTATAGGGTCATGGACAGCCATGCATGGTCAGGGGGAGCCTTAGATCTGTGGCCTTTTCTCCTGCTCCACAGCATATGCCTTAAACACCACCTTGGTTTCTCTGCTGTGAAAAACACCAAAAAGTAACTCCTTTCTCCCCAGCATCTCACATGCTCCAAGGTGTGAAGAAATGTACAAGCAGCATGTTATATTTTAGATACTTCTTCAGAAGGAGCTGAGTATTTGAAAATAAAGTTCCCACTTTGCAGAAAGCTGTCTGAATTTGGAGGTGTTTAAAGCTTAAGTCAATCTTGGAAACCTTGATCACAGTGAGGGGAGAGGGTGGTTTTTTGGGTGGCCGTGTTTTTCCTTTATCCATTTGTAAAGGAGTGGGTTTGGTGTCCCCTATTTTGCTGATATATACATGAAAATGATCTGTGCTCTTGGTGATCTCATTTTGACTGTGTTTCAAAGACACTATTCTCAGAGTGGGTGGCTTTTGCCTGCTGAAGAGCGAGCTACGTTCCCAGTGCTCACCACTGTCTCTCTTCTCTCTTTCACCCCAGTGATCAAAACGCGGCTGCAGTCCTTACAGAGAGGAGTGAACGAGGACACCTACTCAGGAATCCTGGACTGCGCCAAGTAAGACTCCTTGTGAAGCAGGCCACCACATCAGATGTACAGCATCTGCTGCTGCTTGCTGCCCAGCAGTCAGAGCAGCTTCCAGACCCAACCAGCAGCTTATATTTTGGGTTCCCCCTGAACCTGTGCTTTCATCTATCTATCTATCTGGATACATATATAGATATATAACCAGATATATACTGTTCATGTATATAAAAGAGAAATTCCTCCTATTTTGAGCAAAGTAAATATAGCATTTATATTTAAATGCTTCTGTCCAAACCCATAACACTGAGATTTTATTTCTACAAAGGGAGGCAATGCTGTGGTTGTCTTTCCCGAGGTCTTGTCTGAAAATCCTACAGCATTAAGTCTCGTATCCCTCCTGGGACCGCTCCGAACAGCAGCTGCAGGAGCGCTGTCTTGAGTGGGCTGTCCCCAGCCCCACTCTCCTCTGACCCTTTGCTAAACTGTGCTCTGGCTGCTTCAGAACACGAAGGGAGTTTCAAAACACAAGCGCTCTGCTTCCGTATTGCTATTCTAGCCAGAGTCTCTTGCCATCTGGGTATCTCCCATACTGAGGGCAGAATTGGCCTCAACTTTTGAACAGGGGGGACCTCTTGCTGCAAGCACAGGATTGTCTTAGTCGTACATCCAGACCTAGGCAGACGCTCCTGGCCAGACACAGGGATGGGGGGGGTCTTTCTGCACGGCCATTCGCAGAGCACATGGGGGATGGTGGATGATCTGCTATGGAGGCAGTGCCAGGTGACAGCGCTTGCCTGGGTTTAGTCTCTGGAGGGAGGCAGAAAGTCAGGGCATGGCCAGAGGCTCTCCTGGCCTGGTGGAGGGGTGGGATGGGCACTTACCTCTCTTATCCATTTCTCCCCAGGAAGATCTGGCAGAAGGAAGGCCCCATGGCCTTCCTGAAAGGGGCATACTGCCGAGCCCTGGTCATCGCTCCTCTCTTTGGCATTGCACAAGTCGTCTACTTCATCGGCATTGCGGAGTTCCTGCTGGACATGCTCCCCAAGCACCGGGCCTAGCCCTGGCGTACCTGCGTGTGTCCTTCTGCCCTCTGCAGTGCTGAATTCATCCCTGTGTTCATCATCCGTGTCGACTGATGTCAGAGCAACAGCACAAAGAGTTCGTGCAGGGACGCCGAGGGGATGTGGTCTCCAGACAAACAAACACAGGGAGGGAGAGAGTCCCTTCTCCGCATCAGTCTGGAACCTGCCCCCTCCCGCTCCTTTCACGGACAACACCTAATTATGCATATCTTATTTTTTTCTTCTGCCCTTTTTAAAGAAAAAAAAAAAAAAGAAAAATAGTCATTCTTAAGGACACTGGTAAGCACAGACTGGGCTTGCAGACCCAGAAGTCTCCTCCCAGTCTTGGGGAGGAAGAGGGATGGAAAAGAAATAACCTGAACCCTCTGTCCACCCCAGTCCCCTTCTTTCTTCCTGGAGTTGCCAGCTATCTGAGGAGGAGCTGGAGGGGCTGCTCTGTCCCCTCAGCCCCCCCTTGGCTCTGCTGGCCCCAGGTCGAGAGCAGGCACTGTGCAAAGGGGGCTCATCGCCACTGGAGGCACAGCAGGGAGGATGCTGGATCTGACAAGTTCCTTGGCCTGGACACCTTCACCCCTCACTTCTCCCTTTCTCAAAAACTAATTGGACTTAGAGGAACTTCTTGGAGATCAGAGGAGGGGAAAGGGGATCATTACTATCGATTTTCTTAATTTTTTTTGTTTTAAAGCAAAGGGATGTCCCTCCTAACTAGGTGTCACAGGCACATCCAGGTGAGGTGCAGAGATAAGATGTCTGCTCTGTAGGGAACATGTCTGTGGGATCACATAAATGTTGGAAGGTGCTTCACTGCTTGGCTACAGGCAGGGGAGGGAGAGGAATTTGGGATCAAGTTATATTTGTTTGAGATTTTTTTGGTTTGTTTGTGGTTTTTTTTTTAATGCAGGGGTCTTGGGGAGGGAAAACCAAACAACAAGAAACACTTACATTCCTTCAGCCTGCCCACCCCTGGGGTGATAAAACGGTGGGCGCAGGTGTAGATTAGCTGATTTTTTTTTTTTAATTTTTTTTTTTCTAGCCTGGCCCCAGGTGTGTGAAAGGAGGTACCGGCTCCGCTTCTGTGGTGCCCAACCGTGGGAGCTGCACAGAAATGCCATGTCTTTGTGCTCACCTTGCGGGGTGAAAGCACAAGGTCTGGTTGTGCTTTGATGTTTGACTTGGGTGTTTTTGGAGCCAGATGGTGTTGAAGAGGCAGAGGGTTCCTGCACCCCGAGTGAGGAGCTGTTTGCAGGCTCGTGATTCCAGGGTCAGGTCCTCTGATTGCAAAAACTTGTCATCGTGCTTGCTTCTGAGGTGGTGATTGTTGTTGGGTGCCAAGGGCCAAATCCATACCTACAATCCGCTCTGTCAAAGGGTCGTTGCCCCAGCTAACATCACTTGTCAGAGGACTTCCTTGTTCAGTACTCTCTTGGGCTGTGTAATTAATTCTAGTTAAAATGATCTTAAGTGTGAGATCTACCAACCCAGTGTGATATTCTCCATTATTTATTCCATATGGTGCAATCCACCTGACTTTGGTGTTTCAATTAAACTGGTCAAATTCACTTTTCATTCCTTTTTGCTTTGTTCTCCAGGCGCTTGCTTGGTGTTTATGTTTCAAATGTATATTTAAATTAATTTTAAAAAAAAAATCCCTGTTTTTAATGTTTAAAAGAAAACCATCTCTGTTTCAACATTCTTGGGTTAGGTTTTTGCAAAACCTGTATGTTGAGGGCCTTCTTCCTTGATGTGTCCTTTTTCTCTTTGAAATAATTGTTCCTTAGCTGGTTTGTTACTTGTCATTTTGCATATGTGAATAATTTTCTTTTTTTTTTT
>VXAK01007144.1:0-30456 GCA_013399435.1 Arenaria interpres | reverse complement strand
AGTTCAAGTTCATAGCATTACAGTCAAGACATTTAATGAAAATTCCATTAGCACGTTTCCTCCTCCTGCTTTAGACATTTGTAAGAGAAGTAATTGAATTAAAATATAGATCATTAACTCCTACTGGAAAAACCCCAACTCTTTAGGATTTAGGGACAGTTAGTGAAGGAGACTTGTGATCAATCTTCCACGGGAGAGATGGGCCTACCCAAAGAACCTACAGTTTCAAAATACAACAGTGGACTAGAGTCACATGGCACTAAAAGGTTCCTAGCATAGCTAGAAGTGTTATTATATTCCAATGCCTTTGCTTTGACCTTTTCTAAAAAAAAAAAATTTAAAAAAAATTAAGATGAGATTAGAACATTCTCCCTACCCTGAACTCAAAGAAACATGTCCTCAGACCTAGAAAGCTGTAAGGAGGAACATCAAAAGGAGAAAGAAAATTTTTGAAATGGGTAATCTCAGACAGGAAGGCCAGTCCTTAATCATCAGGTAGCAAAGAGAAGCATTAAATTATCGCTACTACTCTTCCTTATTTAAGGACATTCAGATATCAGAAGAATTACTGGTAAGGGAAGATTATGTACAAGTTTTAAATAAACAATTTTATCCTTACGTATTGCAACTTGACATAGCAAAGGCAGCTTTAGTGACTAAGCAGTCTTCAGTATATGGTAATGACTGAAGATGCTGTTTTCTTGTACATGAATGCCAGGTTCTTTGAATAAGTTACGGAGACAGTTATTTGACTGTGTTAAATATGCTGAGAAGACAAGACATTTAATTAGCAGTTCACGTAGATGGGTTAGAATTTTTCCTGGTCCCTTCCCNATGGGTTAGAATTTTTCCTGGTCCCTTCCCGCAACTGACATACAACTGCCTTGATCTAAACTGACAGCAAATGCAAGTTCTAAATGATTTTTAGATAGAATTTCTGCTACGATATGCCATTAAAGTAAGAAAATAAAAAGTCAAATAGAAAGCTGACCTAATGCAATTTTATTAGTTTTAAATTTTACATTTCTGACATACAGACAGAACGAAGATGTATAGATATGATATGTACACAACATAATTTATCATTGAATGAGTAAACATATACAATCAACATTTGATTCCATACAGAGACATAAACATTTTAGATTCCAATATAGTTGGTCATGCATTGAAAATGGAAATCAGTTTTGGACTTTCTGTAGATGTTTAAACACAATTAAAAAGTTATGCTTCTTGCTAAGCAAAACAGCACAGTATTCTAAAAGAAAAAAATAATTTCATATGCAGCATAAGAAGCCAAAAAACTTCTAAAGGTGATATATACAGGACATGCAGTTTCATTATTCAGAGGCTCCTTTCAGGTTTTGTAAGGCTGTGCTTTGCAGAAGACTATTTGTCAATGGTAGATTAGTTTCTCAGCAGAATTATTTAAGTAGCTCCAATATTAGCTATAAACCAAATAATTTCCATATAAGAAGCATTAGCCTCACACTGTGATTCCCTAAATATTTAGGAACACTAAAAAAGGTTTCTACAGATAAAACTGGGGAAAGAAAAATTCTGTAGACAAAGAACTAAGAAATCTAATTTTTTTCTACCAAGTGTCACTAGCATAAAATGTCTTCAACAAGTACAATCAATATACCAACTGAAAATCTGTCAATTAAAAATGTGAAGTTTTTGCTTAACGCAGTTATTAATATGCCCAATACTCAGTCTATTTATTGTAATTATTTTGTTTGTATCTAGCATACCATGCATCTTGGATTATTTCTTCTCAGTTATTTGATGAAAGAAAACCTAAATCATGCGGTACAGCACTTATGAATATTTTTCATTTCAATTTTGTTTGATCATTTTCATTAAAGGCCGAGACTATCTCATTTTAGCCAGTAGTAAAAACCTCAAGATAGTACGATAGGAATTTTCTCAGAGTAATATATTGAAGGCAGTAAAGATGCTAAGTGAGTGCTCATTCTCATTTACATTACCAAATGAAACTATTCCTTTTATTCTGAAACAAATTCTTGAAGTTTGGGAGATTCCAACCCCCGCCCAAGGCTTTAATTCTTCTCTAATGAAATGCTAGCTTTTTGCCTGTTCACCTTTTTGGGGTATTTCTTTCCTTGATGAATCACTGAAAGTGAATTTCCTAAGATTCTGTACTTCGTGAAAAATCAAACCATAATAATCTTGTCAAAAAGCGTTTCCTTCATCTTTGATGTCTTCTGCTTCACCCTTGCAAATCACAAAGAGCAAGAGAGCAAGCCGATCTGTGAAACCACAGCTCACCTTTTTATTAAAACAGGTTATACATTTTAAAAACACCATGACTAGACTGCACATCTTCTGAAAACTGATTTCACCTTGCCAAGGAGGACAGGAATAAAATCATTTACATGCTAGTGTTTTTTTTGCCTTACAGTAAAGAACAAAAATCAAAATGGAAGCCTGAAGTCTGTATTCTTCCAAATAAGTATTATTACAACAGAAGGCTGACTTCACTATAATTAATGCTGAAAATTGACTTCTGGTTATACAGACCCTCTAATAGTTTTAAATCACTATGTTTGCTTACACTTGCATTAGCATCTAGTAAAATGCACAGCAGTAGGAAGGAAGAAACTGAGAAAGCACAGTATTGGACGCTCAGACTTACACAGATTAGGAATACCGATCCTAAGAAACGGACCAAACAGTAACACTACACAGGATTCCAGTAACTACAAAACTGCACAGCTTCCCAGTTTCTACATGCAGTCAAAAGAAGTGGAAGGTGTGCAATTTGGTGTCCCGCATAGAGAGACTGAATACATATAATGCTGAAAGCTGACAGAAAAAAAAATCATTGCATGTTTCCGACCTACCTTATCACTAGTTTGGACAGTCTTGGTCAAATTGGTATGAGTCTTGATAATCACCAAAATCACGTAAGTTGTCCAGCCCACAAAACCCATTGCAATACTTAGACCCAGGAATAATCTATCGTAAGTATGGTAATAAGACAAGCCTTCCAAAGCAAGGTTAATCAGGGTTTTGCACAGAGATACCTAGGGGCAAACAAAACACATAAGCAACAGTTTAGAACAGTGTAGGTTTCATTCCACAAATCAACCTTACTGACAGCAACTGAAGCTCAAGAAGCACCACCACTCTTGTCCCCTCTCTGCACTCAGGTGCAGTGCTTTGGCCAGCACCAACAGCGGGAGCACACCCTGCTTTGGACTCCTGTTGGACCTAACATCAACCATCATTTAAATGGCTCCTCCACCATCATCCCTGGCCACGACAGTGGTCAGATGGCGAGAGCTACACAGATAGCACACCTTGAACACCACCTACTACCAAGCATGCCACTTATCTTTCCTATGAGCATTTGACCATGCTCATATGCTCATGACCACCATATATGTCCCACTATAAGTGACCCCACCCCCCCAAAAAAAAAACAGTCATGTGCTTCTGAAGGCGCAACTTTTACATAGGAGGAGGATTATGGATGCAGCTGAAACATGTCACTCTCCACAGCCTGAAATACCCGCTTCCTTGGGCTTGATGTTCTCCCCTTCAGTAGTACATGATACCCCCAGTGCTTTGCTTAAGCACCAGAGGTGAATTCAAGAGACGGAACTGGAGACCAAGTTTTATTCGCAAGGCAGTTGCTTGGGGGTCTCAGGATGCAAATCATTTGGATACAAGAAGGGTTATATCACGTCTACTCACAGGTCCCCTTGCTCAGTACCTCCACTGGGGAGACACTGTAAGAAAGTGTTTTTTCCCCACTATGAGTGTCATTCCTTACACAGAGGTGTGCTGACCCCTGGGGTTTACCCAAAGGCAGGAAGCTCAGCTGTGTAATTTGTGGTCATAGAGGATTCTCTGGTGATTAAAAGATCAGTAAGGAAGAGTATAATAAGAAATAGAGCATACATGATGGTGCTTCTTTGTACGTCCAGGTTTGCAATGCAAACAGCTGCAAAGCTGAGGTGGCAAAGAATCATCTACACCCTAGCAGGTGGTAATGCACCGACCTGCCTGCACTGCGATACAGGAAGCTGAGGATAACCAGGGCACAGGCACAAGCCTGATGTGTTAGTGATCAAGAGTGAACTTGAACACTTGGGGCATTCAAGTGAACAAGGGGTAAAACTCATATATAACCAACACCACAAACCTGCAGGTTCTACTGCTGAAATGTATCAAATGTCTCCTATAAGTAAACATGTGACAGGCAAGTAGTAGTAGTAGGAAACCAAAAAGAAAACCTGCTCCCACAGCAAAACAGTGCCATTGATTTAAACTGAGCTATTTCCAATTTACAATGAGGTAAAGAAAAAGGCACAAGGTATAAAATAGATTTAGCTGTCTTGTGCATAAAATAGAAATTTATTACCCCGAGAAACATATTAGGGAAAAAGAAGAGCTGAAACCTAACATATAAAGGAATTATTCCTCCATACATCTGGCAGGTTAAATGTAATCTTAGATATTCAACTTCTTAATGTAATTTTTAACACAAAGGTCAGTGACCAAAATAAACCTGTTAAAATCAACGACTTCTTTGTACCATTTAGTTCTACAAATTATTTCTATGCCAGAATACAAGCACTGGTGAACTGCACCCATTGAGTACCCTGTCGTAGAACGAGTGGTAGCAAACACTTAGAAAAGCAACACCAGAACTGGGAAGCATGGAATGATTCCACACATGGCTCTATGTCTCTGACAAACTGAAATGTGAAATTAAAACTAAGAACATCTGATTCAGGTAAAAGAACAAAAGTGAGCAGGATCTATGAAGAAGACATTATACTTTTTCTCTCATGTAACTAGCAGCCTAAGAAGAGTAAACATGAACTATGTTCCTCAGTTTCTCACTCAATTTACCCTTTTTTACAGTGGAAGAAAAAAACCATACACTGTGCATTAGTATACTATGGAATGGTAACGAACAGTTTAAATAGTATGAGAAAAAATACAGCACGTCAGTATTATTTATTAGAACTGATGTCAAAATGCAAAATTTTGAAGACTTACAGTGGTATTTTTTGTTAACAAGTGAGATGTGCATCATAATTAAAGAAAAGAGTTTTATTTCCCAGTTTCATTTCAAGTTAAGTAAATCTAAAAATTTACATATAATAGAAGTTCTTGTAAAAAGTTTCTATCTAGAAAGCATACAGCAAAAACAGACTTACCGCTTCGTCGTACCTCTGCTGCTGAATATATAGTCTTGTTTTCTTTAAAAAGTTGATCTGTTCAGAATCAGAAAGTGGTCTGTACAACAATATAAAGAGATATTAATGTTTCTTCTTTTCAGGAGCAAAGGAAGAGGCAGAAAGAATTAACTTTGTAATAAAAAAGATATTCTGGAATGAAACATATCAAAATATTCTAAACTTCATTAAAGGTAATTAGGTAATTGAAACTAATCCATTCCTCTACATCGAGTCTTCACACTTGTGTCAACAATGCTGCTGTCTAGCTTGTCCTAAGATCTTTGCATTAAGAGATTTTTTTTTATGTAGGTGTTCTCATCTAATACTGCTGAAAATTATCTCCCTTGTGCATATTATTGACCATAGCTCTGGACAAGAAGCACTGCACCTACAGGAATTAAGCAATTTAACTGATTTGACAGACGGTTGTAAGCAGTTCGTAAGCTTGTCAGCATAGGATGAATTGTTCAGGTTCCCTACTAACACAGTAGATCATGCCTAGCAATCTGCCCCTTCACCTGCACCAACTTCACGTTTCAGGCTGTGCCAAATCAGGACCAGCCCTAGGGTCCCACTCCTACTCTTTAAATCAGCAGCAATCACCAGTGTGGTCACTCAGCTGAACCACAGGGACAGGTCTTGCTCTCACACAGCTACTGCATGGAAATGCTCACTCCTGCAGCTCCCATCAAATACTTGGGAACCACTTCTGCCTGCCACCCAGAAGCAGTTGATCCATCATCAACAATACATACATATCATCTTTTGATCCCTGAAATGTATGAAGAGGATTCTGTGCCTGAAAAATCTGAATTTTTATTACTAATAATATCCCAGTATATTTTGACCTTGAGTTCAGAGTACAAGCAGTATTGTGCAGGAGTCTTCTAAAACATATTGGATAATAGCAGCAGCAATGTATCTCACTTTTGAGAAGCGTAAACGAAATAACTGTATTAAAAAATGTCTGACTCTTTTCAATCTAGAAAAGAATCGAAGGATGGTATCTATAAACATGTAGGAAGAGAGAGATCCCATGGAAAAGGAAGAAGGGAGGAAAAGATGATGACAAGGTGATGGTGTTTGATCACCTTAACTTTGTGGGAAGAACAGAGGATTTTAGAAAACAGAGCTGAAAAACAGCAGAGTGAATGGTCGGCTGTTTCTGCACCTTCATGACACATCCCTATGAAAGCCTCCTTACAGCTCCACAGGCTGAGGGCTACCAGCATGAAGCCAGCAAGTGCCCACCAAGGCTGATGACGACTCAAGTTAGAATCAATTCTTCAAGCAGGCGAACCAGACCCAAGTCCTGCCTCAAGGAAATCTGTAACCCTCAAGTTTTGCTAAGTTTTTTGGCAGGTGAAAGGGAGCAAAACATGAAACCAAGGTGGGAGTTTTCACCATGTATGGAGATTAATAGGAGGAAAGGTATTTTAGCTTTTAGGTAAGGGTTTTTAAAAATCTGGAATAAAAATTAAGCAGCTTTATTTAGGACTTAAATATATCCAAGATGTTCCTATGTTCACCATTTCATTCTTATTGTTTTACACACGCTATTTTCGGTGGATTTTATCCTTGTCATATTTGACACAAATTTTTAATAAGCTAAAAAAAGCCTTATTTTTACCTTTCACTTTGTATCTTTAGTCATTTAGCTATAAACCCCTTAATTATCTTTTTATTCTCAACGAATCATTTTATTATTAACGAACAATAGTCTTTACCTATTCCTTGATCTCTGTACATGGACGGTGTAACACAATAAATGAGGTTTTTAAGCAGTAAAGCTTCAGCAAGTTAAGAGCAAAAAGCAATTATTTTGTCAAGTGGGGTTACCATTAGAAGGCGCATTGTTAACTTTCAATAGCTAACATCACAGTGCAAATTCTACCTTACTTCCATATGCATGCTTTTCAAGATGCTGAATTCACAACTGGCTACAGACTGGTTTTGTACAGTTTATCAATTCCAGCAGAAGTTAAGGACTGTTGGCATATAACTGTACCAAAATGCAAGTTTCACTCTGAATGCAAGGTGCAATCATTGTCTTAGATTTTGCCTCCATATTAAACAAAAGCTCAAAGAAATTATTAGAGAAATTTTGCATCTCACATCAGACTAGAAAGAAGAGTTACCAAACGTGCTGATTATCTCTTGGTTAAGGAATGGCTATAGCTCACCATAAGCAGTTTATCATCCACTCAGGACTGTGATTCTCTTCCTAAAGCCGACAAAGTAGATAAGACATTTAAAAGGAACCCCTTGCAAAATGTGGCAGAAAGCATAAAGAGACAAAGCTCAGCCATGAACAGAAGTGGAAAGTTGTCTATAGAAAGAAGGCAGGAACTTTAGAAATGGTGATTCTAAAAAACCCGTGAGACTCATCAAACAACAAAACCACAAGGCAAATTTAAATCTGAGAAGTTCAAGAGTGAACTATTCTTAGCAGCACTTCATTTTAACTTAAACTATTCAAAATGTTTTGAATATGAGACAGATAGTATATGAAAAAAATAAACTGATCAGATTTATTTCCCCGTGCTTTCATATGCAACGTGCCAGAGGCTCTACTAGAATGCCAATGTATTCTCAAGGTCACTTAATGCACACATCCATACAATAGTTACATTAATAGTAATGAAGTAATTTTACTGATCCTTATTAGAAAGATTCTGAACTCTGTAAAGAAAACTAAATTATGTAGGTACATGCTCTTCCCAGCTACCCACCACCAAAATCCAATGCTACCAAATTCAAGATGAATAGTCCTAACTAGTAAAATTAAAAGTCTTTTTATGTAACAGGTAAAAATACCATTTCCTACTGATTAACAAATACACACAAAGAGAATTCAGTCAGTGGACTCAGCTCTACCCTCCTATAGAAGGTATTGAAGGTATTGCAAAACACATGAGCTGTAAAGTGTAGTACTCTGAGATTTAACACAATATCTCAGGATTCCAAAGACATAAGATTACATTCTTCACAGGAAACAACGGTGGTTCTAGAAGAGTAATTTTGTTTTTTCATAATAGCTATCAGAGATCAACTCTCTAGTTCCAGACAGAAATCCCAGCTTCATCCATGAATAAACATAATTAATTATGAAACAAAACAATTGGGCTAATTGTGCAAGTGCTTGTAAACTATCCCTTCTGAGATGTTAGCTACCCTTGCCATAAGTATACCTGACAAAATTAATCTTTCCAACACATCATTCATGCTTCATATAAGCTAAGCTATTTGACAGCACTAACAACAAGACTGTGATGAAGTACATTCACCACAGCAATGTCAAGGGGACCTCTCTTTGGCCAGTGACTCTTGTTTATCATCACACTGCAGAAATTACCATTCCCAACAGCACAGGCAGCATGCTGCAGTCAAATCATGAAACAAACTTGGAACAGGAGAAAATATCTTGCAAATACATCTGTATCCACCACTACTAGTTCATTAGTTTTATCATGTCTGGTTATTTGGGTAGTGATTTATAGTCATTTCATTGTACAGTAAATTTTCAAGAATTCTACTGTAAAAAGTAGCCCCTTAGGATCTGCAGTAGTCTAACACTGAAAATGCTGCCAATTTAATAACAGAAGTCAAGGAAGCATCACAGACCTGCAGATGCAATGTACAAAGAGAAAGGCTGAGATCTTTGCCTAGCTCACTGTCAGATGAAAATAAATTAATTTCAGCTGCTTCTCTCCACACACACATATATCCCTGTGTGTAAAACTGATAGACTACTCATGCTTGAGAAGTTAATTTCTTGCAGGAGGACTCAATCTCTTCAACATAAATTCCACATACCTGACTCTTGTCAGCTCATGCACATGTACATCCTTCTATCACTACCTTTTCACGCTTTCCACTAGAAATAAAAAACCCAAAACTGTGCATCCCACAGCTCTCTGAGAGCAGTAAGATTTGCAGAAGACGTAGCGATCACATTTCTTTGACCCATATGCACCACCAGCAGCAAATCATCAGTAGTTGCTCAGCAGACTTGAGTCTACTAATTTTTCATATTAGCTGCTAGAGGATAGGGAGAAAACAACCAACTCCTCCTCTTCATTCAGAACTGAAAAAGCCAAAGGACAATTATACACATCCCTTGAACCTCATGATAGTCCCAGCAAGGCCACCTGAATAAAGCCAGCTAGGGTTTTGTATGGGTCATCTTCCCACTTGCTTTGCTATTTCTAACTTCAAAATGGTTGGCAGGGAAAGAGGCATCCGACTGCCACTGTCCAAACAACTCCAGCAGCTTCTACTGCCAAAAGCCTGAGCAGCCACAGGTTTTACTTCCCTTCTCCAGAAAGAAGATCCTGGGCACCTTGGTAACTTGAAAGAAATCCCCTGGGTTAACATCGCCCCTCTCACCGTGAAGCTCTTCCACTGGCACCATCCCACCAAGCAGCCCAGGACTCTGCCACCCACCACTTGGGCAGTGAGGGGGCAGGCGCCAGTGCCTCTCTGCTCTCACCATGGGAGAAGACTGCCAGCAACAGAAGCAGCTGAATATGTTCAAACTCTGTTTGCCGCCCATCCCTCTGTGAGATGGCCATATGACAGAGGAAAAATCGCTTCCAGTCCAGCAATTCTGCAATCAGCTGGAACAGGACTTAAAGGACCTGCTGTTACTGCTTTGATTCAACATCACCACTGTTGGCAATTGCATCTTGAAAATGCAGATGTAAGACTGGCCTGATGTGTTTGCAAGGCCAGTATTCAAAAGTTATACAAGTAATCGAACAACACTTTTTGAAAGCCTTTTTCGGAGTAGCAACAGGCTTCACAAAGTCAGACTCCCACAAGAGCTTCTTCAAACATACAACAGAGACGGCACCTCAGAAAGCATAAGGTAGGTAACGAAAAAATAGGGACACAGATCTTGCATTGAATACTATTAAATTAGCAGAAACATGGTTGCATGCTTATGCTTGCTCCACGTAAAATTCACCCCAGTTAGCAACCCAGGAGTGCAGAGATTTAATATTAATGATACAGCAATCACAAACCAGCCTAAGTTTATTGTTCTATCACTTCTCTTGAAGGTATGGTGCATAGCCTTGTAGGAGCAGAATGAAATGTACAATATAAAACCTTCCAATTTCTCCATCAAGAGCAGAGAATCATCAGAAAGAATGTGAATGCCAAGTGATGCAAAGTCATGAGTTCATTCAGCAAAGCGTGGAAAAGTTGACCAAGTAAATATTTCAAAAATCAAAGTCTGGAACCGTGATGTTTACTTTCTGTTGAATGTGCTGCGCAGTAAAGAGTACACAATGCTACTAGGGGCAATGATCAGGAAAAAAGAAGTGTTACAGTTTTACGGACTTTACCAAATTACATATTTACATGAATTTCAACAGCCAGAAGCTGATTTTTTCCATTTTCAAAATGTGTTCAATTCCCGTTCTTTATATGTGCCTACTCAAAAGAGAATTGTTTTACTGTATCTGCCAAATAGAGATTGAAAGCACATACTAGGAGATACAGAGACAGTCCTTTGCATATGTTTTAGTTTTGATCAAAGAGTGAAGTTTCAAAGATTAAACGATTTGGTGGGTAATTCACTGATCCTTCATCTGTTTAGACGGCCTGAATTTTACTGGTTTACTGTAACATTTTCAGGTAAGCTACTGAAACAGGCAAGTCCTACGAAACTTGATTTTCGTAATTTCAAAGCAAGATGCATGTTGTTTACAGACTAAAAAAATTAAAGCGATGTGTTTAATGTGCTAAAGCTGTGGTTCTTTAAAGCAAAAGTACTCCACATAAACCTACACTACTGGGTTTATTACAACTTCTTAACCAGCACCCTCAATATTCCCTCTCCCAACTTGATCTACTCTCTTTTCTCCTGCTGTTCCATTGCCAGGAGTTTCAGTCCTCGTGTGTCTAAATTTCAAGTAGGTTTTTGTGTTTCTGGATTCTCTGACTACCATCTTAGATTGTAAATCAGCCAGTCTAGCTGTAGGGTTCTACTTGGTTATCTTTGCAACCTTTTTTCTTTTAAGAAGGATTAAAAAGCACTGCTACATGCATCACCCACTGCAAAAGAAAGAAACGGGGTACAAAAGTCAATGAAAGGCTCCTGTTTTAATACACTGAAGTTTTGTTCTTTAAAGCATAATGAAATGGACACACACTTCCACAGGCTAACGATAGCAAAAAAGCATCTTTACTGACACACTGCAAAAACCTACCAGTATGCTTTTGTATTCAGATTTACAAACATGCAAAGGAGGAAACAGCAGGACATCAGTGAAACCCCAGGAAACAGTCTGACTGCTAATGGTCTAATCCTGGACTGTCAAGTCCTAGGAATTAAAATAGCCTTTTAATTTGCACAAATCAGCGTCCCTGATGCAGCATATTCGCATATTCAACAGCAAAGTGCCTTAGGATATTTATGTAAATCCTTTAGATAGCAGAGATGAGAGAAAAAGGAGCGGGCATGCTAACTGCCAGCTGCCAATTCACTGAACAGAGAGAAACAATTAAGATAACTGGGCTGCACACAGCAGATTTTGCATGCTAACTACTACAGCAAGAGCTGTGGACATCCAGAGACCAGAAGGGAGGCCGCCACACTCTGAAGCGGTCCCTCCAGCCCCCTCCAAGCAGCACAGAGAAGCTGGATGCAGGGATTGATCTAGCAGGGGCAGGGCTTTTGCCTGAAGAGCCAGCAGGACGTGATGCAGCAGCCTTGAAAAGGGAAACGGCTTAATAAGGAAGATGGAGATCCGTAAAGGAAAGGAAATGCACCATTTTCAAAGTCTCTGCTATTTCAGTACAGTAGGGGACAAGGGCTGACCTTACCTACGCAGCAAGTCAGCCCCCACCTCTGCAAAACATATGAAGATTTATGTCATACATTGAGCTGGATCTAGATATCTGCAGTGTTGTGGATATGTTGTGTTGTACCACAGGTCCTCTTCTGCTCCAAGATCTTACACACCAAACCTAAACTGTAGCAACCATTTTCCAACCAGCTGCATCCAGAGCAGGCAGCATGTGCTGTGTTTGGGCAGGTACCTAACAGTGGAGCCCCATGGCCATCAAAACACGTTTGGGCAGCTCCTGCCTGTCCTATCTATCTAGAAGTGCAGCAGGAAGTTCTCTGTGAACCTGCATTCTGTTTGACAGTATAAATTGTTACTAAAGTTGATTTCTTGCAAGAAAATCATACAATAACTTGAATAACCATGAAGGGAGAACCTCTCTACAGATAGGATCTGTGCAGCACTATGGGAAAACCCATCCAGGCTCCATTTGAGGCTGCATGAACACAGGGTACCCAGCATCTGAAGTGACATGATTTGCGCACTGTCTGTATTACTCTTTTTATTTTATCTTATTAAAACAGCTTTTTTATGAAGCTATTTGTTATCAGGCCTTTCTTACTGAGATCCAAAAAGAGTCCTGCACTGTCTCTCTTACCTCACACCCCAGTGCAGAACATCCTCTGCCCACCCCATCCCACCACCTGCCCGTACACCCTCCCTCACCCTCACTGCAAGAAGCCTCATGAGTTCCAAGAAAAGGCCAAAGGGATTTATGCAAGGAAACGAAGAAATACACATAAATCTTGTGATATTTCATCTTATACATTAGCCTCTTAGCTCCTTCTAAAGACCTTACCTGCTTCCTACTTGCTAGTAAATCCAATTATGCCTGGTCCTCCTGCGCAGAAGCTGCTGCCAGTAAGCTTTTCATCCACAAACTAAAAGCTCCTGAGCACGCCGCTGAAACCCAAGACCAGCGGGATGCCTGCTTTCTAAGAGGATTGCATCCTCCCTGAGCGGCGTTTAACAGAGTGCTGCAGACACAGCCCGTTCAGTGAAAGAGAAGCTGACGTTTTTGCCAAAGAACATGCATTTTATAGCAGTGGCATTGATTCCTCCCCTAAAGAGATAACACATTTACTATTCAAGCAGGTCTGCTGCTTTTTTTTTTTTTTTTCAAATAATACAAAGCCATTATTTCCTGTTGACCACTTTTCTCTCTACAGCACTATATTTCTATTTTTTGTTTACATGGGTATACGCAGGTTCCTAAAGCCAAGGGTGGAGGGGAGAGGGCTGCCAGTCTGTCTCCCCAGACACCACCAAGCTAAAGGTACCCATACTGGCCTGCTTGTACCAGCCGGCCCAGAAGCAGGCTGATGTCTAGATTCCCACCTGGTAACACAGTGGGGACAAACTGGAGAAAGGAAGAAGCTGGCTGCCTTTCCAGGTCCACCAGAAGTTGAGAGAAGCTGTTGTCCCTCTTTCTTGACCACAGGATAAAGGGGCTGAAGCGTCTTTCCAGATAAATTGGTGCCTCCGCTAAATCAAGGTTCCTCTGGAGACACAAAGTATTCAGACAAATGGATGGGGAGAGCAGTCAGTTAGAAATATCCTTCCCTACTGCAATGGCTTCACCCTTTCCTCCTGACATTCAATCCTTAATGTTTACTCTTGCAATGCATTATCAGTTGTATCACAAATGTCTCACATACCACCATTTATTTAAACAAAACAAGAATAGGATGCTTCAAAGGATGTACTATGTTTACTGACATCTTAAGAGACCTTGCCCCACTTAATGGTGGAGGAGAAATCACTTGTTTCACTTTGCTCCAACTGTCAATTTTGTGGAAATATCTATTATTAAGTTTTGAAAGGCCATCAGACAGAGAGAACAATGTAGTGCTGTATCTCCAGTCATCAGAGAAAGGAAGAAAAGAGAGGTATTTGTGCATATGGCATATCTTTGAAGTTGCCGTACAGCTTCAAAGACACTCTACATTATAAAAGAGCTATTTTCTTTTCTATCACGATGACAAATACATGATGCATAATTATGTGGAAAGACTCAGTCTACATGACTGATAATTCCTTGCATCAAATCCATGCAAATGTTTAAGGGAGTTATATCTCAATTCATATTAGAGGGTAGGGGAAAAGGAAGGAGTTACATTTTCATACAGGAGGGAGAGGAAAAATTCTATTTAATAGCTGTACACTGCACATTGAAAGTGCAGTGACTTTTTATATAACTATGCAAGTTATAACTTGATAATACACAAAAATAAGTATTTGGGATTATTAAAATGTAGTATTCAAACAACTGAGCTACTTTTAAAAATGCAGCATCAAGATGGAATGGGATTTTTCATATATGAGAAGATACAAACTCGACTTTAAATGATATTTAAGCTGCTTCCTGCTAAAAAAACCCACCTTTATTGATATAAACTTGAAGACATTCAACAAAAAAGCACAGCTAGTGGAACGCAACAAAAAATGTTTGTAATTCAGGTCCTCATCTCTCGTTTTTTTGTATATGGTAGTTCTTAAACTACTGCTCCTGCTGTCCTACTGTGAGGCACCAGAACAGGGGGAAACACAGTCTTCCCTGAAAGCACTGTATACAGCAGGCATACACAAAAAGACTCCTGCACTTTTGTGTAATTTAATATTTAAAATCTTTTGTACCTGTTGGGGTAATCAAATTGCATTAACTGGTTAAGAGGATTTTAATGCAACACTGACATCTGATGATGGATCTACTCACCTCACTACACCACTACCCTGTCCTCCTGCTACTCCTTGTAGGATTACTTTCACAGCCGAGAGACGGCAGCTTTGGGAATGCTTTTCCAACAGCAGCATCTGGCCCCTTGGCACACTCCTCTTTGAGCTGTGCCAGCTCAGCAGTTGCCTTAAGATACATCAAATGGTCAGAAAGCTAGTAAGATAGTTCACTATCCTGGACATTGGTTTTCCTCTGTCAGCAATCTTCAGATTTGTCCTCACTCTTCCTTCAAAGCATCTGGCATCTTGGTACCTGCTTTTCTTATACAGAAAGGCCAAAGCATTGTCCTTATGCCTCAGAATCCTGATCAGAAAAGTGTCTGATTTCGCTAAACAAATGATTTTTGAGAACACATCTTTCATAGCTGGGGAAAAACAAGGTAGGGAGTAGAAGGAAGTGGGAAAGAAACTGATTTCAGACAGTAAATCCCTTCAGGTATCCAACTGGAAATGCGGATAAGCATTCTAAACAAGTATTCTATATCAGCAAGGGACACTGTTCTGCTTTTGTGCATTCATTCCCCTGGGAGCAGGCTGTGCACCTTGCCTTGCAGACACTTGCAGCTGAGCTCTTTCTGAAATGTATTCTCAACAGTTTCACAGGTAGCCTCAAGATACGCTTTTACACAGATCTGTTCCTTGATGAAGGCACTTTGACAAAATGAAAATGACATTACTGGCAGCCAGACACATCCTTATTAATAGATACAGCTATCCAAATTCTAACCTGCCTCAAACCTGGTCAAGTAGACACTACTGAAGTTTCTATCACACAAAACAAGGATCACCTGCATTCTCCTCTTCATTATAGACCTGACAGATGGATTTCAGAGAGATGCAATTTAGATGCAAGTATGAAAGGGCACATGTCTAATGACCTCCTTCATTCCCTGCCCGTTGTGCCAACCATGTTTCTACAAGGGATGAGACTCCCTGTGGAAATCAGAAGCCTTACATCAATTCAAGAAACTTTCTCTGTTGCCAACATTGTGTAAATAAGGAGTAAAAATAGGCTTGTAATATATATATGAACTAGCTTAATGCTTTTTATATTCAACATACAACTCAAACACAAGTTTTTAAGTCATTGCATCTGAAGGTCATGAACAGTTTTCTAGTTGCTTGATCATAAAACACTTGAAATTCAAGGTCAGAAACAGGATTTTCCCCACAGAATATTAATATAAACTTTTTCATGCTATTTCTGGCTGAAAAAATTAAGTTGAGGTTTTTGTTAAGTTGTAGTTTCTACAGAACACATTATTTGTGAACATATTCTGCCCCTCAGATAAACACATCTTCAATAGTAATTATTTTAACTTCTCTGAAACCAGAATGTCTCAATCTGAAATTTTAGATTCAGATTTCTTCTGGAGCTCATATCTATGCTTCTATTATACAGACTTTATTCAATTACATAATTTAATTAAAATAATTTAGGAAAGGCAGTTCCCAAAGATATTTTTGTTCATTTTCAGGTTATCAAGATGCTGAAAAATACATAAAATCTATAATATCCCAAACCAGACCATTCACATTTTTAATTTCTACATAACTTGATGGTCCCAAAGCACTTCAGACACGAATTAACCTCCAGTGTATGAGGAAGGAATAAGGAATATGCTGGTGCACACACTTTCTGAGCTTCATGTTACAGATTTCAGGCACCAAAAGGATTAATAAAAAGAATATGACTCCTTTGTACAACAACTCAATGAAGAGTGGTGGAAGAAGCTGCTCTTGTCTTAGTGAAAGGACAACAGTGCCTAGCAGAAACACAGCACAGAACTGTGCTCAGCTGCAGCAGTGGACAAGGCAAACCATAAATCAACACAAATTAGTGGGCAAACCTGGTCTGACAGGCCCAAATAGCGTATAGCTGTGCAGAAATGCAATCTCCATACTGTTACCAATCACTCTGAAATGTAGCACAGCATACCAAGAGGTCTCTTGCTCCAGACACAGGAGTATGGTATCCCCAACTTTGCCTTTTTAACTTCTCCTGAAAAAGGTAGAATAACAGTACCCTTCTGTACCCTTTTATCTACCACTGCATTGGGTTTGCATGGTAAAGTTTTGGTAGCAGGCGGGCTACAGGGGTGGCCTCTGTGAGAAGCTGCTAGAAGCTTCCCCCACATCCAACAGAACTAATGCCAACCAGCTCCAAGATGGACCCACCGGTGGCCAAGGCTGAGCCAATGAGGGACAGTGGTAGTGCCTCTGTGATAACATATTTAAGAAGGGGGAAAAAAAGCCTGTGGAACAGAAAATGAGACAGGACTGAGTATATGTGAGAGCAACAGCTCTGCAGACACCAAGGTCTGTGAAGGAGGGGCACCAGGTGCCAGAGAAGACATTCCCTTGCAACCTGCAGTGAAGACCATGGCAAAGCAGGCTGTCCCCCTGCAGCCAACGGAGGTCCACAGCGGAGCACGTATCCACCTGCAGCCCATGGAAGACTCCACAGAGCAGGTGGATGCCCAAAGGAGGCTATGACCCTGTGGGAAGCCCATGCTGGAGCATGTTTGTGACAGGACCTGTGGAGAGAGAAGCCCACCCTGGAGCAGGTTTTGCTGACAGGACTTGTGACCCCATGGGGGACCCATGCTGGAGCAGTCTGTTCCTGAAGGACTGCACTCCATGCAAAGGACCCACACTGGAGCAGTTCATGAAGAACTGCAGCATGTGGGAAGGACTCACATTGAAGAAATTAATGGAGAACTGTCTCCTGAGGGAGGGACACCACACTAGAGCAGGGGAAGAGTGTGAGAAGTCCTCCCCCTGAGGAAAAAGGAGCAGCAGAAACGTGTGATGAACTGACCACAACCCCCATTCCCTGACTCCCTGTGCCGTTTTGGGGGGGAAGGCAAAGAAAATCAGGAGTGAAGTTGAGCCCAGAAAGAAGGGAGGGGTGAGGGGAAATTGAAGATTTAGTTTTTATTTCTCATTACCCTACTCTGATTTGATTGTTAATAAATTAAATTAATTTCCCCAAGTTGAGTCTGTTTTGCCTGTGACAGTAATTGGTGAGTGATCTCCCTGTGCTTATCTTGATCCACAAGCCTTTCATTATATTTTTCTCTCTCCCTGCCCAACTGAGGAGCAGGGAGTGATGGAGTGGCTTGGTGGGCATCCAGCACCCAGCCAGGGTCAACCTACCACAACCACCAAAGAAAAGCGTCACAGCAAAGCCAGTAGAAGGGCATATGTGCCTTTCCCTCAGTACCTCACTTTGGTTCAAGTAAAATTTGTTTGAAGAACTGATGAGGGCTGCCTTACACTGATACATCAGATCATAACCTGCAGCTGAAGCTCAGGCCCATGTTTATTGCTCACACAGAGTCACCTCCACATGAAGGAGGTGACAGATCTGTAGACAGGTCATGTCGAAAACTGCCTCAGGTTTTCCTTCATTTTGTGTGAGCTGGAGCACTAGGAAGTGACTTGTCTGCTTAAAAATAAGTTGATGTTCAACTGCTTCATCCCAAATATTAGTAACTGGTTGGACAAGGCCCCCTAGTAGCTTCTCAGACAACTGAAAGTTTTGAAAGTCAAGGAGAGTTGTGAAGACTAATTAGAATCTCCCCAAACCCCCCTCCACAGCACACCCTGGATGAGTATTTGTATTAACATGTGACCATCCGTGGTATGAATCTTTTCCTGTTTTCCTAGAGCAAAGATAAATAGCAGCTTCAGGGACCAAAGAAGGTCTTTGCCTAAACAACATGCAAAGATAGGCACCTTTTGTAAGATAACTCACACATTCAAGGAATTCTTTTGGTCTCATATAAAAACCTTTCCCTGGAAGGACCATCAACACAAATTCTGATTCAGAAAAGCGTTAAGAATACCTGAAGAAAGTAAAATAAGTTTATTTTTTACAATGGACCATGCCAAAGTAACATCATGTTCATACCAAGCTTCAGTCATATTTTCAAAGTGATAAATGTCTGCAGCATTTCCACGTAAAACAATCCAACCATCACAAAAAGAACACGTACCAGTCCATAACGCAAATGTTAATACTTAGTTCCTTTAAAAGTAAATTTAGCATTAAGAAAAACATGTCCTCTTTTACAGTATCAGACACATTTCTTGAGGAAAGGTAAAATTTAAAAAAGAGCTGTGAAATCAAACTAATAGTCTTCCCCACAGAATCAAAGACGACTGGCCACTCTTTCCATCTGGCATTTTACTTCTATACGGCTCAGTAACTTCTTTGATAATGCAGCTGTCATTCTTAACCAGAATTTGATCTAAAACATTCATTATATCCCCAAGATTGACTTGACTCAGGTCTCAGAGACTGTCTTGAACCCTTCCCTTTGAAGAAGCCAGTAGTATAAAATAACACAGTAAATCTCTGTTCAGAAAGACAGAAATCTTATTTAGCGGTTAAATGTACTTCACAGGAAGAGACTCAAGTACTTTTTACTGCTTGTATGATTTAAAGATCTTAATTAACATCAGTTTTATTTCCCAAAGGAAAACAGCTGCTCTTGGTGACAAAGTGTTTTTGGAGCATTCCACAAACTGAAAGCAGTACTGAACAGTATCACGTGCCCCATAGCGAAGCTTTCAAAAACCTTTCAGTGGGGAACGAGAAAGGAAAAAGCAGCTTTAATTGGATAAGACCAAAGGGTGAGCAGGTCAGTAACTGCTCCACGCACTAGAACACAGAGCTCAGAGATACACAAATCACTACAGAGACTCCTTCACAGCCCTGGAAACACTAACACCAGGCAGCACAAATTCTAAAGATTTTGATCTTCTTTTCTGTATGCAAGGCATTTTGTTTGTTTGCTTGCTTTTCATTAGAATTTAAATCACAGAAGAAACAATTCTTATTTCTGCTTTTATATACATCTAAACAGGACCAGACTGCATTTCCTGACCCTACAAAGAATTACACCTCTCTCAAGGAATACTAAAAGAATACAGCAAAACAGAACAAAAATCAGTGAAAACCACCATGCAGTCTACATGTAACTATATTGTCAAAAAGGTTAGGCTAATAACCCTTAATGGAAGACTAAATGTAGGAATGGATTTAAAAAAAAATATCTACTTCTAACCAGAATTTTTAAATAGAAATTAATCACAGAGAGTTCATTGTAATGCAAAGTTTTATAGTCAGATATACAGTATCATTTAAAAAGAGACTGAAGAGACCAGATTTCTCTGTTGTTGGATCTCATTGAAATGCGACAGTAATAAGACAAACAACCGTGTAAAATATATTCAGTATTTACAGGCACTTACTTGAATGGTGTGAACAGAAATGACAATGTAGTTTCCTTTTTCTGACTCATCTTAACCTGCATAAAAAAATATTAAACAATTATATGCAAGTTGCAACAAGACTAAAAACTGTATCAGACATCGAACTGAAAGTCCCAGAAATGTCCCAAAACTTTGGAACAGGAATGAAACCACACTGTCCATACATTGTCCAGGAAACTGGGTGTTGTATTCTCGTACGTGTAACTCTTTCAACTGCTGAACTACTGTTCCTGGAAACTTAGATCTGCTCTAAAGTAGGTAAAATAAACCACCCCCCAAGCCAGTGATTTTCACAGAAGGACTTTTACAGTTTGCAGGATAAAGGGAAGATGCAGCTAGAAGTGCTACCAGACTTCAGTGACTACCTCCCTCAATGAAATCAGTTTTATATATGCCAGATGGGAACTACTACACTGCAGTAACACTACCAAAGCAATGCTGTTAGATCAATTAACATGCATATGGATAAAAAAAGAAGGCTTTAATGCCGTCGGATCCACTTTGCCCAAGGCCCTTCAAAATATCTTTAAGGCCTCCTGCAGCAGCCCCCCTCGAGTCTGACTGCCGGTGTAAAGTGCAGACAGGAACTTTCTAGCGCGCTGCTCCCACAACCTGACAGCTTGAAGCAGCAACCCACATGTCTCATCCTATCCATCCAAGACAACATCCTCTCCAGGAAGTAGAAACTGTGGTCAGGTCAGCCCATCACAGGAAAAGTAAAAACCCACTTGGCGTGTCTAAGCCAACGCGCTACTCTGCTTCAGTAGAAAAACGTAAAGGAAATTCATGCACGATCCTTCCAAAACAGTGTTAGAATCAAGGCAGCCAAGAAGAAAACAAGACAGTTTACCACTACAATATGACAGAATAAAAATAAAATTAAAGGAGGACCAGAACTTTTTTTTTTAAATAATCCCCAATACACCAATTTAACTGAAAAAGACCTGAGTCACACAAAATTGCAGAATGATACGGGGTTGGAAGAGACCCCTGGAGATCATCTAGTCCACCCCCCTGCCAGAGTAGGTCCACCTAGAGAAGGTTGCACAGGAACATGTCCAAGCAAGTTTTGAATGTCTCCAGAAATGGAGACTCCACCATCTCTTTGGGCAGCCTGTTCCAGTGCTCTGCCACCCTCAAAGTAAAGAAGCTCCTCCTCATGTTTAGATGGAACTTCCTATATTCAAGTTTGTGCCTGTTGCCTCTTGTCCTGTCACTGGGCACCACTGAAAAAAGACCAGCCCCATCCTCTTAATACCCACCCTTTAAGTGTTTATAGGTGTTGATCAGATCCCCCCTCACTCTTCTCTCAAGACTAAAAAGACCCAAGTCCCTCAGCCTCTCCTCGTAAGAGAGATGTTCTAAGCCCCTAATCATCTTTCTAGCCCTTTGCTGTACCTTCTCCAGCAGTTCCTCTGTCCTTCTTGAACTGGGGAGCCCAGAACTGGACACAGTACTCCAGATGGGGCCTCACCAGGGCAGAGTAGAGGAGCAGGATGACCTCCCTCAACCTGCTGGGCACAGTCTTCTTGATGCACCCCAGGATGCCATTGGCCTTCTTGGCTACAAGGGCACATTGCTGCCTCATGGTCATCCTGTTGTCCACCAGGACTCCCAGGTCTTTTTCCACAGAGCTGCTCTCCAGCAGGTCAGCCCCCAAGCTGTACTGGTGCAGGGGGCTATTCCTTCCCAGGTGCAGTACTCTATACTTGCCTTTGTTGAACTTCATTAGGTTTCTCTCTGCCCAACTCTCTAACCTGTCCAGGTCTCGCTGTATGGCACAGCCTTCTGGTGTGTCACATTCTTAATTCTTAGAGCAGAGGCCTTCCAAGTGTAGAGGTTATACTGTCATGCTTCAACTTCACGTCCACCTTACGAATCACCTCCTCTGCTTTCCACCATACACTTGGAAGTGATTCCAGTGCTGACACTGCCAACCTGGTATCCACACAAACTTTAGGAACCTGGCATTCAAGGAACAGAAGGTGCTAATCATTTGTAGGTGATCTCATGCTAGTTCCATGTTCCACTACCATCACATGGATTTCCTGACAGAGCAACAGCTCTTGTGTGGCTCAGCTTCCTGTCTGTGTAAAGGATCTTTTTCCCTCAAAGTATTTCCGTGTGTTGCCAAAACTGTGATTTCTGGATTTGGGACTGTTTCTTATTCCACCATCTAGTGAAATAGAACCTTTTCTGTTTGGACCACATGTGTTCTCATAATAGGATATTATCCAGTATTAGATGAATCAACACAGAGAAGCCAGAGATGAACAGCTGCAAAGCAAAACAACAGATACAACAACATTAGCTAGAAGTTAATTAGGCCACTAATTTCATTTCTTTAATGGACAGGTGCCTGTTACCTTTTTGATCTGCTTATATACTGTCCCTGACTTAGAGCCTTGTCTCCCAGCCTGGGTTGCAAAGGCAGTATTTCCCTTTTCAGGTATCAGCATTCAGATTCTACCTTCATACTGCAAGCAGGTTTACATTACCGTCAGTGAGTATCAACATTTATGTTAAGAATCAAGAAAAAAAAGTCACTCATCCTTCTCACATAAAAGGTGTTTATTAAAGTCTTTCAGCTTCTTCAGACATGGCTCACAGCTAGTCAATCAACATCACCCAGTACGTGCATTCAATTGTAGTCCTTTGAATAACAGTATGCTACATACAGCATATATCCTAGTGTAATTATCTTTGCACACAGCAACAACTACTATTCAAAGAAATATTTTTCTTTATCATTTGTTTAGTTACCTTAAATTGCTCAAGAATCTGAACAGCGTTGGTAAATATGCTCTCTGCTTTGAAATGAGCACTATTGTTCAGATATTCAAGAGGTAGAGTTCCCTGGGGAAAAAAAAAAAAAGATATATACGTTAAAAAAAATTAAATGAATAAACAGAAATCTCTCTAACTGAATGGTAGTACAAATCAGCAGTAAGAATACTTCAAATTACTGCTGAACTAACTACTGTAACTCCCTTGAACATACTCTTCTCGTATAATTTCACAGCTTACAGGGACTGTTCATAATATCCCACCTTCCACAGAAACGCAAAAAAGGTCAATAACAGAAGTTGTTATTTAAGTATATAGTAATAAAAGCTCAAGCTTTAATCAGAAGCCATTTTTTTGAATCCTACAAGTCTTCCATCCAAAGACTTGCCTGGGCCTGACTCAGCCAGTACTCGAGATGGGAAAGCAAGCAGTTCCCATGCCACCCTATGTTGGGCAGCTTTCCCTGCATGACCAGCGGTGAGTGCAGGACAAGGGGACAGAAGAGCACAGACTCCAGAAGAAATATTTTGAAAAATATGCTGTAAATGGGAGTTTTAAAAATGAAACAAGCAGCATGAAAGCACACTAAAGTAAAGCTAATTGTCAATTAGATATTTATGAGACAACCTCTGGACTATGTAATAATATACGAAGGAAATTCAAAGAAAGAAGTATCTCACAGTGAGGGCATTCACTGTTCACTAAATTAGAGGCACAAGATACCATCTGAAGAAAGTACACTAGTTTAAACAAGAAATAATTAAAAATTAAATTGCAGGAACCAGCTTGTTTACAGGCTCAGCTTTCATGATCAAAATCAAGTGTTATTCAAACCATATTGTGTTTGTAGCATCCCTAAAAACCAAAGTAACAAAAAACTTTTATGTAACTAAAGAGTATAAAGCTACAGATTATAAAAGGACCAGCTGCCTTTTCAATTGAAAGCCCTATACAATACATAAAAAGATCAAGTTTATGCTCCAAACTGAAGACATACATATAAAGCTAAAACTACAAGCAGTCTCCATAACCTACAGCAGTTTTGCAAATATACAACCTTTCACCTCACATGCCTCAAGTCTTGTCCCCAACACCTCCGTGCAAGCAGATTTCTATAATACAGAAAAACATTTGTACTTCTTACCACAGAATTCAGGGGAAAAGGCACACCAATAAGGGAAGCCATTAGTGGTGCAATATCAGCCTGTGCAAAAAGAAAGCATTCCTATTTTAAGATACTTCCAGCTTCTAGAGCTAATAAATTCAGTTTAATGTATCTGCATTTTCAAAAGTAAATGGTAATAATACTGTGAAGTTATAACACACAAAACTCCTTTATAATATTTTTTGTTTCCAGTATTCATCATGGCGTGATTAGATTCAAAATGTGAGGCTCCAGTACTGATAAAGCTTCAAAAATGCATTTAATTTAAAAACTAAATATAAAACCCCACAGTATTTATTCACAGGAATTCAGTACCTCCTTCACTGCACTCCGAGGCATACCACTTTTTATGAATATTTATACCACTGAAAGAACTAATTTCATATTTACAGTTTTAAGCAGTACACTGAATATACTGCTTTTCACAGCACTCCTTATCCCATGTTTCCACGGTGCCAATTACTCACCTTCTCTCTTTCAGAGGGGAATTCCGCACTTTTACTCATGTCCCAGTCAGCCCTCAGGTCTCAGGAAGGCCCCTCAATCTACACCAAGGCTTCTCATAAAACATTACCACTACCTTCTACTTGTGATGATAAACACTGGCTCTCACCAGGTTTATATTCTCCTCTGATATAAAACTATGCACCAAAAATCTTTGGTTTTCCAGCATAAATCTGAAGAAACTATACTGAAACCACAGGCACTGCTCCAGCCTGATTTGCTGTGCAGAAGGAGACTCCAAGCCATTATTTGTAGAGGACAATATATATGTGTAACAGTAAGCAGAAGTCTAGTTTCCTATTTTTACCCACAGACCCCCACATACTACAGTACAAAAGCTTTGTTTTCGGGGACTCCGTTACCGATAACATAGTGACACTCGAGACTTGCATACAGTCTCTCCCCATAATTCCTGCGAACCCAGAGAGGAAAATTCATCTCTAATTTTGTACCAGGGCTTTGCTGAAAGCAGCTGATCCAGAACATTCCCAACTTCAAGTGCCTAGCACAAGCTTATTTTCCTTGTTTGAGCAGGTTTGGAGGCTGTTATTCAAATAGTGGGTTTCATAGGATGATAGGAAGAAAGCAGCAAAAAAGCTGCAGGTGCATACATATATATGTGTTGTTATCATCATTATTTTAAAAAGCTTGCCTGATTTAGTATCACGGGTCAAGTCGTCCATTTTTTTTTTTTCCCCCTCCCTTTACAGCACAAATTTTCTAAATTGCTAAGTGGCTGGGCCATAATCACAGACCCTTTTGAAAAAACCCAGTTTAACAGTATAGCAAGAATTGCTTTTGATTCAATAATGTCAGCAACTTCTGGAAAAAGTGACAAAATACAGACATTGAAATAGATAGCTCTGAAAACCTACACTAAACACACACACGGCTAACTTTAGTGTAGCAAAAAGCATACAGCAAACCCTCACCAACTTGGGAAACATGGTCATCAGACCATGCTTTTTTTTGTGTTTAGCTGGGGACCTTTATAGGAGATACCAAGGAGCTCTAAGCTCAGCTTCAGAACATCTTCAAAGTAGAAAGTAGAGGGAAAGCATCAAAAGTTATTCCTAAAGGTTTGCAAAAACAAATCCCGCCCTGAAAACACATTAGATGTTATTCAAGTTACTTTCAGATAATGCATTGAGTTTTCAAGGAGTACCTGGCATATTGTACTCCACTCTTTCTACAATGGCACGTGATCACATAACTAAAAATTGTGTGATTAATGCATCCTCAGGAAAAGAAGCTGTATCCAGCTACCGCATGTGTTAATAAGCAACTTAAACTTTTTCATATTACATTCAGTATACTGAATATAATGCTCCTGCAACTCTAACGTTTAAGTAACATATTCCAAGGAAATGATATGCCAGTGTGATCATTCATTCAAATTCCATCAATTAGTTTAAATCACACAAAACTCAATTTAAGGGGAAAATTCATGAGCTATTAAATTAGGCATGTTTGATACCTGATTGACATCCAGTCTCTTCAAGTCCTCCAGTTTCCATTCTGCAAGAAATAACAGAGTGCATGAGCAGCTAATCTACACAGATTTGAAAGGGATAATTCAGTTGACATTTAATGACTTGTTGCTGTTTTCTGTAAAGTGTTGTTACTAAAGAAAATTACAATTTGGCTTTAGGATGGTAGCTCAAGAAGAGTTACAGATGGAACTCAACAGGCAGAAACAATAACATGCATTCATTTCAGTCCACATTTTCTTTTATCCATCAGGATAAATTGCTGCCTGCAATTGTGACCCAGATCAGTTGAAGAAAGTCTCAGGTTTTTATTCTTTTTTCAGCACAGTATAAAAGGTGATGTATTACCTCCTGTGCCAACTAAAAGATTCAAATCCAGGTTTCGGAGAAGGGCTGTTTAAATCTCTTCAATAGTTTTTTTTAAAAAGGTTAACCCAAGGTCCCCAATATACTGGCACAGAGTGGTACAAATATACTTCATGTCTGCCATAAGCAATACTGGCCAAGAGCAGGCTCAAGGGAAAAGTTCAACGATTTAGCAATCAGAACAACTATAACAAAGGCAGAGACAAAGCCAAATGTACAAGCCCCTAAAGCTGTGGCACATCATACAAAAAGCTGGTTCAAAACTGTATTTTCCTGCTCTCCATTAGCCTCTAAGGAAATAAAGAGGAAATTGCCTGTTTACTTTAGGGGTGGAGAGTTATTTAAAAACAGAGTTTAGTAGGCTTTGGTTTTGGTTTTTTTTCATGTCTTCTTTTCCTAATGTTTAAATTTGCTGCCCCAATACCCACAGCAATAATATGAACAGGAAAAAGACAACCAAAAAAACCTCCAAACTTACAACACAGGGCTTATTTATTTATTCAAGCTTAAAAAAAATAAGACACATAGGAAAACACCATGGGGCTGAAACAGACTTGCTGACACAGTACTTTAAATACCGTCAGTGACTTACCTAGAACAAATCTCAGAGCAGTAAAGACGTTGAGGGCACCTACCCTCAACTTGGAAACCAAACAATGTTAGCAACAGGGGCACAGGCACCTTCCCCAGTACACAAAGCTAAACGGGCCAGTCACCGCCCTGCTAACACCACTTGCTGAAATGGCACTGCAGAAACAGCACAGACAGAAGCAGGAGCTTGCCTAGTACCTCAGATAACTGACAGCACAGCCATGTTACCCAAAATTATCCTTTGGGTTTACGGGAGGTAGAAGTTTAAATGCACCAGAAACAGGCTTTGTAAAAAATAACCAGTAAACCGTCGCTCAAAGGTCTGGCTCAACCTCACGCATTTTCTCCAAACACGCATTCAAATCCTAGACCATACCTCTCCTTCTCCATCTTTCGATAGACCCTGTCTGTGCCAGATCCAAACCTGTCTCAGTTGAAAACAGCCCAAGACAGGAAACATCCCCATTTGCAGTACTGCATGTACCAAACTTATTTTCGGCAATTAGCTCATACCACTGCTAGCTCTGGGGGTCTGAGTACAGGTTCAGTGTTATTTGGTCCCATGAGCACCCTAAAGAGCAACCAGGTACCTTAACAGTAGTGAGACATACAGTTACAGCGAGTTCCCATGGCAACGCAGGGGAAGTAATATCAGCAGTAATCATGAATGATGTTAAACTCACACCAAAATGAACACATTGGCTCCCTTTTGCTTCCCAGAAAAGGAAATGGGCTTATATTTCTAGAGGTATAGACTCTCATCCATATTTCTATTTTATAAATGCATTGTTTATTTTCTTTTAAGTAAGATTTTCCAATGAAAAATGTTGGAAAACTGTCTACACACACACAGTGTGCTTAAGGTAGGGAGAAACTGTAGCTCTGCTAGATGAACATCTAGCTTTGTCAGAAGCTTTTACATCTCTGCTTCCCCTACTCAGATGTTCCCAAAAGGCACAGAGTTGAAGACATCTGCCTCGGACCAGGAGCTGTGTGGAAACCACTGAGCTCTGGAGCTCTCGAGGACCAGGACACACCTGCAGACCGGCCTGTCCAGGCTGTACTCCTGGGAGTGAGGTGCCTTGGGTGTACGTGGTGCCCACACTGTTTTACAATTCCAGCTCACTGTTGAGGTTTCCTGTACACTGCTCAGCACAGTTTTCCACCTGCTTGATAGGGTTTTTTTTCCTTTATCCTGTCCTGCTTTTACAGCAGCCCGCCAGGCAGTCAGGTGCAAACAGTCCAGGGGAAACATCAGGGTTCAAGAAGCGGCTACGTGAACCAAAGGAAATCTCATGTAAAACCTCACAGAAGCGAAACTAGTGAAGGGGCACGCTGAGCTCCCTTCAGCCGTGGCAAGGCAGGATGAGCCCCCTTCAAAACAGGGATGCGTATAGATGACAACAACCACCTCACATCCTTCTGCTGCAGAAGGTTGTCTTCACTTGCAAGCTTCTCTGGACTTGTGCCCCAAGGCCACCTGGCCGGGCCTGTGCTGACGAGCCAGAGAGCATCTCTGCACACTTTTTCCTTCTGAAGAAGGGTCAAGCTAACGGCCAAAAGGGTAATACCACACATCGCCCACAGGCTGCAGGGCTGCCATCACAAATCTTTCCAAGATGATTGCATGCCCAGGCCTGAGGGAAGGCAGAGCACAGGTGAAGGGACTGATGAGGAGAAGGCTGTCATCCCAGAGCAGACACTGTGCCCTTCCGGCCATCCAAGGAACACATTAATCTTTCTATGACAAATTGGACAAACTACATCCTGCCTGTTGGCACTGCCTCTGAGATGGCAATGATGAGAAGAGAGACAATTCACTGAGCTGCCTACAGCCTTCCTGCATTGAACAGAGCATAAGAAGTTTGTCAGCATTAGAAATATTCTGCTTTTCCACAAGCTCTTAACTCAGAGAAATTAGGAAGGTTTGCCAATAGACGCAAGAACTTCAGCACTGGTGCATGCGATTGCAAATGTTTGGGGAGACACTCGCATACATCATACATCAGCGACACGGCAGTCTTGAAAACAGTCTCCTCTCCTGCACGGTCTTGGCTGCATTTGTATGGAGCAGGAAAGGCAAATTCAAAGAACTTTAAGAGATCTCTTTTAAGCATCTTTCCTTTCATATGTTAGTTTTGTGAAAAGACCCGGGACTGTAACTTAATGGAGTAGCTGAACTGTATTGACCTGCAAAAGTGCCAAGTTCCATTTCAACAACAATTTTTTCTTTACTTTTAAGCTACATACTCTCCTAGAAGTTACAATGCACTACTATCAAGAGAATAGCCACTTCTTTTTAAAAAGATACTAATTGCTCAGAGATTCAAACTCCCTGTATCCTCAGAGAGACTCAAATCTCCAATAGAGATTATCTCTGGCAATTAAGTACCTGTAAAGATAGTGTCCAAACAAAGCAACAACATGCTCCACAGCTGCAGAGCAAGTCCAGAATGAAGGGAGGAGTTTCTGATCATTGCTTTGGGGTGTTAGGTTTTTTTTTTGTCTGGTTGTTGGTTTGTTTTTTGTTTGTTTGTTTTGTTTTTAAATCATCAGAAGGAAAATACGAAGCAGGCATAGAAGGGTGCAGACACATTCCCTCCTTTGAGAAAATATGTATTTCTTAACAGATGAGAGCCAAAAACCTTTTCCTATTGTGTACCTGGAGGTCAGCTCAATGCTCATCTTTTTTGAAATGCTCTCACACCATTTTCATCATTACTTGAAGTCAAACCTCAGCAGTACTCAAGCTGCTGAGAATCAAGGAAACTGACAGCTGTAAAAATCAACTATTACAGATCAACCCTTAGAGACAGCAAGTGTCTTCAGAAGTCTAGCAGATCGGCCATCACAGACACCAAAATCAGTTCGTTTTACTGTTTTCTATTTTTTATTCTACAACTCATTTTCAGTTTTATCAGAGATGTCATAGATTTACAGCAGCAGTTAATCACAAAGAGTGAAATGTTAGCACGCTCTACATCCAAGTAGTGCTCTATGTTTAATCTTTTCCCAAATATCCTATCAAGAGCAGGGCGGGGTTAAAACCTCAGGGCTGAAGTCATTTTTGCCTGTTTTCTCCTCTCTAATGCAGCTTGATAAACAATCCAATAAAATAGAAAGTCATTACCTCCTTGATTGCAAATAACAACCTGAGAGATTCAAGGCACCTTAAGAAACAGAGCAGGCTACAAGAATGGAGCACATGACAGAGGAAGAGCTTGCACAGTTTAATCACACATGGTTCTAGAAAACCATTGATATTTCAGTAATTTACTACATTATTTATTACATTATTCATTTATTACATTATATATTTATTACATTATTTACTACATTACATTTATTACATTATATATTTATTATTACATTATATATTTGAAATATTAAAAATGAATTTTTTTTTAAAAAGTCTACTCTTCTTAAATAGATTACAAAGGGGGAAAATAGCAGTAAAG
>VXAK01007142.1:0-19524 GCA_013399435.1 Arenaria interpres | reverse complement strand
TAACAATAGCTTTTCTATGCCTTATTATATTTTTCTAATTTTTTATTGTATTTAAAAATCCTTTGGTGTTGCTGAATCTTCCCAATAGAGACTACTTACAAGCATTCAGGCTGCTGTACTTCACTGCCTACAAATCCAAACCACCTTCTGTAACTTAATAGATTAAATATTTTTCCCTAAATACCTCTGTCTCATCTGCCACCAAGCACCTCTTTACTGGTTAAATTATCAAGACCGGAAAAATCATTAGTCATTTCTAAAAGGAACTGCAAAATACAAACTATAATTTATGACATTCAGCCTGCTATTAGAGGTTTTCTATTTTATTTTCTGCCTTTTTATTCCTGCAAAATTTGGATGTTCCCTGCCTCTATACTGAGTGAATATTTTTTCTCTTCCATTCACACTGCCAGCATCTCTGTTTTGACCATTCATCATTTTATATGACCAACAAACCTTCGATGATCTACCATTAAACAAAACTCTGGAAATTTTTATCAATTTTTAAAGAAAAAGTTAAGCTGATTATGCATATATATAGTTAATTCAAGAAGAAAAGACTATGCCCCTTTTACAATGAATAAGCTTTTAATTTTTAATTTTTAAACTAGAAATCAGCTTCTATGGCTAAGGGCTAGCTTAGTCCTTTGACGTTGGCTAGTGAGGATTCTTGGAACATAAATATACGCAATAAGCCAATAATTCTGCTTGCCTTTCTGCTGCTTTTGAGGGTATCTCAGTTCTGGCAAACGGACGGGTAATGGGAATTAGAAAGAGGGGAAAAAAACAGCAATAAAAATATAAATCACAAAAGGAAGGAAATCCATTTGGTCCTTGGCAGCAAAGACACCGCTCAGCTAATCCATGCTGAGTGCAATCCAATACTCCTTTATATAATCCTGTTCTTGCGGAAGAAAATTAAAGTTTAATGCAATAACGGCTGACACAAATCACTTTTGTTGCCCAGAAGCAGATTAAAGAATAGTTAAAATCATACAAATCTAATTTCTTTTCTGTTGCTGTTGTTTTATTTTATCCAGTGACATCTTTATTCTTTAATCCACAGCATCAGTTTTTGATTATTAAGCATATATTCCCAATGTAAGAGAGATTTTGTGATGGAGAGAAGGGGAAAGACAATAGTGACAGCCAAGAAATGATTAGTTCTTAAATGGTACACGTTAAAGCTCTTTCAAAAATCCATAAATTTTTCATAAGTTCATATGCACCCTTGTCTTTAATCAATCTGTGCCAAGGGGACTTTAAAATAAGCTTAAAGGCAGTAGAATGCTATCAGTCATAATTGGAGCTGTACAGGTCACTCCCATTAGCTATCACTCTTGTGTATATATTCATTTGTTGCTCTGCAATACATTTGACATCTGCCAACAATGGAACAAACTGAGAATTTCTGCAAGAGAGACCACAATGTAAGAGAGAGAACAGTGATCCTAATCTTCCATTTTATTACTCTAGCCATCAGCTTCAACCCGCTCTTCACCCGCTCAAATTGGACTGAAAAAAAAAAAAAACCAAGAAAAAAAAGATGAAAGCTGATCCTAGGTATATTATGCTCCACACAGTAAGATTCTTCATGACAGAAAAAGTTACAATTTATCTGAGATTTTGATCAGATTTATAACTGTGTTGAAATAGGATTAGATTTTTCATTTTCTTTAACTTTGTCCCCAACTCCAACACATCCTTTCTCACAAATTCATTTGTGGAACTTCACTGCCTACACTTCATGTTAGTGATACAACATAACTGCAGACACACGTGGAGAGAATGCAGGAGTCAGTGTACAGTTTTAATTTTTCCCAATAGATCTATCAAAAAATTACCCAAGACACTTGAGAAGTTTGTGAAATACAATATGGAAATGGAAAGGTTGCATAATTTCTCCAGTATTTCTCTTCTCCACACGTATTTTTGCAGCAGTATCTCTGCAGGTGTATGACCCATGCTTAGAGAAGGGAAGGGCTACTGCTCAAAAAGAACTGGGGTTTTAAGTATACTTTAAAAACACGAAAAGTTGTCTCTCATTTTCATTACGTTATACTCCCCTCTTTCAGACTGTAGGTACAGAGAATCCAACATCTTGTGGGAGTTCAAGAACTCTTTACAGTTATATTTAAGGGATTCTCCGGAACAAGTTATTTGCCCTAGAAATGCCACTTTGCCAGGAACAAGACAAAGGAAATAAATCACAAAAACTACCACACTCTGACACTGACACTCTATGAGGACTCTATGGGAAGCAAATAGAATTAGTAGGGTTTTGTTGTTCCTCAGTAACACCCAGATAACTTCTTAGTGGAAGCTATTTCATATCATCTCAACATCTGTTCTTACCTACAGTAAGAGATTAGCCCATGGTCAGTTGCACCAGCAAGGCCAACGTAAAAAAGCAATTTATGAACACCTCCTTCCTGAATTTCAACGTGCATGCCTTTTTAAAACTGTGGTTTTGTCTTACTGATTTATTAGTACTTGGGTTTTTTCACTCCTTTTTTAAAAAGACATCACTTGCAAGTGGGCGCATATAGCACTGATTCTCATTCCTAGCACATGAAAGCCAGTCTGTGGAGAGTATGCAGCAGGATTTGTATACATTTGTGAGGAAATGGTCCTAATAACCAAGTTTTAGTTAGAGACAGTGTATTTTAAAAGACTAGAATATTTCCAGTAGAGAAAATGTAAGGGTCTCATTTCCCATCTTTACCTCTTCTGTATTTATGTGAAGAACACCACAACAGTCTATTTTATCACCCTGCTATACTGTGATCTACTCTAATTATATGGGATCAGTTAGCAGTGGCAAAAGCCAATTACTGGTCCCTGGAGTGCCATTGGATGTGTAGGTCAAGTCCTGTTTGGCAAGACCACTTGTACTGGCTTGCTGTGCCTGCTGGAAAATGTATTAAAGGCAGTGCAGAAGCGGGAGATATGTGTGGGTGGGTGTGTGAGTGCATGTGTGTGTTTTCTAATCCCTTTGCAGCCTGCCAGGCTTAAACTGCAAATGTCATCACTGTGAAGGCAGTAGTTGAATCCAACAGGTGGGGTAATAAACCATGACATTTCTAGCAGGTTTAATTGTACTGGGTGTGCTGGGATACCTTTCAGTACAAACATGGTTTCACTTGATGTCGGCAATGAGAGCACAGACCTGGTTTTTACTCCATGTCCGCAAGAACTAGGGTATAAAGTTCCCACCTCCAGTACACTTTATGACCTTTCAGGTGCGGAAACCTCTGACCTATATCATTCCCATCTTTGCTGGTTCAGCTGCTGGGTGGTGACAACCTGCTAGACTTTGTGTCTGGTCTAACGGTGATTTACTGCATAACAGAATTAAAGCATTAGCATGGTATTCCTGTCCACCCAACCCTAAAGGGCTTTTTCGTGGTTGTAGGAGAGGCTCTCTGGAGGAAATTGCAACATACAGGGATTTGTTGTGAGTCTATTGCCAAGACAGTTCATAAATTTAAGTAAAACATGACATCTATGTTCCAATTTTTTTTTTTCATTACAGCTCTCTCTCATGACAATTTAGTAGCTGTATTCCTGAATAAAAAGGTAGCCTGCTAGTACAAGAGCAAGACATAGCCTTCATTCTACTTACAATTTTTCCTGATTTTAAATTGTAAATATTATAGTTGGGAAAACAGATCAAATTTAAAGACAAAGTATATATTTAAAGCTCCAAATTAACATCTCATTTACATCACAGTTACTTTATTGATGTCAATTAGTCTATTTTGCATCCATACCAAATTAAGAAAAGAGACCAAAATGCCTGATTTTTTTCAAATTAATAATAATAATAGTGATAAATCTTTATGCTATAAAATAGAAAGTTATAAAAGCTTATTCTGTTAAATTATCAAGTACTAAGGGCTAACTTCTTTGAAAACAACCTTCTTTCAGTCTCAGATGTGATCATTAATACTGCTTTAATATGGGATGACTATTAAAATGACATTAGTATTTGCACACAGGCAGCAAAAGACAAAGCTGATAAGCTCTATTTCAAGACAGCTTTTTCTCAACGCTGCAAATGTCAAACTGGTACTTTTGGAGAAGCAGGGGAGTAAAAAAAGGGTTAAACTAAGATGTAGAAAGAAGAATAAAATTAACGTGCAAATTTATCAGAATAAATTTCTAGTGACTTACATTGGATGAAATATTTTTCTATTCTAATTAGATACGAAAAGCAGTAATTTCAGTGTATGTTGAGGATTCTAACTTCTTTTCTTTTTGCTGCTACAAACTTGCAGGTTTTCTTCTGGAATATTACTTGGAATACCTCTTTCAATACATATGCTATTTAAAATAAAGCTTAACATATGTGTTTGCTATGAAGCTAGAAACCAGTTCTTAATCATGAAATTAGTTAAATTCATTTCAACTTACTGCATTTTACAGGTATAAAAAAGCGTCCTTTTAAGTAAATTAGGTGTCCTCACCTGGAAAAATTAATGCTTTTTTTCCTTTGTCCCAGTTATTTCTGTCTTTAAATCTTCTGTTCTGCCAAGATATTACAGTGGGTTCCTCTGGAACAAATGAAACACTTCCTTGCCAAAAATCATATTAAATTAAAAATAAAACCCATGCTCAGGCAAGTTTAACTATCATTTCCACTGATGTCAGTTTTTTGTCAGTTTTCAGCAAAGTTTTTTGCTGAAATTGTAAAAAAATTAAAAGGACATGCCCATAGAGTAAAAATGCTCTCAGTACTCCCAATCTTTCCCTTTGGTACGGAAAAATACTCACAAAATCAGAATCAGCAGAAAAAGAGCAGAAAATTCCCCATGAAACTTAATAAATCAACTCAAGCACTTTATGGCAGGCTACCTGCAGAACTCTCACTCACTTTCAGTGAATCAGCTTCAAAATAGGTGTAAGTTTCTGTCTGTGTGGTATTTGACTGCAAAGGCACATTTACTTCAATGGTATCAGTGTTGTTTAACCGTGCTTGGCGAAGAAAACTGTGGAAATTGTATGTCAAACTTAAACTGCAGGGGGTGTCTTGTCCAGGTTGCAGGCAGCCTGGGAGATGGTTGTAAGTTATGTGAAAGGTTTCAGATGTGAGAACCAAAAAATATCTGCTACTCCAGCCATTATGTTCCTGAATTCACTTCCTCTCTCTTTTCCACAGCTCAAGCACAAAGTCCTAACCAAGTATCTGGCTTCCCATTGACAAACCTAAAATGGATTGGTGTGTTGCAGTTCTTCTACAGGTCAATGAAAAGCTGAAAATGTAGGGACATCATAAATATAGTGAATGTTTTGTGAAATTCAATAACTAATACAGTAAAAATATTAATTTATTTGATTTCTTGTATTTTTTTAAATAACAGAGCACAGGCTGGCAGGAGGTCACTAGGAATATGTAGCCAGAACACTGGATCCTAGTCTTAGTTCTGAGTGACTATGCAACCCTCTTCTCATCTCTCTGTGTCTCTGGTCTCCTCCTACACCCACAGTCCTCAGCAGCTCATCCCACACCAGGTCAGAGCCGTCTCAAATTCAGTGCTCCCTTGGTAATGAGTGTGCAGACTCATCCACTCACCAAGGTGATGAGCCCACCAGAATGTGGCTTGTGCAGTAGTGACTTCCCCTCTCCTGAGAATTTTAAGGGAGCCATCTCTTACACCCACGCATTCATAATCAATACCATCAGAAACCCTGTATAATAAAGCTAAATTTTAAGATTTAACACCAGTGACAGCTTAAAATGTCATCCATGCTCTCACCGGACCCTATAGTACGCAGAAATAAAGGTTCTAAACAGCCCCTCCTATCTCAGACACACAGCAAAGCATAGCTTGTCGCTAGAGATCATGGGAGCACGGCAGCACTTGCTGTTTGGGCCTATTCAAGCGTGTTACAAAATTGGCTGTTTCTCACAGGCAGTTTTGCCGATTAATCCCATGCCAAAAAAATGTATTTTAAGTAAGAGGTAAAATATTAACTTGTAAGGGACATGAGGGAGAACACATAGAAAGAACACTGTTTTATGTCTGTTGTGTTGCATGATTTCTACTCTAGTTGCGATGTGTCTTTGTTTTACAACACAAACATATATTATACACTCAGCAAATTCTGTTTGGTAATTTCTTGGGAATATCTTGAAATCTGCATTATTTTTAGTAGTTCATCCCCTGCTAAGTAGAATGAAGAATAAGTAGAAAAGCACCTAACTGAACACCTGATCAACATAGCCATATTGACAGAGTTTATGGTATAGATACAGTCCTTGGTTTCTGTCTCTATCGGCAGCTCTTTGAGAGACCTGAACTCCGCTTTTAAAATGTGTGTACTGTGATATTTGTTATTTTTCTTTACTGCATGTTTACCTTCACCCAATGTTGATAAACAGACTCTTGTGTTTTAAAAAAATGAAAATAAAACAAAAATATTTTTAAAAATCTAAATTGATTTAATATGCACTTCAGAGAGAAACAGAACATAATATAATGAGTTATGAATACCTAGCCTGATTTAAATAGGCTATAACAAAAAAAATTACCAAGAAAGAAAGGAAGGGGAAAAAACCCCAACCCTCAAATAAAAAAATGTTCTGCAGTTGAAAAATTAGATGTTACATGGACTGCCAGGTATAGGGGTGCTATGAACCTTTTAAACAAAGAGCTTAATTTCAGCTTCCAGCGGAACTCCTCAGCAATTTTTTATTGGGCTCAAAGTTATTGCAAAAATAAACTTTCCTGTCCATTGTTTTTTGTGTGCACAATACACATTGCTTTGAACAGCTACTTTAAAGTGAGCTTGATAGGTCAGGACATGTCTCCCTTGTTATTACATAAATGGGCCACAAGGTCATTTCAAACAATCTCTTTTTGAAAGTCTGCGTAGCAGGGCACACTTTACCACAGTTCAGCTTAGTGAATCTCTGTTCACAGAAGGGATGACAATTGACATGACAAGTCTGTATAACATAAGCAAAAGCTGTCATTAGCCCAACTTGTAGATAGGATTTGACCAGGAAATAATTAAGCATAAGAGGGCAATCTTTTAACAGCATAGTATGCAGGAAGCAAGAAAACGGCAGCTTAAGGTGCTCAGACTATTTAAGAACACTTGGTGGACAAGGGCAGAGCAACAGATATCCTCTACCTGGATTTGTGCTAAGCATTCGACGCTGTCCTGCATGACATCCTGGTCTCAGAATTGGAAACTAATGGATTCAATGGATGGACCACTCAGTGGATAAGGAGCTGGCTGGCTGGCCGCACTCAAAGGATTGTGGTCAATGGCTCAATGTCCAGTTGGTGACCAGTGACGAGTGGTGTTCCTCGGGGGTCCGTACTAGGACCAGTGCTGTTCAACATCTTTGTTGCAGACATGGACAGTGGGATAGGGTGCACCCTTAGCAATTTTGCCAATGACACCAAACCCGGTGGTGCAGTGAACACGCTGGAGGGAAGAGATGCCATCCAGAGGGACCTGGACAGGCGTGACAGGTGGGCTCGTGCAAATTGCATGAAGTTTAACCACGCCAAGTGCAAGGTNTGGAGCACCTCTCCTACAAGGACAGGCTGAGAGTGCTGGGGTTGTTCAGCCTGGAGAAGAGAAGACTGCTGGGAAACTTTATAGCGGTCTTTCAATATCTGAAGGGAGCCTACAGGAGAGCTGGAGAGGGACCCTTTGCCAGGAAGTGTAGTGAAAGGACAAGGGGCAACGGTTTTAAATTGGAAGAGGGGAGATTTAGATTAGATACTAGAAAGAAATTCTTTACAGTAAGGGTGGTGAGACACTGGAACAGGTTGCCCAGGGAAGTTGTGGATGCCCCATCCCTGGAAGTGTTCAAGGCCAGGCTGGAGGGGGCTTTGGGCAACCTGCTCTAGTGGGAGGTGTCCCTGCCCAGGGCAGGGGGGTTGGAACTCAATGATCTTTAGGGTCCCTTCCAACTGAAACCATTCTATGTTTCTATGATAAAATGCATTATTATCCAGCCTCATGTGTGCTGCTCTGCCTCTGAACTACAAAACTTCAGGAAATGGCTTTTATACTCCATGGACACAAATACAAGCATATTCCTTGCATCAAGTGTATTCAGACTACATCTGCAGAAAGACATAGGCTTTATTAGGTACTAAAGACTCTTACTAATGACAGAATTTCAGCCAAAAACCTCACTCAAAACCTGATGTGATAAGGAAAAGGAGCAATAAAATTACAGACAACAGCTAAGACAATTTCATAAAGTGCTGGGGAAAACCTACAGTAACCAAATGAACATATTACAACAAAAGGGGACAATGATAATATGCTGCTGATTCATTACAGCAAGCTTTGCTACATTTCCAAGAATGTGTCACCTGTGACATGCCATTGTTGAATTTCAATTTGCAACAATAATCTAAACTGTAATAATAATCCTTGTTCATTTTAGTTCATAAAGGGTTCTACAAAACCACCCTATTCCAATGAACTGCGTAAATGTAATTAATCCTTAATTTATAAACAGAAGTATGTAAATAGAAAAGTTAAGGAACCTGATGAAGCCTGTATAAAAATCTGCTGCCATAGCTAGTGTAAGAATGTAACTGCTTGGCATGGGTTTAATTCTGTGGCTGCTGCTGAAGTCAGTGGAAAAACTACTTTTTAAAAATCCCACCTCAGAGTTCATGGCTCACAAGCCCTTATAGTCAGCCTTCTATAAAACACTTTAAAAATTAAACAAATATCCAAAGTTAAAAAAAGTCGGGGGAGAGGGAAGGAGAAGAAAATCGAGTGCCAGATAACACTAAACCACTATAGAGCTCTGGAACTGTAAACTTCTTCCAAGCTGATGGTATATAATCAAACTGCAAGGTATTAAGGACTCTGTTAGCTTATCTGCTCGACCATCTTGCTAGCACAGAACAGCACAGGAACAGCTATGAGTAACAACTATGTGCAGACAGATATCCAGGGCCTCCTTTTAAATGACGGAGCTTTTACTCTCCTAATTCAGAGCCTAATAAACATCTGCTATAGGAAAACATACTCAAAGTAATCTAGAAAGAGGAAGCAAGCCAGATTGCAAAGAGCAAAAAACTTCAGGCACAAGGACCCCCCATTTCCCTTCTCAGCCTTCAAACATCAAAGTCATAAGGCTGGGAAAGAAGGCTGTTCTGTTTTTCTAGGCTATGAAATTTCCACGTGTTAGTTCTTTCAAAGGGAAACAATTTCTGATTGTGACACAAGCTTAACCTGCCATCTATTGTGCAATGGTGTATGAAGCATGAACTTGGATTTCACATTCTGTGTTTGTTATACCAACAAATTCTTACTAACTCTGGGGCAAATTTTGTAGTTCTCACTCAGATAAAACACAATCAAAGCTGAAGTGAACAACACCTAAGTAAAGCCTACAGGATTTGGCAATTTTAGCCTTACTTTCTTTTCCTCTTGAGAAGCCAAGGCAAACAGGTTTTATTTCATTTTCTGCATACCATAGCGAGGTGTGAATCAAAAGCGAGTGGGACAAGGAAAGAACTGGGAAGCAAAAACCCTGAGTTTTACAGAAGAATTATTCTTATCTTTCTTCCATAGGCCCTCATTACATTAAATCCACATGGCCAGGGGATCAGCGATGAGGGTGTGGGTGCAGCTCCTAGGAGTCTTCAGGAGACTTAAGGGGTCAGTATGTTTCTTATGAAATTCATTGCTTACCCGCTACAGTGATGAAACTGGAGTCACACAGGTCTGTGTTCAACAGCACAGTAAGGCACAAGCCATCAGTGTGCACTTCCCAAGGCACAGCCAGGCTTCCCTGAACCCACTGGCCAGAAGTATGAGCTCAAGACTACACTCTATTGCTAAACAAAGTAAAAGTTGTGTTATTAGTCTGCCACTCTGTTGATCTTCAGTATCAAAATAAAGTTAAGATCTTTCTTTCAAATGAGTTTCAAGGAAGAGGATTTTATTGTAGGTTTTCTGGAAATAGCTAATCAAGCAGAAAATGTGTTTAGTAGTTTATAAAAAGGTAAGTTTCACTGTAAGATGTATAAGAGCAGTGATTTATTAAGTAATATTATTCTCATGATTTTACGGCCATATTACTCTTACATTGTCAGGCAATCTGTAGAAATTTGTTCTCCTTCAGGCAATCCTTACCCTTGCTGTACAACTGTTGTTACGTACGTTTTTCTCATTATGATAACTACTTTGATCTCTCAGCAAATGTTCAACATCTTATAAACTGTAACATAAAACCTACATAGAGCAAAGTGATGACTAGAAAGATCATAACAGTCACAACTGTGGTTCTCAGATAACGCTAAAATACACAACAGAAAAATAAGGGGGGAGGGGAAAAGAAATGCTTTGATTGTCAGTAGACATTTAAAGTCTTTTAAGCATCAGATTATTTTCTCTTTTAATGTTGTGCCTTGGAGATCTGTTTTTTACAGTCATCAGAGACCAAGTTCAAGTAAAATACTTCCCTTGTGATAAAAAAGCAGCCTTTATAATTCAGAACTCCTCTTCAGAAGAGCACTAACGATAACCTACATTACTGAGAATATACCCAGCCAAGCACAGGTATGAATGCATAAAGCCTTTACTTCAGTGCCTTTAATGTTACATTCTTAAGACAGCTATCAATTTGAAATGCATAGTTTAGTAAAATGTATTGTTAGCTGTAGGTCAGCCTTTTCTACTAATACAGTTTAATACAGTAGATGTGTCTTCTCATAGAGAAGAGGCTCACAGCATGGCCAAGACGTGGATGTGTGAGGTCCTTCAAATAATTAGAAAGCAGTCCAGTAGCTCAGTCATTCTTCCATTATCTCATTCATTCATTTTCTTTCTGAGAAAAGAAAAAAGGTATTATTCCCTATGGCAACATATGAAAATTAGATTGGCCCAGTTTAAGCAGGAATCTCAGAATTAAAGCAGTTTTCAAAAAAGTAAAACTTGTGGTAAGGTGGTAATCCACTCTACTGTCATGAAAAAAAGCTTTGACTACAGAAAAGACAGTATTTCTCTGGGCTTGTAGACTAGCACAGTCTAGGCTTACTGGAGACATTGTCTTATTTTTCCTTTGGAGGGATATTCCTTTCCTTCTCCTGCTCCAGCTTCCTGACTATTCCCTCCCTTTTTATGTCTCTCATCATTTCACCATCAGTAGGTAAATCAGATCCCTGTACTTCAGACAAAGTCTTTCTATGCAAAAAAGCTCAAGGAAGGCCTATAAGCATTGTGAAAAGAAACTTAAACACAGGGAAGGAGAAACCACTGAAAGATAAAGTCGGAGCTAGCAAAAATCCATATGTTAAAAGGGAAGGATAAATAACCTTTCAAAAAAGGGGAGTGCATGAGTTTTATCATTTCACCTACAAAGCTTTGCAGCTGGAGACAGATGTGGACACAGAGTGGCAAAGGCAGAAAATAATGTAACAAGAGTAAAAACAAGAAAGAAAATCACTTTGATCAGAAGTTATAATGCTTAAGAGCTCTATATGCTAGAATGCCTCTAGCTTCATAAATTGCTGTTTGCAGGGGCATTGTGGTGAATCACTTTGTTTCTAGAAACAGTTGCACTGTCACAGCCTCTCTCAAAGGCACCCGAGAAAACAAACTGCAAATCCAACATTTATCACCAACTGGGCTAAACTGAATAGCTCAGATCCTAGCTGTAACTTCCGAACTGTTTGGAAATGTCACTTTCACTGAGCACCCGCTCTGTGACTGTGTATGGAAGATCGGTCACTTTAAATATTTCTTCATGCTTTTGCTGCCATAATTACAGAGAATAAAAGAGTAAGAATGGTGCTCATCACACAAGACTTGACCGCTAAATACCGGACACTTAAAACAAGGTCAACACGTTACTTAGGTTAACACAGAAAACTTTGTTGATGAGAAACACATTTTGACAAACACTGACTTCAGCACGATATTCAGCAACTATATTTGAAAAAAAACTACAGCCATTTAATTCTTTCAGGAAAAAATAAAACTTGTCTTATGAAAGTGCTCACTTGTACTAGCCTGCTGTATTCTCAGCTGTGCTGATTTTCTTATAGAAAGGCAAAGAGTTTCTCAGATTCACCATTTTTATTTTTAAATTAGTGGATTTATGGACCATATTAGGAATACAGTTAATACTGAGGATCTTATACATTTAACTAAGGATGAACAGATTAGTTTCAAGGGCAAGTACTAAGCAAAAGATAAGTCAACATTTGGAGAATATTACCAGGCACCTATTCCTCAATGCAATATTTAATGGCACTGTAACATATTGACTTAATAAATATTTCGTTTTTTCAAATCAGAATCAGTGTAATTCTATTCCATAAACAGAATGCAAATCTATTCTTTCATAAACTGGAGGACAACATACAAAGAGAGGCATGAAAAGAATTTTTAGCATGTTGTCAAATGGTTTTGCATACAATGCTGCATATACATGCTGCAAGGTTTTCCCTCAGTCCAGAATCTGTCTTGGTTATCGCAATCCTCTTAATGTACATGTCATTAATGTTATCGTCATTCTTTAATCTCTCAAAAGACCTGCAATGATCCTCTGTGATCTCTGGGTTTGGGTTGGTTTGTTTGCTAAACTGCACCAAAAATACTCCCAGTTACTACTATTAAAAGTCAATTTTTTCCAGGAGACATGGCAGTTTCCCCCTTTCTAAGAACAGGAAAGAGAACAACATTTCAAGTAACCACTCTCTGGCTGTACACTAATGAGTTGATATTGACAGCCGCTCCCAAACACCTCATGGAGGAAAAAAGATAAATTTTCACAGAATCACAGAATAATATGGGGTTGGAAGGAACCTCTGGAGATCATCTAGTCCAACCCCCCCCCTGCCAAAGCAAGTTCAACTAAAGCAGGTTGCACAGGAACGTGTCCAGGTGGGTTTTGACTGTCTCCAGAGATGGAGACTTCACTACCTCCCTGGGCAGCCTGCATGCCTCCGCCACCCTCAAAGTAAAGCAGTTCCTTCTCATGTTTAGATGGAACTTATGTTCAAGTTTGTGCCCATTACCTCTTGTCCTCTCTCTGGCAACCACTGAAAAAAGACTGGCCCCATCCTCCTAACATCCACCCTTTAAGTATTTATAGGCATTGAACATGTCTTTAATATTTGGAGAATGCTTTGAAGGCCTTAAGGGTATTACACACACACACACAGAGTAGCTATGAAGGATTTTCATCTATTATAACTACTCTCTCATATAGATCCGTATTTGGTTACATTTCACTTCTAGCCTTCATTTTAAAAAAGTGATTAAAGAAGAAAGGGGTGAATCCAGTCCTGGAAGCTTTGGATTTTTTTGAAAATGGAATTTTAGGTTTCATGTAAGCATGCATAAGTGGATATAAATAACATTTTATAGAAATAAATTTAATGCAAAAAGAGAAAAGAAACATGCTTCATGGAGCAAAAGAAAGAAAACTTTCTTTCAAGGCAACAAACAATTGATAGTACAAGTTTCTCAATCAGCCTGTACATGTCCATTAGGGACATATCTGTGCAGCAATCTGCAGGAAGACATGAATTTGCCTATAACCCAGTCAGCTCAAAGCTCCAAGACACATTGCTGCAGAGCCCAACCTGAAGTATTAGCTTCACCTGAGTGCTTACTAGGTCCAGCCTGGGTCTGTACTAGCATGGTTTCTTGCTGGCTTGGAGCACAGGCAAAAATGAGCTCATGTCTGCCTGAGAATGACCATTTGAGTGTAAACCAAGATTCAGAAGATGTATTGCTCTGCTTACACCTCCTTGGTTTAGCACAGTCAACTGAGATGGTGAATTGGCAGTGAACTGACCGTCTTATTTGAAAAAGGCAATAAAGGAGCTGAAAGCAGCAGTCTGGTAAGTTGCTAATCTTTTCAGTATCACAATGACTATCATATTATTTGTATTAATGTAAGGCAGCTACACATCCTTCAACAAATTAGACTACCCCCCTTTCCTCAGATGTCATTCTGACCGGTCATCATGCCCAAGTGTGGGATTATAATTAATCACAGAGAGATCATCTTTCCCTGCCATCACCTTGCTGAACCTCTCAGCTCTTGGAGGGGAAGCTGTAGGCCATAAAGGTGGTATTAGTCAGGGTTCTTGCCTGTAAACACTAGATTTAGGAATACATATGTGATGTGCATGAAGAAAAAAAGGACAAAAATGAGCCTCAGGAATGTTTTTCATTAGAAACAAAAATTATATGAAAAACAAAGCGTAAGCTGTAATAATAGTAAATGTGAATGCTGCCACCTGCATCCAAACGTACACATGATATTCAGTACCATCTGAATTAATCAAATCTGGTCCCAGATCACCTGTCTGTCTGTGTTGCCCAGACGGCAAAAAGGCAGTCCAGTCTTCTCTATGTCAGCCCTTCCCAGCTCACCTGGTGAGTACAGAGGATGTGCTGCAGACAGAGCAGAAGTGGCAGGGTCGCCATGTCTTTTGAACCACAATTCTTGATCAACAAGTCCACCATTGGGACTTGCAGTGGAGTCTGCCTACTTAGCAGGGTGAGCCCTACTCCTTCTACAGTCCACTACCATGTCAAAAGCAGTTTGATCTGGCCATTTGATTAGATCTGTGATTTTTAAGCCCCAGCGTGACACTCAGGAATGACATCTGGGCCAGGAAGAGTTAATCTGTAAAATAGCTTTTTGTGAATTAAACCTGGCATAAATTCACTGTGCTTTCCTTCTAGGGGATTAGATCTACTATGCAAATTCTGACTGTAGACAGTCAAATGGATATATTGGTATAAATCACACTTCAGCACCTAGTAGCATTCCTACTCAGTAAGAGAATATAATACACCAAGCAGATTTACATTCTGTTGGGTAATCCTCTAGGCTTGCCCTTGCTGAAAACTCAGACCCAGTTTATGTCAGAAGCAGTCAATAATACAGAAAACTAATACATGGAATTGACTGAGTATCAACTGCTTAATTCATGTAGGGAAAAGGTACCTTTTCTTTAGTAACCCCTCCTTCCTGAGAAGGTGGTGTGATATTTTTGCAGCAGGGGAGTAACAGAAATTTTATGTTTTAGAGATACACATTATCTAGATAGGTAAACATTATAAAAGTGGAAAAAAAAAACAATGGCAACAATTATCTGACAAGCCTGGCTTGCTTTTGAAACAAGGTGAGGTCCCTCTCTGAACCTTGAATAGAAACATTATTTTTAACTCCACAAGAAGCCATCATCACTCCTTCACCAACAGGAAGGTCACACCATCTTTCACAAAAGATTTGCCTGCTCATAATTACCGCCTGCAGTGTACAGACAAATGCAATCTTTTAAAATGCTAACTGTGTTATACTTGTACCCAAGGGATCCAATGGTACAAATGTAATGTGGCCTAACCAGTTTGTCTTAGCAAGACCTTACAGTGCTGATTTGAAACAGCTGAACTAAATCAACAGTTACCTTGAGCCAGAGGCCTTTGGAGAGCAATTAGAGTCAAAGCTTGGGTTTTGAACCCAATATGCCCTGTCAGTCTCAATGATTTGTGTTTGTTGTACTCAGCCTCATTTCCTGCGTGAAATACGAGGCTGTATAAAGAGGAAAAATTCCCAAGATTAAAAAATATTTGACCTCAGTGCATTTGCGAGCATGAAAGTACACATGTCTAAATGACCATTTTGGTTTGTAGTACAAAGTTCTATTGATGTTGGCAGGCTGAGCTTCCCTGTCTCAAAGCCACATGAATGGTTTCAAGTTTCAGCCAAAAAATGTTTTCCACATGCTTTAGTGTGGGCCAATTTACACAGCAGATTTTGCGGAGACTGTGGCCAAGTGCTTCATAAAGGGTTGCCTTCTTTGGGATCAGGGAAACCACAACAGACACATTGCTAATGCAATCTAATTATCTGCTTGAATATTTTTCCAGATGTATCCAATGTCTAAAAATACTGCAATAAAAAAGGTATTATTTGACTCCTTGGGCTGAAACAGTGGCATAAAGAACCTGCTTGTCTACAGGGAAAGTTATAACAATGTAATTCTGCAACTGCCTTTAAATCAGTCAGACAAAACCAAACATCGCAAAGGTAGGTTATGTGATGCCTCATGTTTGGAATTAGCCTCCCAAATTAAAACATGAATAAAGAGGTGTTTTTTTGTCAAAAGGTGCATCTGGTTCTTACAAGGTAATTTCCTTCATTTTTAGATCACAATTTGATATTGGGTAGGTTAATAATGAATAACAAAGCATCTTTTCATGGAAATGAGTTAAAAAATGAGGACTCTGGGCAGTGGTATTTGGATAGCTGTGTCATGAGATATTTTTGGTTTTATTATTAAAGTTCAGTACAGATAGATCACTCAGCACCCCAGTTTGGGACAAATGTAAAAAACCAAAGAGGATTTTTTCCCCCACCAGATTTTTCCTAGATTCCCTACTTGCTGTCAGTGAGGACTGGTTTCTTTCTTCCTGTGCCTAAAAATCACAAATTGGCATAGGTTATTCAAACAGGAACTGACCATTCAATAAATTTTTCTGTAATTCTATGTTGGGACATAAGAATATAAATAAAAATACAGATGTCCAAATTTCCATAAAGAATAAAAGCAGTTTGTATAACCTGCAATTCCAAAAGCACAGACCTATTTGTTCAAATGCTTTTACTTTTGTATTTTACAAAGGATTTAAATTAATGACTGTCATAAAGAGATCCCCCAATAACAAGATTTCTTAATCCCTACAAGAATATTTTATTTTATGATATAATGAAAAGCCACGTTTAATTTCTTGTTTTAATGTTTAACTTTTCCTCAATCTACCACCTATTGGGAAAATAACAAAGATAAAGCAGTAACTTGCTGTTTCTTTCCGAGTATTCTCAAGAACAATCGCAAAAAACCCAATATGAACAATATCCCTAATTTCCACCAAAAGCCACTAAGATGAATGCTGGTGCCAAGGTAATGCGTCCTCTAACAGGCTGGAGTTAAAGCTGTGGCTGCTGAATCTGAACATAATAAGAGAAGAATGCTGAAACCCACATGGGAGATAATGACCAAGCAGAATCTGCTTCGATATTTTTGGCATTTCAGTGTGGGTCTTGAATTATTTGAGTTATTTCCATGAAATGATGTTTGTCAGATGTGATTTACACGAGGCTGCGGTTATGTGTGTACCCTTAAATACATGCATCGGAGACAGCATTTGCCAGTCTTATGACTTGGCTTATTGGACAAGGAGTGGCAACTGTGGGATAGAGAGATCAGTCCAAAAACATAGCTGCCTAGAGACGTTCCTAGCAGTTTAAATCACTGTTTGCATACTTAAAAAGGAAAACAAACTTTAGCCTGCTGCCTGCCTTCTCTCACCACATTGACTTGCCACAGCTCAGCAAGCTTACTTTTATTTTTATAGAGCAAATTTATGGCTTTGAAGAACAATTCCAACAAGCTGAGAAATAGAGAATATGGAATCTATGCTTTGCACAAATAATTGCAGTGCAATGCCATATTAAATAATATAGAAGAAATTTTACTGGTTACATATAAGCACATTTGAATCCATCACCCCAACCCAATGCAATTCAGGTCTGTCAAGTTGTTAGTATTCAAAATATGAATGTTTTAAACAAATTACATAGGTTACAAATATATTCAGTCAAGTGCTGACAAAGAGTAACTGATTGAGAAAAAAATAAACTCTCTCCCCTTAACTAAAATGAGGTTTCAAAAATTCTGCTATGGACAGACTGCCTCGACAGCATATATTTTAATTAAATCAATCATATTGTTCAACCTAACACTTGTTGTTCCTTTTTTTTTCCCATGTTAGGACCAGGCTACCAAGGCAAACAGACGGTTCTGCAAGTAATACATACCTGTCTATAACCAAGCTACTCTTGAGGCTTGAATCACACAGATTCAAGTGCCATGTGCATGAAAAGTTGAGAAAGATTCATGTGTTTCTTGTTTCTTTCTCTTTTGTGTAAGAATAGCATTCTCATTTACAAGTGTTATCATCTAAGAAAGACATTTCTTCGGGAGCAGTTCCTCATGATATGTTTCAGTAGTAAGGGCAGACTACAAGATGCATTTAACTGATGGATATTCCCCAGTGAATAAGAAAACAGGAGCAATGCACAGATTTTTGTGAAAAGACACAGGTATCAAGAAAGTAGCAGCCATGATAAAAGATGTCCCAGTGTTCCAGTCCACTGAGGTCAGTTGAATCTTTATAAACATCAGAAAGCCTTGATCATATATGGTACGAGATGAGCTCCTATGCTTCTAACATTTAGCAGACTATCCAAAAGAACAAGTGACCTTGACATATGCTCATTAAAGAATGTCATCTTTCTATCATTTTCTAAAGTGATAAATGAACAAGGAGCTCACATGCATTCTAAGTAACCTGACACTATGCTGTATGTACATACCACATTGGTTTAAAGTACTAGTTTTCAGCTATTTTCAAAAGTACGCAGGAGCACGTTTTGCAGTTATTCTACACTAGACTTGCAACTTTCCAGCAAAATACTAGAAATGCTAAAAGCTAAGCTATCTAAAAAAACTGTTGCTTTCATTGCAGCTAAGCTTGGTTAGAGGTCACTGTCCATAACCGCACATAGAGGATGCTATTTCCTGAGATCTGTTGGATAACCACATATAAAAATTTCTGTCTAGACTTCCTCTGTCAAAATGACCCAGATTTTAAAAACATGATTATTTTAAGTGTTTAAAGTACCCTAGGCCATGCTGATACAATAAGAAGGAGTGACTTCACAGATGGTTATGCCAGCGGGTCCAGTAGTGAGGTTCATGGGGAGTAACCTCTTAATCTTTCAGTCTGTATCTTCTTCCTCTTTGTTACATGGCCTCATGTCCTTTTTTCTTTCTTTCATCACTTGTTCTCCTGTTCCCAAAAAAACGTATCTGCCAGGCTTTCAAAGACAATACAGCTTTGCTGCTGCAAGCCATGGGTGAAATGAGGAATTCTCTCTGACTATTTCATGAAAGAAGAAAGGAATGGAAAGAGGAAAGGAAAGCTGGGAGGTCTGAGGAGGCAACAAGGGCAAGTGGTAGATCAGTCTGATGAAACAATGGGGTAGCATCTCTTTCGAAATTGCATGACACAACTGAGACCTGTGAGTATTGCCATAATATAAACACTATACTATTGTTAATAATATTGATGGTGAAATATCAGGTCTTTTTTAGTATCCTCTTCTTCACTCTTGTCTTCTTATTTATACTCCTTTCTTGTTTGGGTTTGGGTTTTTTTTTCAGGGGAGGAAGTTGTCTCTCAGTTTCTTGTTATCTTTCCCTCCTTTGACCTTTCCGTTTACCAGCTCCTTCTCTCAGACTCTTTCTGCTCTTTTGCTTTCTCCCTTTTCCAGAAGTTACACTCTTACTAAAGGCCAGTGAATTTCTACACAACAGCAAGGAGCCAGCAAGCAAAAGCACAGCAGCAAAGGCCACAAGGGAGTGTGCAGAATGCACAGTTCTGCCATTATGTGGTATTACCAGATGAGGAAATACATTTTCCATGCAATTGATTAAA
>VXAK01007133.1:7695-44492 GCA_013399435.1 Arenaria interpres | reverse complement strand
TAGAGGCAGCTAAAAATTATTATGAAAGAACTTCTAAACATAGATAACACAGCTGAGAGAACGTGTTCATTGCTGATATATGGCAAAACCTGGCTAGTGAATTTTCTCTGCCTAGCCAGTTCAATATTTATTTTTATTTTTTGTAACAGGTGGGTGAACAGAATAACCTGTCTCAGTTAATGCTTTTTCCACACTTTCTAATTTGGGAAGCCATCAGAGCTTCAGAATGTGAAATTAGGCATGTTAACTGGCATAGCCCATCAAACATAAGGAAGAGCAGTAGTATCCTCGCTGTTACTGTAGATAATGTATTCAAAGCCTGTCACTTTCTGATCAAAGAATATGTTCATTTAGATATTGTGCAATTCTATCCATTTAAATTAGCTGCAGGTTTTATATTTGCTGCATGAGCGCACGAGTCATGAAGGATTCCAAAGGGCTGAAGCCCTTCCTACCTGCTGCTTTGTCCATCCAGTTACACTGAATTAGGATGTATTAAAATTCTGAATTGTGATATAAATATAGAGCCAGTAAAAATTACACTACATAGAAAAATAAACATTCCTAAGGAGTTGCAAGAAGTTGAAATTCAGGTAGCTGATTTCAATGTAAAGTTGTTTCCTGTAATTAACTTAGTAATATTAGGATTTGAGGCTAACTGCTTAACTATGGTTAGAAGAAATAATTCAACATTTAGGAACTAGGTTTTTGTTAAAATCTGTGCTGTTTATTTAGAACATCAACAATGGAAATTCAACAAATGGATTTCTACAGAAATTTTTTGATGTCTAACTTAAAAGGAATAGAAGTTTACTGTCTTAAAAAATCTGGAAATCTGTGGAAACCTCTCACAAGGATAAATTCTGAAATTCAGTAATAAATGCGTGTGTGTGGGACATGTGTAAAGAGAGATTTCCTATTAGCCATTTATACAGAAGCCAAATTTACAGAAGATGCTATTTTAAGAAGGTCTGATTGAGTTTAAAAAATTTGTTGGGTTTAAGAATTTCTCATTTTATATCTGTTGGAAGATAGTATAAAAAAAACCTGGTATTTTATAGTTCAAACTACATATATACATATATTTGTGGATAGTATGCTGTGGAACGACTGTTGTGAAGTTGTATTTGAATCTCAATTTAAATATGTATAATGAAAATCACTTTTTTGATGGATAGTTTTAATAATATAGTTTGTGGAGATTGATGTATTATTTCCATTATACACTGTATATGGGGGAAAAAACAGAATATTTTTCTGTTTAAGTAAATTAAATAGTGTCTCATGTGTGAGGTTTGGCTCAAGTATAAAATGGATACGTAATTTTGGTAACTGAAACAAAATAACTTCAATAGATACAGCTGCTTTTTCATGAGCAATTTATATAGATGAAACTATTTCTTTTAAATTAAGATTTTGGCAAGATCATGTATTTCCTCATAACCACAAAAACCTATAAACTAAATATATGTATAATCTAAAGTTGTAATCTCTATAAAGAAGAAAGCATCTGCTTCAAACTTTAAATCAGAGATAGCAGTAGTTCAGTGTAACAAGATTTAATTAATTAATTAACACCAACTGAGCAAGAGCAAGCTAGAATCTTAATGTTTGCAAGATCCTTCAGATCCTTACATCCCAGATCAAAAGACATTCAAAGCAGAATAATCATGGGATGTGTTCATTTGTTGAAATGCAGTCTCTAACTAGCATTTGAGATTATGCTAGTTTTTTAATCTGATTTAGCAGCTGTTGAGAATTTTAGACTGTTTACCATACCATTGGATGTTCCTGTCGGTGAGTCTTTGCATGTCATGTGGCTACCCTGATGAGGGTGGTTTTTAAATAAATAAAACCATCAACATAAAGAAAAGGTTTCTTCAAGGTTGCTAAATATGCTGCTGCTGACACAGAACCCTGAGGAATTTGCAATGGAATATTGAAACCAGGTAGCCTGTGTGTCACTGTATTCAGCTACAGTGGTAGAGAATAAAATTACTATTCATAATGCAGGCACTTTATCACTGTTCTTGCAAAAAAACTGCCATGAACTTTGAGACCTTGAAAACTAATATGCCAGAAACAATAGTGGAGAGATGGGAAGTTAGAAAAGGTAATTATTGAGCTGTTGTTAGCTAAAAACCCTTTTGGGCCCCTATATCTCCAAATATAAAAAAAGAAGAGAGTTTGCTAGCTGGAGAGCTATCAGAAAAATGCATTTTAAGTCAAATTGTTTTAGACCAGAGGGAATATAATTTGGGGTTTCATAGAACCCGTAGAGTTTTTACAAACAGTATCAAGAGTTTTGTTAAAATAAATAAAAATGTAAAGCTATTTCAGATAAACACTAGCTTTTCCCCAGGGGAAATTATTTGGTATTCACTAAAGCAGGGAGTGAGAGATGGTAGCAGGGTAAGGAAAAGATGGGCTCAACATCCAACGTGCTGGGGTTTTTTGACTAGCAGTAATCTGATCAAGACGCTGGTCATAAAAGTCATAAAAGCAAAGTTATACAACTAGAGGTAAAGGAAACAGTTCAGAATAGTTTTAGTTTGAAATGGACCTCCTTCAGTAAGTGGACTGTCTCTTTTTTTTTCTGATGCCCATTTTCCCCCTGATTACTTTGCAGCTGTTCCCCCATTTTCCCAGTTCTTGGCTCTCTTCTGTACTATCAGACAGTATTTTCCCATTTCTTATTTTTCTTGGGGAAAGGAATAGCCAGGACATGGTGGCTATGTGTGAAATGGAGCAAAGTTCACAGGCAGGTTTGAATGGGGAAGGGAAATGTATGGGTTTAGCTGAAAAAAGAAGACTAGCTCTGTGTAGGTGTTTCACTGTCTTTTGCCTTGGCCAAGGAAACCCCAGGGAAATGTTTTCTATGTTTCCAGAAAGGAGTTGGCTGGTTTGGTTTTGTCTGGCCTGAGCTACCATGTTATTTTAGAAGAAAACATGCAAATCCTACTGAGAATACTACCTCACAACCAGAGCTTCAGAAAGCTTTTCAGGTGGTCTCTGTTGTTGCACGTTGGCAATCTAAATGGGGAAAGAGTAAGTACGGCAGTTCTGATCAGATCACCATCTTTATATATCTTCACCTATTTATTAATCTTCCTGTTTTTAAACAGGAAGGAAAAGGCATCCTCATTTTACTTCAAAATACAGATCCTCATTGTATTACATTTCAAGTACAAAGCAGACAAGCACACCACCGCACTGAAATTATTTGCTGTTTTTTAGAAGTAGGAAAAAAATAAGCACTTTGATCAATTTGCTGCCTTGAAATGCCCTCTAATTTAACCATTATAGAATTAGATTTGATAGTGGCTCCACTGAATGAGCCGTTTTAGAAATGAAGAATGTTTGTGTCAATTAATGCTCCCGTCACTTGTGCATCATTTGTCTAAATAAAAATGTAGGCACTGAGTTTCAGCAGACTATAGAACCTGTTATTATACGAATATTTGTATTCTTTTTAGTTAGCTCGTATTTGAGCAGTATGTGTCCGTGCCTGAATGTTGAGAATATCTTTATAACCTCTTCAATAAAGCTTTGGGTTAGAACTGCTGGAATACAATCAATATTTTAATGAATCTTGGGTAAGATCGGTAGGCCTAGCAGGAGAGTGTGAAGACATTGTAATTGATAGCTGTCTCGAATCCATGCTACGGCAACTATCAAGTCAAGTAAAGAATGTAGCAATATGTAATAAAAAGGAATTTAGGGCAACTTTTCTTAGTTGCTCTTTCATAAATAGATGTGCTGTCAGATACTTTCATGAATAAACTATTGCTTTTAATATATACATATATGCTTTTAGGTTAAGTTTGCTTTGCTAGAAAACTCTTCTGTTTCTAATGAGAGCCCAATTATCACAGATCTTGATGGACGTGGCTCAAAAGCGGATGGGACTTGTGGGTGCTGATGCTTATCCAGTGGATTAATAACAGTCGGAACAAGAGCACAATCATGGTGTATTCACCCTTCATCCCCTCCCTCCATGCTGCGTAATGTGCCGTCTTTTCTAATCTGCTAGGAGTTACAGTGTTAAGACAGTAACAAAGCATGGTGTCTTGGGAAATCTGCTTAACCACTGAAGGATACTAACAGCGCTTTTGCTTTGTGCAGCAGCTTTACTGCTTTTCCCCCTCTCACCTTCGTAAATAATGTTTTGTATCATCTGAAGAGAGGCAGAATTAAATGTGTACCCTAGCTGATTAGTCTGAAAATGTTTCACCATACCTGGCATATCCTGATGGTTTGCTTTCTTCCTAGAACATATGTATGCTGTGGAAGTTGTGGATGCCCCATTCCTGGAAGTGTTCAAGATCAGGTTGGATGGGGCTTTGAGCAACCTGGTCTGGTGGGAGGTGTCCCTGCCCATGGCAGGGGCGTTGGAACTAGGTGATCTTTAAGGTCCCTTCCAACCCAAACCATTCTATGATTCTATGTCTGAATGCACCTTCAGAAGCCCTACCCCAAGTTAGGGCTGATCTCACCTAACCTTGGCCATGGAAAAGTCATGCAATAATCCAAGCAGTTCTCTAGGTTTCCAGCCTTAGACACCAGGATATTCAGTTGTCCTAAAATATGATCTTAAAATTGGAGGAATAACTTTCATGTATAACTCACCAAAAAAAAATGAGTTAAGTCCCATATGTGCAGAGGAATTCCTCGGGTAGCTACCACGTGCCTGCTTTTGGGTAGCTTGTTCATCTGGGTGAGCTTTCTGAATACACATGGGACAATATTTGTGTGTAGCCTCTTGTGAGATTACAAAAAAATCATTTTCCAAATTGTCTTTTTTGTGGTTTCCTTTTGTTTGATGTTCAAAGATGGACTTCACTGGCTATGGGATGATGACTGTTGTGTTTGCTTTGCCTGGTTTAGGAGAACTACCCGGTAATTCCCCTGATGACCTCTTGTGACAATCTCTTCTACTCTTACTGATGCACTACACAAAATCTACCATCTAAAGGCTTGATGGTATTGATGGTACTGATGATGCTATTTTATTAGCACTATGTAATTCAGCTTGCAAGGGAGAAAAAATAGAATTAAAAAGACCTCTGTGATTTGCTTTATTTGCACTTGAATAACAATGTGTTTTTAAAAATTTTTTAAAGAAAAAGGTAATCAACGACTGCCTCTTTGAAAGGTAGTAGTGAACTTGGGGCCTGTTTAATAAAAGGACATAAGAAACCATGTAAACCTAAAATAGAATTCCAAAAATATAGGGAAGAACCCCCCCCTATTTTTTTGGTGCAGAGGAAATCATACTTTTTTGTTCTCCGTTCCAATGAGTCTACTTAGCACCGTGCATGTTCTCTTGCCTACATAATGTGTTGTTCTGAGAACTGTTGAGAGAACTGAGGTACCTTTGTGGATAACAGATAGCCTAGAGATTGTGGTTGCTAAGAAAGGTGCATTTAATGATACATAGCAGTAGACCTACTGTGGAATTTTTAACCATTTGCTTTGGTTTAATAAATAGAAAATGGTAATTGTTTCAAATATACATGTGTGTGTATACCTTAATTCCTCTGCTTAAGTCCATAATTCCTCTGCTTTAGACCAAGAAAGAATGAAATTGAGAAAATCCAAACCATTCAAAGCCACTTTCTACTCTGTCAAATATTGTAGCTTGCCCTACCTTTCATATTTTTGGTATTTTCCACTCAAATTTTCCCTTTACATAATCGTCCATGGTAGAGAAATACATGTAATAGTTGAAGAAGGGCCAATCTCAAGAAACGTGCATTGTTTTGGTCCTACAAGCTGTGGATTTACAAAGAAAAGCCCTCTAAATTTACTATATACTTTATAAAAGAATATAATTCTTGGTGTTTGTCACATGAAAGCTGTTGTCCAATGTAATACATATATGAGTAGTACCTTTTTATAGATAAAAATAATGACCTACCATTGTGCATCAAATAGCCTGGAAAAATGCAACCATAATTAATTTATGCGTATGGTCATTGTATCTATTTTATTGCAGCTTTAAATAGAGATCAAATGTACTCAAATGAAAAGAGAAAATGTAGCTGTATTCAAATGGCCTGAATTCTGCCGGTGTTTCTGAACCTGCTGTTTCCTAATTGTATCTTGATGGCTCCCATTTTATCTCAGCAGTTTATTTGGAGCGTCTGGATTGCTTTTTAGAGGCTCTCAGGAAGCGTTGACCTTTCTCTATTGACCAGAAACATGAATTTACTGCAGTATTTCCCAGGGTGAAAAAAGAGGAATATTGTGTTCAGCTTTGAATACATTTTTACAGGTTGTCTGGAGTATTGCATCCTCTAGACTGAAACTTTAAAGTGATGCAGGTATGTCTGAGTGAATTAAGAGAATTAACCACTGTAAGGGGGCTAGAGTTACTTTATTCTGTGCCTACAGGTTAAAATATATCTCTATTCAAAGCCTTTCAGAGTGCTGTTTGCTATTCAGCTATAACTTTATCTTTGTAGCTATTGTGGGTCTATAAAACTGTTGTACCTTGTGATGATGTGTGTCTGCGAACTGCATAGGGTGAAGTGGATCTGTCAGGAGGTATCTAAAGGAAAATTACTGGTAAAAAAACCTTTGTTTCAAGAGTGGGATTAATGTAGCAGTAGCTAAAGCCGTAGTGGGCTACAATTCCATTCAGGTACTGTATGTTTCATTTTTTTCCTTGTATAATTTTGTCCAGGCTTTGTGCAGGGCAAAGGAATGTTATTCACGGTAAGACTAACCCGAATTTTGCATGTAGGCTTATGATGCTGTATTTGGAGAAGCAGTTGCTGTCTTCAGAAAAGTATGTTGACTGCAGCTGTATCCATACTTGAACCATTTGGGCAGCCCCTTGGCGACAGAGATCAGGTTGGGTTGCAGAGATTTGGTAGGTTGCAAAAGCTAATGAAACGTTGCGTCGCAGCTGGATGGAAATGTCCCAGGCCCAGGGATCAGTAGGCAATTCTGATACAGAATATCAGGAAGAGGAAGAAGGGAATTAGCAGTGTAATAGCGTGGAAGGCAAATAGGTACAACTATTTGCCAGTGTATTTAATCTTCCCGTTTCAGGACAATTTCTTTTTCAGCTACCATATATTTTCTTGTTTCTTTTTGATGTTATTCTCAATACAGTTTCTGTTTAAAATGATGATTTGTTGAAGCAAGAGATGCACGTGTGGAAGGTGTGGTGATTTTGACTAATTCCTGAGGGAGGTAAGATTTCTGAAGAAAGCGTTTCAGAATCATTTAGAGGTCTCATCTAAATTGTATCCTAAGTAAGAATCTAATCTTTTTACCATGATTTAGAAAACTCATTGTTAGAGTTTTAGCTTTTGATTTGGTATGATGCATTCTTATTTGTTGCTTTCTCTTCTGAATGGGGTAAGAAAAGACGACTATCAAGATATTCGTTCTCTTGACTCCGAGTATCTGGTTCTAATTTAATTCATTGAGCCTTCTTAGCTCATCAGTACCTTTTCTTCTAATGCACACACATCAGGAGAACATCTGGTGTTTATGAACATCATATTTTGGAGTTTTATCTTACGCTTACACGCAGTCTTTTGTTCAGATACCTCAATAAGCTGTTGTTAGTAAGTAAAATGTTTGTTTTTCTTGCTAGTGCTGTGTCTACATGTGTGTAGGCACATAAACTGTCTGGATTTAATCTGCATGCAGGAAGCACTCCACCTATAGTAGCAGTGCTTACTTCTCTGGAATCTACTTAAATATTCTGCATGTTTCACAAATGAATGCTGGCGTATTCTCAATTTAAATAATTCACTTTAATAAGTAGGGACAGTATTAAATGACCAAAGTGTATGTATCTATGTAATATGATTTTTGTAAACTTTCACTTGCTTTTAAATGAAAGTGTCAGATAAGAATGCACTCATTTTAAAAAAAAAGCATAAAAACCATTTTATGTCAAATATGCTTGTGTAGTAGAAAAAATAAAACTTTTTTCTCTATTTAGTAATCAAGAGAAAGAATATTAAGATTTTGGGCCACATTCAAAACAAATCCTATCCACCACTTTTCATGTTTAAAGTCCTTGAAACATGCCGGAGTATTCCTAGAAGGACGCTAACCTTTTGGCTAAGCCAACCTTGCAATTATGGTCTTCAATACTTTCATCCACAAATTAGAATGCGCTTTACAAAAAGCAATCAGGAATACTTCATGCAGATATGGCTTTTTAATAACACTTTAGTTAATCATATGAAAGAAAATAGTAATGGTAGGAGGTCATATGGTATTCAAAGAGGTGACTCTATTCTCCTTGAAGTTTTTCAAACCTGCTGGTTGCTTGAAAAGCATTGATTTTCTAGGAGTTACTTTAATTATCCAAAATGCTGTAACTAATAAAACTAGCCACTAAAACATTTTTCTTTTTTTTCTTTTTTCAAAATTCACACCTAAAAATATTTTTTACTGTTTACAAATATATTAAAAATGCAGGATAATTTTTACTACCTAACTTGACTTAGTACTTATTATGCGTAACACAAGTTTGTGTATAAAATGATGATTTGTCAGAACAAGAGATATTTATGTGGAAGGGACTGAAGGGTGCAGATTTTTTGAAGAAAACATTTTAGAATTTATTTAGAATAAATAAGTATTAAAATATGTAACGTAGAAACAGCTATAACTGTATGAGACTTAATCACCACACATTGTTTTCTCATGTCTATCCAAATGACAAAATTATAATACTGAGTTGTAGTGAGTCATATTATTCAGATGAGTATTACATTGGTAACATTCTCCATGCATAGAGGAAGCAGACTTCTAGCCATTATCAGATGCCCAAATACAGAAGCAGACAGACAACTGAAGAAGTTCTTCATAAAATGTGCTTTTTAATAACTGTATTTTCTGAAACATACTATCCCACTTTCTCTTGTTAAATGTAGTTCAGTAACATTTTAATTACGTGGAATTCCTACAACTCACAAAGAAGCTTCTTGCTTGTTTTAAATATACCTTGGGACTGAACTTGAAATCACATTTTCTTTAATACCTCAGTGTTATTCTTAACTTGCATGTGGCATACATTGCCCTTTTGGGAAATAATGTTGAAAATGTTATTGATGGAGTTTGGATCTAAAAATCAATTTATATTAAACTGATGTGAAAAGAAATATATTGAAACAGGCATGCACAAGAAAGCATGATTTTTTTCATCCTAAGAGCTGTTTCAAATGGGTTTTTTTGACAGTGACAGCGTGGCTTAGGCAGCAGCATACCTTAATACCAACATTCTGAGTTATTCTGATGAATTTCAGCTTTCTTTCCTTAAGTTCTTTCCATTTCAGTTTGATTTTGGTCTAGAAGTATTGTCAAAGTGAGTGAGTGCTATTTGATCAAGATATTCCTCAGGAAAAGCCTTCCCTAGCGTATGTTCCTCATTGCATTTACAGATTCACATATAATATGTATTTACATCATCTTGGAAAGGTTAAACGAGATTACCTGCTTTCCTCCGCATTCCTATTTCAGCCTGTTTTTTTCCTTAGTAGCTTAACGCAAATTTGTGGATTCAAGCACCAAAATCATTCCTATAAGTACATGTTTTCTGTAGAGTGAGGGAAAATAGGAAAATTCAACTTCCAGAGGAGGTTGTGGGAATGTTTATGCAACACAGGAGGCCTAATCCTGGGGAAGTGCAGAGGCTTGCCCTGAGGCAAAAAGAGTAAGGATTGGTGAAGTGATCCATTTAGACAATACGGTTTAGTCACAGATTATATTTCTAAAGAATACGGAAAAACAGTGCATGAACTTTATTCAGAACATTGAATTTCATCCAGAACCATCATTATCTAACTGTGTGTTCTGATGCGATCGTAATATGATGAGAACGTGGAACCGGTTCTGTGCTTGCTTCACCGATAATACAGGCAATGCTGCCATCTGTATTGTAGTGAATTATATTTGTTGAAGTAATCCAAGTAGCGTGTGTGTGTTTGTGTGCTGTATGTCTACATGGATGAGATTCTACAAATATACGAAGATAACAGGGGATCCATTACTGTAGGTACATTTCCTTTGCAAATGTTGATGTAATTGGAAAATTCAGTAACCGCAACACAAGTTTTCAATTTTCTATCTTCCCCTCTCCCCCCCCATAATATGGTTAAGCTGTTTTTAAAGCTGAGATGTTTAAATTGCTTACAAAAAGCAAAGTTTGAAAGCTAAATGAAGGGTTAAAAAGAGTATTGCTCTATTAATTATAAACAGTAATGCAGAATTAAGAATTCTTTTGAAAATGTACATGTATAGACAAAGGATTTTTTGTTTAATAAAATGATTAATAGGGTTTTGCAGATAGCACACTCAAAGCTATTAAATAATTGAATTTGTATGCAATATAAATACCAGGTTGCCATGACATTATAGATACTTCAAAGAAGCTTTTGGTACCGAAACTGCTGCTGTTAAGAATGTGCACTCTAAATAGAGATTGCATTACTGTTTTCCAGATGACAACAGTGAATTTTTAGAACCTTTTTAATTAGTTTTTTTAACACTTTCTACAGTAAAATGTCAAATACAAGTAAATTAAATATAACAAAACAAGTTAGAAATATGTGTAGGCACACAAACACTAATAAGGCAGAGCAAGGTTATAAGGAACTATGACTAAACTTACAAAGAATTGAAGGACAGACTCATAAATTGTGTTATTAAAAGACAATTGTTTTCTTTCTCTTCTGTGGAGTAAGAACTCAGGCTGAGCAGCGACACTTCTGGGAAAAGAGTAACTGCAAAGGCTCACAGAGGGCCTGAAACTGAAGAACCAAAGTATTATAGTTTTAACTTTATGTATCTCTTGGTTTAGAAATCAAATCATTTAGAAACCCTTTAATGCCGGGTTGGAAACGACTAGATGACAATGATGCAAGAAAATATTTGTTTGATTTTTTTAACCCAAACCAAATCTTTCTCCAAAACCAATTTTATATGGTATCATTTTACAACTGTAAGAGAGGTGGTTTTGTATATTCTGAAGGTCAGACCTCTGATGAAATAGTGTTGGTCTTCTCAAATGTGCTTTCATTTACAGCACTTCCCAACAAAATACTTGCCAGCTCGGGGCTTCCCGAGAGCTGTGTGCCTGTGTAGCTTAAGACAGACTTAATTTGGCTGATGACCCTATAACATGTATGGTCTTGGGAACATCAGAATTGAACCAAGGATGATCCTTTGCCTTTGGTCAGCTAAGGAATGCTTTCGTCTTAAGCTTTATTGTTGCTAAATTTTCATCTCAGCGTCCTCCTTTCAGATCTCCTCAAGAAGGGCAATGTGTACCTCAGCGAGAGGTGTTTCTGTGAGACGTGTTGCTGTGCTGTGAACACCATTGAACATCCTTCTCGCAGGCTGCAGGTTCTTGGGGCAGATTTTAAAAGTGTGAACTTTTCTCGCCTCGGCTCTCTAGCTAGAATGTGAATTATCTTGCACAAATACTTCTGTGGTACAATACAAATGATGATGCTGTAATCTAAAGGTGGTTATCGGAGATCAGGACTGTTCAGGGACAGCACACCTTTTGCAGATGCCCACCTTTATAAGGGTGGCCAGTTCAAAACTGCCTGTGGAAAAGGTTTATGGCTCAAGCATAACACCTAATGTTGCAGCATTGGTAAACTTAGCAAATCTTGGTGAAAGGCTTTACTGGAGGGGAATAAAGATTCCTCTTTGAAACAAACCCAGTGTGACTCATTGATTCTCACCCATGTACTCCCACGCACAAGAATGCATGTCTCCTGCCCTGGCTGGAAGTCAGGTGTCCAGGTGCTTATCATACCCAGGGAGCCTGTCCAGTCCAGATCTGTTCTCTGGATGCTGGGGAGTGGGAGGACCCTACTGCCCATCCTGGGGTTTCCCAGACTGACAACGCCTGCAGGTCAGGGACACCCTCTCTGTCCCCTGTTAGAGTCCACTAGGGTGACTCTCCTTCCTGAGAGCCATCAGGATTTCTTTGCTGCCTCTCTCCTGGATGCCTGGAGAAGCAACACACGAGGTCCATGTGATGCTCAGGACTTACTGACCAGCTGATGCAGGTGCTGTTAGCTCCTGCCTGCTTTGACCGCCCTCCTCCGGGGTCTGCTCCTCCCGGCTTCCATACCTACCTGGCCCCATCATCCCTGTCCTATTGCTATTAGCACTCTCTGTAAGAAAACAACTTTTTTTGCTGCTGAATGCCGTGTACTGATGGCTTTCTAGTTAGCAGGTACCTGATGCTGCCGTATTTGCACACCTTGCCTACATCATTGGCGAATTCTTAGGTCAGTTATGTGGCAGCTCAGCTGAAACAGACAGGGAATGACCTGTGATGGAAAGCGCACCTGAGGACGTGCTTCATGCAGGGTGGACAGGCCTAGCATTTTGCCTGGACCTAGTGTGCTGTCTGTGCTTCTTGTAGTGTCTTATGATTGGTACCAGATGGACAATGTGGCCTGTGATTCTTTGCAGAAGGGCTTGTCTCTTGTGGGAAGCAATGGCAGTTCATAGTCTGTGTTCAGCTGTAATTTGAATAAAACAGGGGCGCACAAGCACAAGACTTTTCTGGGACAGACTAGCTGAGATAAGCACAGATGAAGTGCAGAAATTTATTTAACTAGTTCCTTCAGTCTATTATTTTTTTCATTCTCTGTCTAACTGAATCCTGGTTTTGCTCCTGAAAACTTCTTTGGTCTTACTGTTAACTAAGTAGCCTGGAAGGATCTTACAAGGACCCTTCTTAAATAAAGCTGAATTTCTTTGCGTTTTGTAAAGATGCTGGTAGATGATCTCTCCTTTAACACCACTTTTTGGCATTTTCATGAAAATTTCCGGCAGCCTTGACCTTCAGCAGTTCTTCTCGAACTTCCTCAACTTGGAAGCAAGAACTAAAAGCTGCTTCCTCTGAAGTTCTTTCTTTCTTTAGTGGCAGCTTAATAGGAACTTTCGACAGAACCGGCTGTTATGAGTACATCTCCCTGGAGAGCTTCATTCTGGACAGACAAATCGCGACAGCTACAGCTGAAATCTTTGTCCTTTGACTGATAGTTAATCTAAAAGGAGGCTTTTAATTTTTTTTTTTTTCTTGAAAGATCTTTCCCTAAAAGACATGTGCTCATTCATTGTCCTAGGCACATAGGAACACAGTCAAGGTGCAAGGGATATGATTTAATTAGGCTTCAGCTGTACTAACTCATTTGGGAAGTATCCAGCACTAATTCAAACAGGGCAGGTCATGATTCTTCTCTGGTGGAAGCCAGGATTGCTTCCTGATTAATGTTACTGTCCACCTGTTGAGGAACTGGCCTGATACCAAAATCCTTGCATACCACCTGGGTGCTGGCACTTTTAATTACTGATCCAGCCGCTCTCTGTGTTAGGGTAGGGAGAGGGAGGGAAGAGGAAGGGAAGAGCATCATGATGGTACTGTGGAGATTAGATTTGTTATGTTGAGAAGTTAAAAAAAGTAAAAATCAAACTAATATTCTTTCTTAAAAACAGTTACTTGTCATTGCTTTATTAGAATGCTAAGCAATGTGTCCCAACATCTAAAAATAAAAGCCAGTCTATGCCAACTTTGCTGTAGGGAGATTAAACAATAACTGAAATGAAAACCGAGGTCCTGATCGTATTTCCTTGGCAGCCTGGAGCCTGTAAGCAGAAAGTAGACATCTCCTTACATGTCTGCTTTTTCTCTCAGTGTAGCACAGCAAGTAACTGCTAGGTATTTGTTTCCCCAAAAGGAGTCGTCATTCTGTTCCTGTGGTTTCTGCAGCCCTGCAGCTGCTTCTGACTGAACATTTCTCTTAAATGAAGTAATTTCAGCAGTGGCGAGTGTGCTTGGAGTGTGTGCTGATAACTGATACAAAATACATGAAAATTACAGATTTTGCGGGCAGTAAAAGGGAGCTGGAGCAGACAGTGGCTGTGAAAGAGATCTGTTAAATCTTACCGTAATTTTGTTAAATGAAATAAAAATTTCAGACAGAACTGAACATTCACTAACCTTCATAGGATTTAGGCATTTTATATTGGTTTGAATTACATGGCTGCTTTTCACATATTTATGAAGAAAAAACTTGTCCTTTCCCAAATTAATGTAGATGATGTAGCTTTACACGAAACATTTAAAAGGATAAGCAGTATTTCCTATTGGAACAAAGTTTCAGTTTAAGTAATAGATAAAAAGACTGTTGATTCATGGAAGTAACTCAGTGGAATTCCTATAATGAGAATGTTTGCTTTCTACAGAACTTTAGGAAATATTTTGGTTCATTAGAGATAACATCTGGTCAGCTGTAAGAAGTTTTTCTTACTTCAAAAATGTTTTTATAGGAGAGTCTTTGCTAATGCAGATATTTCCGCTGGCAACTGGCTCTAAACAGAGGATAATGATTCATCTATCAAGGGAAATGGTATATGTATTCAATCTCTTGCCACCAAAGTTATAAGGATTTCATGCAAATGCAAAAAAGAAAGGAATATAGCAGATGACTTCAGGCTTGTTTAATGCTCTTTCTCTGCTTTTTCAACTCTAGGCATATACAAGTCTTGTATGTTTAGCTTCTAACATTGATACGTATTTTAGCAACTCAGTATACAATTGGTTCTGCTAAAAATCCTATCAACCCTTCCGTTATACATATCATTTTTTGAGGACGTTGTTTCATTTATTCCCCTGTTTGAACTAAAATGCCCAAGATGATATTACTGGTCTCACACAGAATCTTGTCACATACCTGCCTATGCCCGTTGCTGGAACACTTAGCTTGGTAATTGGAGAGATAGGTACATCAGATTCAATTTTTAATCTGTTTCATCCGTTGAGATTTAGCTTTCCATTCAGTGATCTTGCCTGTGATTTTTAAAGGTACTTCACCTCAAGAATATAAAATTTTCTGTCAATTAGTTTTCACTGATCCTAAAGACTGGCGTGCTATTGAAAACGGAGATATTTTTTTGATGTATCTTATGCTTTGCTCTTTTTGCTGGACGTTAGTTTCAGCAGCAGTTTGATTTTTGTCATGCAGCAGCTTTTTTTTTCTTTTCTTTTTGTAGAGTTTCTTTAGCCCAACACAATTGTATTTCGGTCTTCTGCTAGTTTTCATTGCTTCCCTAGATTTTTTTCACTGACTGTCACTGAATTGGTATTATCGTGGAAAGGATTCCATTTTGTATGCAATAGCAGAGTCTTTTTATTAAGTAGAATAATGTGTATGTATACATGTAATATAAATAGATACACATTCAGGTAAAAATATTATGAGAATGTTATTAAAATAGCAAAGTAACTTAAATGTAAATGTAAGTTCACTTAAAATGTAGGAAATACCAGAATGAAGATTTTTCTGTGCAAGCTTCGTTGGCCTTTCCATGTATGTTATCTTCTTTAATTAGATAATCACTGTCGATTTTTCACTTCCAGAGCCCGTGCGCAGGGCGCACTGCATTACTGTACGTGCAGATATTCACAGTATTGCCATTATCATCCCACAGACATAAAGGGTGATGCTGGTTTAAAAGTCAGGAGCCACAGCTTTGTATGGATCATGGATTCCACCCTCTGGGGGATGAGGTGGTTGTGTTAGGAGCGAAGGAACTCAGTGGGGAGCCTGGCATGTTGTCCATGGGGCCTCACCTGCGGGGCTGGGTGCACAGAGAAGCACGCCTGTCTAAAGGAATGGCAGTGATTTCACCTGCTTCGACGTGTTTCAAGGTTGACGAAATGACACTTGCCACTAGGGAACAACAAGCAAGCAACTCCAGTGGAGAATTTCTAAGCAAGCTGATGTTGCCCTCATTTTAGAGGTGTAGAAGTGAGACGCTGAGAGTTTAGATGGAAAATTTGGGGTAGAAAAGTTGGCAAGTCAGGGAACAGGCTTGTCTGGAGTAAGTGATTTTGCATGCTTAAAGAACTGCCCTCCTTGTCTTCCAGTTTAACTGTGAATAGCCAGTTTGACCAAATCTCCACCTCTCAGAGTAAGCACCCGGAGAAGTGAATTAATGCACACTTACAAGAATTTCAGTTCGTATACTTACCCAGTATTAAGTGTCAGGTTTGTGGGATAAAGTCCAGGTTTCTAATGTAGCGCTTGACTGCACTAATGTTCTCAACAGTTTACAGCGCAGAGGTCTGTGTGTAAGATCAAATGGTATCAGTAAATTATTCTCCTTTGTATGCATTTCTTAATGTCTCAGGAACAAGAAGAAAGTTTTTCCACTGGGCCCAAAACCTATTTCTTCGGTAACAGAGGAATGGTGTGACTCTTGAAACCCTGTGAAATTCCAAAATCTGAAATAGACATTTGTGTCTGTGGTAAATCTCTCTTACCATCTCCTGTCTGCTGATACTCTTGACCTCGTTCTGCCTCTGCTTTCTGCTCCCTTCCTGTGCTCCTGTCAACTTTGTCTTTATGATTCCAGTCCCATCCTTTCCCTACTCCATCTGTTCCTTAAATTTACATGAATATTTTTTTAAATATATACCCTCCTGGTTTTGCAATGAAATAGAATTGTTAAAATTCAATAGAAAAGGATTGGATTTTTCCTTGTCATTTTCTGCTTTACTAATAATTTCTCAAAGCAAAATTCAGCTGCTGTTTTCCAGTTGTAATCCGTATTTATCAATTTTCATAGTAGAACTATTGCTTTGTGAGCTTTACAATCTTACCACATTGATATTCGATGTGCCTCCTGCTCTTCCAGAAGCAAACTTTCCAAAAGCACAACCATAAAAAAACGTAAGAAAGATATGCTCGTATCCTTTTGAAGAGCACTTTACTCGCTCGTCCCTTTTAATATAGATGAGAAACTTTTCTGCCTGGAAAAAATTAGTTTATCACTAAGTCCATAGAGAAACAAAAGATGTGTAATTTTGCTCTGGAGGTTTTAAATCTCTCTCCTTCATGGCACATGCTGCATTGTAAAATAGTGTGTTGTAGGTATCTCTTTTCATGCTTTCTGTTTCAGAACACCTAACATTCCCCCACTGAAAGGGAAAAAAAAAACCAAAAACAAACCAAGCTCCTTTTTAATTCAGTTCCATAGAGGGCAAAAGGTAGGCTTTTTGTGTGTGTGTGTGTGTGTGTGTCACATACTTAGGTAAGTGAAAAGGGTGAGATTTTCCTATACCTACTATTAAGTAAACATGGAAATTGCAGATGTTTCTAGTATTTGTGTAAGTTCATACTTGTATAATGTAGGCTTCTTTTAATTAATATATAATACTAATTAATTTGAAGAAAAATTTCTGTCTTTAAATACATAATTAAAATGAGGATCAAATATGCCTGACTTCTGGCTCTTAAAAATTATGCGTTGCCGTGTTTCCCTAGTAGTAATAATCCATAATGTGAAAGTCAAGAACTCTGTGTTAAATGCATAATTTTCCCATACAGTATGTGCATGTAAGAAGCAGAACACTATATAATCCTGAATGAAAACATGGTGATTGAAGATTGTTTAATGATAGCGTGGAGGAAATAAAGAGCAAAGATGTGTGCTCTGTATTTTCTTTATTTTGCTAAAACTTAGAAAACAACCTAGAATTACCAGAACTTCCCACTTCAGGTGTGCAGGTTCTTTTCTGCAGCTGTTTTTCTTTCCCCAAGCAGATCAGCAGTTTACTGCTTATAGTTGCATGGTGTATCCATTGCTTGTACAAGGGAGGATTAGGAAAAGCAGTTGATGCTACTTTTTGTTTGTTCAGGGTTTTTTTGGTCTTCATTATTCTTCTATCTACTTTGAACTTGTGCCAGTAGTATACAATAGGGTGTTTACATGCTTGTCAGGCAAGTTACTGTACTAATTTGTGAAACAGTTCTAATTCTAAGCAGGATTATCAAAATAGGACTCGGGACTCTTTTTTTTTTTTTTTTTCCTGGTTAAATCTTTGCTATAACCACTACTTTTTTCACATTAGCCAGAAAAATCAGGAATGATATGCGAAGAGTGAGGATTCAGTTTTGGTGAGGTGGATCCTGGGGTGTGCTTCAGAAGGTTCATTGCCTTTTTATAAGTAGCCTTTCAGTCTGTTTGAAAGTATTTAAAATAATTTCTTTCCCTTTAGAAATACGTTTTGCTGCTGAATTGTGTTATACAGAAATGAGTCGATTTATGTAAATGACTATTCTGCATGTTGGAGATAAAAATAAATATATAAATAAATTAACAGTTTCAGACATCTGTGACAGAATTTCTAAATGAAACAATTGGGAATAGTTAAACTGAAAAATTTGAGAAAAGTAATACATGCTCACCTTTTAATTCTTTAAATATAAAATGTTACTTCAAAAGGCAAGAGTAAATCCCACACCTTTGGAGCTTTAAATCATCATTTTTCTTTTAACCACGTTAGTTGTTTGAGTAAATTAGTTTAATTTCCTGATTTCTATTTAAGTAAGTGCAACTGCAGAATAGTTTCAATTATTCCTGAGCAGCCTGTGCTGCTGGAAACTACCCTGCCATGAGAATGTTGTATTGAAAGATTGGTGCCTTAAACAACATCAGGCTGGTTTTGTTTAAGTAAAAAGTTCCATCTTCTTCAAAGTTTCTTCAAAGGCAGACTTGAAGGTTTCTGAAAAGATACAAGCGCCCAACCTCAGACATCAGAGAAAATCCACATGTTAAGGGAAAGTACCTAAATATTCACGGCTTTACATAATGGAACAAAGCATTTAACTCTGTGTTTTCAAGAATTTTGAGGTGGTTAGAGAGTGTTTGTAGTAGGACATCCAAGAACACCGGAACTCTCTCAGAAAGAGGTTTGGAGACTCAGATCTGACAGTAAGAGAGAGATGTGAAAGTAGTGTGCTGTGCATACTAGTTGGCCCTGATAATGAGTGGAGATTATTAGTTCAGACAGAATGTTTTACCAGCAAAACCTGTTTTATCTAGAAGCTGAGATGATGCGTCTGCACACTCCTGTTTCCCTCATCAAGCTAGAGGCGACTCATGACCAGCTCTGTGTAGTATAACGCAGCCCTGCCCTAAAGATAGAGATGTGGTGCACCTGAGCATCCAAGTCCACTAGGACTTTAGCTTTTATCCTTTTTCTCGGGAGTTGCCCCATCCGCTATTTCTTCATCAGTCTTTTTGCTGCTGATGTTTCATTAGCAGGAATTTTCTCTCTCTTGCTAATTTCCATCTAGAAATCCTTTTTCAATTTATGAGTGAGATAGGCAACTAGAAACCTACAGCAGATTCTGTTTCTGTACATTGGTGGGTGTGTTTTCCTGCACTCTTAAGAAATTCACATACACACGCAGATCTAGTCCGGAATATGTCTGATAGTGTTGTTAGCAGATTCATTTTTCTTGTTTTCCTCCTTGTTTTCTCTTAAGCCATAAAATAAAATCTCAAGAGAAGCATTCTCCGCATTGAATATCTTTTTCAGCAAACTACTGTCTGCCTTTAATCCTGCAACGTGTAATTGAAACTAAAAATGTGATCAATAAGTTCTCAACAGGTTCAGATAAATACAGTAGGATTACTTTTCTCCCTTCCCTCCTGAATTTGATTCAAATTGTTTCGATACCTTCCATCTGAAAGGAAAATATCTTTTTGGAAGCTTTCAGTTTTCAGGCCTGATATTTTATGCAGGTACAAGCATCTGAAGGTAGAAGATTTGCATGACCACAAAGCAGTATTTCAAGATCTCTAGCTATTATCTGTCAAGTGTAGAATGAGCAGTACTAATGTCATTGTGGATTCTGACTTACAAGCATCTATATAATTTTTTTTATTAATTAAATGTAAGTTTTAAAATTTCCTTTTTAAATTCACGGCAGGAAAAGGATTGGAATTCCATTCTCACCCCTGCTACCCATTGCTTCTTGTTCATTGTCTTTTCCTTTTGCAACATACATTAATGTAATAAAATGTAAGGAATATAGAGAGTCCATAACACATACTTTTTGCTTATTTCCATTGCTTTCTGTCTCTTCTATTCCATGCAAACTCATTTTCCCTCTTATTATTTCAGAGGGGTTTTTTTTAATTAAAAAAAAAAAGAAAATAGTTTTCATAAATATAAAAGTGCAACTAAAATTTAGTAGAGTTGAGTTTTAATCAAATATTGTTATATCATTTCTTAATAGTCATTTGCTTGGGAGGCTTTCTTTCAGTCAACTCTGAGGAGGAAAATTTAAATTTTTTTAGTACACTGAATTATGCTAAGATGAATATATAAAGATTATTGTTTGGATGTCCTGAGTTAGCTTTTTAAGTCTACAAAAGAGTAACTTGAAGTCAGGTTTTAATAGAATAGGTTATTTTTGGTTAGTAGATCATTTTAGCTAAACCACAGTTGCAAAAGACTTAAAGCTAACAGGGAAAACAAATATTATTACTGAATGAGGTGATACAATTGAGGTGAAAAAAATGCAGGCAAGTTTTCAGGCCCACAAACTCTCTTTTCCTCACCCGTGACAGCGAAAGGATTACGGCTGAAGTTCAGGTGAGAGCGACATCTCCCTTCTGTGTTTTATGCCAGTTTATGCAAAGTGATTAGTAGTAGAGACCGTCATCTTATGTCTTAAATGCGGGTGAGAACAGGACTGAGCTTATGATTACCTGTTACTATTTACCCTTTCACATTTTCTTTCAAACTGGTGTGCAAGGAAATGAGAGAGGACTTGGTGGGCATGAACCGGCCATTCCCAATGGGCAATCCCATGGCAACCCAGCCATCCCCTCTGGCAACTAATCGCAGGAGCCTGGCAGAAGTGAGCATCGAAGGCTCCGTGGATGGCATAGCACCCACACAAGGGATGTTTGTCCAGCCGTGCTGAGCACATTCAGATTAGCTTGTGAATATCTGAAAATTTTAATCCAGATAAAAAAGAGTGCCTATCTGTGAAGCATGGGAAACTGCCGCATAAGTATTTTAAAAAATAATAGAAATAAGAATACGTTTTGCAACTGTTGCTTGGGAGGATTTATCTTCACAGTTCATGAGAATTTTCTTACTTTCTATTTCTGTTTTTTTAAGATAATGTTAGATATATTTACTGGAAAACATGAAAGGGCACATGAAAAGGTGTTGCGATGTAACTGTCTCTCCTGTTACATTTAAAGATTCCAAACAAAGTTGCGTGATCTTCACTGGGAGCAAGCAAGCCTGTATTCAGATGTTTTTATTTTCTTTTCCCCTATTTGCTTTTGTTTTCATTCCTCCACTTAAACTCTGAGCATTAGCAACTAATGATGGCAAATTGCAAGCTTTCCACCACCCTGTTCCTATGTACCGCTTACTGCTTCAGCAGGTTTGCTTTTTCTTAAAAAAAAAAAACAAAACAAAACATATTTTGTTTCCCAAGAAAGATCTTTGCCTCGCTTGCCCTTCTCCAAAAGCTTGTATTGAGTGGCACTGATTGGAATTGAACTACATTTTTTACCTCTGCAGAATGTCATGCAAATGCTTACTACTACCTAGAGCTGTGCTTACTTAGCATTGGTTCTATTAATAATGGTGTGAAAATAACAGCGCTCTAATAAGGAAAGCCATAAATGCTGGCCTAATAATTATATGCTACCATCTAGTTTATGGGTTTTATGGAAACTGCAGTTAGAACGTTATGAAGAATTATACAGATCTTTAATTGCATAATCTTTTAAATTATGCAGTCCGTGAACACAGTTTTTTCCAATGCTTCATACTACAGCAGTTAATTTTATATCCCCATAGTTCTGAAAACCAAAGAGTTTCTTTTAACAAGTGTATGTTTCGGTATCAGCCAAGTTCTGAGGTTTTCTGATGTTTTTTTTTCTTTTTTTTCTTGAATGTTTCTTTCATAACTAAGTTCTGAGATTGGTTACATGCAATGTTACCCTCAGTTTTAATTTTCAAAGAAATCAAGGCTTCCTACTGGCAAGAAATTACATATTGTTTGTGGAGAGAGGGAGGGATTGAGTGAGTGGTTGCACAGTAGGTACCAGCATATGATATTGAAGGCGCATCTCTGTGGCTCTCTAAACAGCAGGCAGCTCCTCGGATCAGAGCTCCAGGGTTAGATCCTTGCACAATACAACTCCAAAGGCGAGCTCCCTAATTCACATGTGTATCTCACAGACTTGAGCTAAGTCAATGCTTCTCTTCTTTTACATTCAGTGACCAAAACCCAACAGGATAGTATACCAAGAAGGCACAAATACCCTGTTTCGATGTTCTGAGTTATTTTCTGTGCCGGGAGTTCCAGTGCATTTGGAGAATGATCGAAGCATCAACCTGTCCACTGACTTTGATAATGGCATGTCGTGGTTTGAAAAAGTGGTGTAAGTGTAAGCCGGCTGTGGTGTAGAGGAATTGCACTGGCATCATTTCGAAGGTCTCTGCCATGAGATACTGTCATTTGATCTATAATGACCCCCGTAAAAAAAATCAAAAAGGCTTTTTTTTCCCAACATTGGTACTTATTTAGATAGCAAGTGTTTGTAGCTCAGAGATTACCAAATACGTGATTTGGGTTTAAAAAAGAAAAAGGTTTCTCAATTCTGATACCCATTTTCACGTTAGGACCTACATTTCATACCTGTTTAAGAAGAAAAGTTTGCATTTGCTTGCCTTTCTGAAAATGTTGTCTGTGCTTTATTTGGTATGGATTTCACGCTTAGTCAATTTTGCAGATCCAATTCCCAGAGAGGACTAGGGGTCACTCTAGGGCTGAGCTCATGCATCTCTCTGGGAAAGAAAACAATCATTAATAAGCAAAATCTGCATTACATTAAAAGCATAACCTACTGTGCAAACTGGGTAAATTTTTATTGTATGTTGGCCTAGATTTTTGGATACAATATAAATATCTTTTGCATCCAAAAAGAGTCTGAAAATCACTGTATTTCCAGTGTGTGTCAGTGAGAAGTAAAAGAGGAAGGGCACGAGGACTCGAGATAGCTTATATACTTTTTTTGAAACTTCCCAAGAAAATGTGATTAGATTACATGAATTCTCTTAAGAATCTGTTCCTCTTTCTTTCCCACCTTATCAATTATGCATACAAGTGCCTGCAGCATGTATACTTTCTCTACTGAGAAAGTGACCTGGGGGATATCTACATTTTTCTTGGGAAAAGAAGGTAAAACCAAGCAAATACAGTATGCTTCAAGATGTTTCATACTTCACTGAGAGTGGATGCTGATTTACTCAGTTGTAGGTGATGGGGAAGAGAAGTCACTGAAAATAAACTCAAGCTCGAAGGACTGCATTGACAAGCAGTGAAAAAGAAAAAAGAAAAGATTACAGAATAATGTTGCTTAAATGGACTGTCCTCTGCCTTAGCAGCTATGGCCAGCCTTTCTCCAACACACACTTTCAATCACAGTACAGGAAGAAAGAAAATCCTTTTGGTTATGTTCTAAGTTCATTGAACTGTGATCTCAGAAGAATATATTCACATCTCAGTCTACATTTTTATAGGGTAAAAAAGTTTTCTCCAGAATATCTCTTCTGTGGTATTTCTTCATTGTAGAAAAATGGACCAGGATTTTTAAAAAGCTGAGGTTAGAAAAATGCCTTTGAGTGAAAAACAACAACAGATGTCTGATTATTCCATGGGAACCTTATTGTCATTCATTCTAAATCTCTTCTTGATGTAATTTAACATAAATAATTCAGAATAAGTAAAATAGAGTATGAAAAATGTCATTTGACAGAGATAAATTTATAAAGTAGTTGCAAGTGGTGTCAGGATTTTACTAGCTGACTTAAATGTTTACTGCAAGTATACGAATGTTTCATCTGAAGAGGAAAACACATTGATGTTTTTATCATTTATATCTATCAGCACAAACACACAACTCACCTTCCCAGTCATAAACAGGAATATATAACAATTGTATTCTAAGATGCTGAGTCAATACCATGTTGTACGTGAATGAAACAAGACTTGCTGCCTTCAAGGAATCCTATTAAATTTAAGCGGCTTATTGTAGGCAATGATGCAACATGCATTAGAGCATCAGAACAAAATTTGGATCAGAAACCAAGCAAATTGATGGTATTTTTACTAATGAATATTGAGGGATATTGAAAGTGCTTGAAATGGGAGTAGACTGTAAAACAAAAGGAAGCAAAAGTAATAATATTCTAGAGAAATAGCTTATTTTACATTATTAGTTGAAGGAAAATAAAGTTATTCACTGATATTTAAGGGTTAGACTGCAATTAAAGTTTCATTTATTCATGCCTTTAAAAATTATAATAAATGGTTAATGACTAACAATTTTCATAAGTACATTAGTAACTAATGATGTAACTGGTATGTATAAAAGATTTCAGGTGAATCTAGCAAGAAAGTTGAGCATCTATCATTTCACATTTTTTCAGAGTTCTTTCAAGGGAAGTGTTACATACTTGCATACAGTGTAAAATTTTATTACTCATTTTAAAATAATGAAGTTTGTTCCCTGGACTAGAAACAGCAAGCTTGGTTTACAAGACACTGAGATTCATATTAAGAGAGAGGCTAGAATTCAAATATAGTTTCTGGCTTTACTGATAATATCTGCAGTTATTTATGTTGATTGTTAAAATGTTTACTTTGATTTATATATTTCACTTGTTTAAAAAAATCTGGTTTATGCCTTTTATTTTCTTGGTGAGATACTGAAATACCTTTTCAAGAGTTGAAGACCACTTTCATTTTTCTGCTTTTATATTCCTCTACAAAAGGTAGTAATTTAAACCCCAGTATTAGGAATTCTGCCATTAATTTTAGGGACTCTTTCTATGGCTATTGTTGTTTCTCTTAAATCTGCTAGAAAATGGTACAATGTGCTTCCTGAATAAGTCCATTACGTTTAGATCCACTTGGATCTAAGGAAAATGTGGGTGAATGGTTGGGTGTGGATATTAGGGACCAGCTCTTGGTCTTTGGACTTTGCCTTGATTTAAGTACCCAAGCCTTTTTGTGCACCTTGTTTCTGTACATCTTATTTGGCAAAGAGGAATAACTGTTTCCATACCTCTCAGGATGAATAATTAAACATTGAATGTTTGTACACTTTCTTACAAGCAACTTACTTCATGTTACCCTGTCTATTCACAACAGTGGAAAGCAAGGATGGGCTAAACTCAGTGCTTTTACCAGCAAAGCTTTTCAAATACAGATCCTTCTAAATTGTTGTGTCTGCTACGCTCAGCTGCTGAGATCCAACTGATAGTAATGACCTTGTTTTATAAAGTTGTCCTGTGTCACCATCTGTATCCTATGTGCTGTGCTGTCCCATTGCTCTGAGCAGCCTAAAGAGAGGTGACACATTAAGTATTCACCAAACGGGTTTGCAAGAGGGTAGAGCGCTCTGCTGCTTTTCTATAGCACCTCTGTGAAAGAGGCAGAGTTCTACACGCTGCATCTTGCTCTCTGGGATCACTCAAAAGAAAGGAGTTGAGATGCTCCTATTCACCGTGGACCACACTAGAGTACTTTTCTTTTTTATGTATCTCTTAAGCAGGTTAAAAAAGTAAATAGGATTTAAAAGTTCACAAAGCATTTACAACCTGAAATATCTATCAACTTCTTTTCGAGATACTTATGTTCCTGAATATGCCATGTTAAGTTTCCTTTAATGGTATTTGATTTAAATAGATGTGTAGCTTAACTTATATATTATTTTGATACTGTTTTTTAGCTCAGGCATAACGATACTGTACAGCTTAAAACTTTCAAAAGGAGGAAGCAATTCCCTTTCATTTGGAAAAGATGTTAACTGCACTGAAATATATGATGCAGGACATTAAAATCTTGAAAGAAAACAAAAAAAGATTACCATGTTAATGCCTGAAAAAAATTCTTCATGCAGGGTTCCATTTTCCTAGTTATTCCTTCACGAAAAAGGAATAAACTGTGTTAGAAATCTTCAACGCACTTTGCAGCTTCAATAGATGGAGTTGAATAGGTCTCTTTTTGCCTGGATTATCACTGCATGTGTATTGAAATCATGTTCCTTGTGAACTGAAATTTCATCTTTGTTAACAAAGAGGACTGGCAGAGCTCTTTAGAAGTTAGCACCTTTATTATGAAGCCTTTTCCTATCTTAGCATTAAACTGCTGGAGCCAATTATGACATGACACTGCTTTTGTCAATTAGCGCTTAAAACAAATACTTGAAAATAACTGTAACTTAAGAATGTGATAGCTATTCATTACTATTGTGTCTTTCCTTTTAGTAATACCTTAAAACCTTTAAGGACATAGGAAAGTGCTTGTTTAGTATTGCTTTTAAGATATCTCTTGCATCAGAGAAGTCCCTGGATAATGATTCCACCATGAAGCGGCATAGCTTTCATTAATTTCAAAAGTCTAGTTTCAGCTGCTGTGCCACCAGACTGTGGCTTCCTAGGAATATTAAGTGAGAGGGGCTGAAAATGTCCAAGAGTCACGGGTGTATGCACATAGCTTTTAATTACAAAGAAACAATTCATAAACATTCCTGAAAAGGAGCTGAAAAGACAGTGATAAAAACTAGTAAGAGGGCAAGTCCAAAAGCTGAAGGCTAATGAAGGAAAATAAAGTTGAGTTTTCTTACTCATTTGGACAACTTTGCCATATGTACTGTCGGTATACCAGGCAAATGAACATTTGTAAGTTGGCATCTTTTACTGTAGACTAAAGAAATGGAACAGTAATTATTGAATGTGATTTCTGTTTAAATTTCTATTAGACCAATGTTTTGTATTCTCCAAAACCTTACAGTGTCTTTGATCTTTCTGTTTCCTGCTCTTATACCTTATTCATTTGATGCTACATCAGTCTTGTACCATAGAAGATGAGGAAGGACCAAATTTGTTCAAAGTGAAACCTGAGGTGTCAAGGTGTGTACAAGATTTTGTAGATTGAAAATATGATTTTTACAGCAAGTGGGAGAGCACGAGGAAGAAATAGGATTTGCCAGGCTATTACTGGAGACAAAGTGTGTTCCTTGTTCAGCATTTGACCTGGAAATTTTTCCAGCTCAGATTGCAATGATAAGCATGTAAAGGAAACTTAACATGGCATATTCTGGAACATAAGTATCTCAAAAATAGGTTGATAGATGTTTCAGGTTGTAAATGATAAGCATGTCATTAGAAGAAACGACAGTGTGGCTGACAGCATTGAAGAAAGTTTGCTCATTTGAGAGCATTTGGTGAACACAGGTTCAGCATGAAGTTTGTGTCCCAGAAAAGTGGCATGACATCCCATAAAATATGGTTAAATTTATTGCTTAACTACATCTAAGATTGTCTGATAGAATCAAAGAATAAAGATCAAACTTGCTTAATCTGCATGTAGCAGCTAAAATGGCAAACCCATGATTTATTGCATCTCTTCATCAGTAGGGTTACATACAGATTTTTCAGAAGTGATTGAAAACCTTCACCTCGGATTGTGTGAAAATGCGAAGTAGAACATTGATTAAATAGCCATGTTTTAAGTAAGTTACTTTTTATCCTCATTTCTCCTCTCTATAGTCTTCTTTCCAATGAAATTCAGCACTTTTACCTTCTGACTATTGAAACTCTTCAGAAAAAGCCTCACTTCTTTGGTAGCAATCAGAAGCCTGAACGGCATGGCATTGCTTCCCTGGTTTGGTAGGTTCTCAGATTAAAAGCTAGTTGATTTTTTTTTTCTGGGTTGTCTCCAGTTAGAATATGTCTGAAAAGTAGTTTAGAATAAAATCTTCAAACAGAGGTCCAGGCTGCAGTCAGCAAAATTATTTTGAAGGGCAGCAGTGTGACTTGAAGGACAGGCACAAACTGAGGAGATTTCAAAGGACTTGGAAAGGTCACAGTAGGGAGAAGGGGCTTACGGGTAAAAAAGGCAGAACAGAAGGATGAACTGAGGAGGTGAAGAGGACAATAGCTCTGCAGAATGTAATACATAGTGAAAATTGAATCCATAAAAGATGGAAAGCAACACTGGAATAATAAAGATATACTACCTGTGCACTACAAAGTCTGATGAAAAAATAAAGGGGAGATTCTTTCAAAAAGGCTATTTGAAGACAAAGTCAGAGTATAGAGAAAATTTCTGTAGATCATGATCAGAAAGGTTAGAAAACATGGGAGGAAAAATAAAAGGGAAGTCTCTGAAGTAATATAATTGACAAGGCTGACAGCCTCCTTACCAAACTGAAGAAGATAATGAGCATGTGGAGTTACATATTTTTAAATCTGTTGAACAAATTTAATACTTGAGAAGGCAAAACATATTAGTGGGCTTATTTGCAATGCCACTGGCCATAGAGACTTTTAGAAGGGAAACCAAGCTTTTCTGACAAATATTGCAGGAAAAATAAAGCAAAATATCTTTACTTTGTAAGAACATAACCCTTACAAAGAGTGTGGCTGATTTTTTAAACTTACCAGTGTTGGTTAACTAGGTCAAAATGCTAATTGATGCACAGATATCGAAAAATAGTCATTCCAAGTACTTGCATGGAATATCCACATACAAGTGGGGAATTAGGCATATATAGTACACTAAAGTAAAAAATGTGATTAATATAAATTACAATTTAAAATACTTTTTTTTTTTAACACTGCAGTAGGTGTTACCATTAAGCAGTCAAATTTTTTTTTGCTAGTCCCTCTTTTAGTATGAATAGCAATCCACTGAGGTCAGTTTAAAGGCTAATTTTGATGGATCTGGTGAGAGTGTAAAGACAGAGCCAGGCTTTTTTTAGTAGTGCCCAGTGACTGGACAAAAGGCAACGGGCACGAGCTGAAACACAGAAGGCTCTGGGCAATCCCTCCTCAGACACTGGCGGTGCCACTGGGATTTGTTTACATATAAACATGATGTACTGTGTGTAATTTGACTACTACCATTAGCCTATCAAAATTCATCAGCAAAGACATGTTCTTAGGAGGCTTAACTTTGCAAACTGTTGACTGGGGACATGTGATTTTTCTATTCAATGAATGAAGATGGAATTTAGTATCCAAAATGGGTTTAGATCAGCAGGATCTGGTTAATCGGTTTTACACCAGCTGAATGTGTTTGGTTTTTAACGAAACTGATGTATAATACTTATGATGGCACCACTCCATTTTTTCATTTTCAGAACTTTAAGTTGACCTATGCTCTTTTTTACCTCATCACCTTTGAAATCGCAATGGAATCTGAATACACAGCTAAGGCTAAATAATTGTTTAAGGGTCTTTCAAACAAAGGTTATCTCACAAACTAGCACATATGTGATGATAAAGTACTATTCACTCTTGACCCTTTTTCTTGATTTTTTCCTTCTCTTATAAGGGGCCTAAGCTTTTAACTGCTCTTGAAAATGACTTGCTGACTTCATCTTCTTATAAGTAATACCAGAATACAGTGAAATTCTTCTTTGAGCCTTCCTAGTCATCAATTTTCACTCTCCTTTCCTACTTTATTTCTAACCACATCCCTGGAGTACCTAATTTTTGATGGAAAATGTTCTTCATTTCTAGACTCTGAATAGTGTGAATCTCAGTCATATTGCTGTTGATGGTTTAGCTTTAATGGTTATAAATATTTAACAGTGGGTGCCGTTAGCCTAATTAGTGGTATATGCTCTAATCATTTCATATGCGGACTCTTAAAAAATTTTCCTGCTTAATAATTGAACTTAAAATCTGTTAAAAAATGAAAAAACCCTGTTCTACAAATAGCTCTTGCTATTGTATTGACTCTCAGCTGGGCCATCTACCAGTACAACAACAAGACTCGAAAGATTTCAAAGGTAGAATCTAGCTGTTTTCAGTAGCCAACTGAAAGCGTAGATGTTGAAGCACAGAAATACGTCTAAAAACTGTGTCTGAAAGTCATGCAGTTAGTAGACTGCTGTTAACACTGCTGAGTATCGACAGAGGCCTACTCAGGCTAACACAGGCCTATGGCTGAGCATGGGCCAATAAATATGCTTTTTTAGCGCTCATTCTTGTAGACTGTAAACTGTCAGTCACTTGTTTTGCTGATAGCTACAGCTATGGTGAAACCTTTTGCTGATATATGGGATTTTTAGGGATATTATTAGCTTGTGTAATGAAGCAGCTGTTGATACGAAAACTTTGATGCAAACCTAGGAGAAAGTCACTGGAAAGTAGGATGATTTAATCATCTTGCCAAATAGACATATCCTGATAAGGTTTTCTGTGTGTTTACACATTTTCTGTGAGTTTACACATTTTCTGTGCCTTTCACTGTGTTCCCACACACAGGAGTTAGTCAGTAATTAGTGAAATTAATGAAAAGTGCCTTTGTGGCCAAGAAGGCCGGTGGCATCCTGGGGTGCATCAGGAAGAGTGTGACCAGCAGGTCGAGGAAGGTCATCCTGCCCCTCTGCTCTCCCCTGGAGAGGCCCCATCTGGAGCACTGTGTCCAGTTCTGGGGTCCCCAGTTCAAGAAGGACAGGGAACTGCTGGAGAGGGTGCAGCAGAGGGCTACAAAGATGATGAGGGGCCTGGAGCATCTCCCTTACAAGGAGAGGCTGAGGGACTTGGGTCTTTTTAGTCCGGAGAAGAGAAGACTGAGGGGGGATCTGATCAATGCCTATAAATACTTAAAGGGTGGGTGTCAAGAGGATGGGGCTGGTCTTTTTTCAGTGGTGCCCAGGGATAGGACAAGAGGAAATGGGCACAAACTTGAACATAAGAAGTTCCACCTAAATATGAGGAGGAACTTCTTTACTTTGAGGGTGGCAGAACAGTGGAATAGGCTGCCCAGAGAGGTGGTGGGGGAAAAACTGGACACAGTACTTGAGGTGGGGCCTCACCAGATAGAATCATAGAATTGTCTAGGTTGGAAGGGACCTTTAAGATCATCTAGTCCAACCATTAACCTAATTCTAATAAAAAACCAGCTTGTTCTAGATCTGCCTTTTGTGCTGTATGCAATATCGGCATGACACTTAAAAAATACCGGTCAGAAAGTAGTCAGCTGTCTGTGCCTCCATGTTTGGCTTTCAGAATCATTGCTGGCTTTTTATAACTGAATTCAAGCTGTTCTTTGCAGAGCCTGCTTTACTAGGCCGAAGCACCTTACTTCTATTTGGTGAGCTAAAGCAAGCAAACATAATTTTGCCTGTTATGAATTGGTGAAAGGCAGCTGGGATTCTCAGAGGAACCATGTGGAAGGGATGGGAGATCTGCAAGGTCGTAACGGGAGAGCAAGCAGAATCTGTGGTCGGAAGTGATGGCAATATATCAAATTACAGGCATTTTGGAGGGATCATGGTACCTCTTGAATTTCACATGTGAATATTTGATGCCTAAGTTTCCATGATATCTTTTCTAAGATTTCAGTCTTTTAAGAATCCCTGTGCTGTGTCTGATCATGAATTTTGCATGCCTTTCTTATCTTCATTCCATAAAAATGCACTTTACTAAGACATGAAGACCTTATGAAATTGGAGCTGTAACTGCTATTACCGTGTGGCTTTCTCAGGTGGCAATTTCAGTTATCACCAAATCTTTGTGAGATAAGAAGTAATCCGAAGTTATATGTGTCAGATATGCTAGAACTTTTATCAAAAGGATGAAGACCTTGTGCTCAAGAGAGTGACTTCTTGAGAAGAGGCTGAAATGGTAGAATGAACTTCCACATAAAGTAGAGACAGTTGTAGGCTTTTCCTATTCAATTCAATCTTACTCTATTTCAATATGTGCAATGAAATAAACGGTAGGAAAATAAAAAGAAAATAAACAATACCCTGTTAAAACCCTTTTGTAAAGGCATCTTTTCAAACTAGCAAACTTATTTCAAGCTTCCTTATGAATGTAAAATGTTAACCAAAAAAACTAGCAAAAAAATTAAGCCTTGAGAATAAGTAGGAAATCACACTCCTCTTTCTCCTGTGGACTTGTTTTTTATAGAATATTTCCATCAGTAATTCAAAATCATTCTGTGAACATTATGCTTGCATACTTGTGAACCCCATAACCATTTACTGAGTAGTATGAGTGTATTTGAGTCACAATAAAAAAAAGAGTGAACATACCACCAAGTAAATAAAAGTAAAATCCAAGTCTTCTTTTATTACCGGGACTGATGAGGCATGAAAAAGAAAGAATCCATTGTGAGATACAGATCTCATGCTTAGTTTTCAGAGCTGATAGATGAAAAAATCCTGAACAGATATCAAACAAAAGCACATCTCTTTTTTTTTTTTTCTTTCAAATTCTTAGCATGCTGACTAGATTACTAGTCACTCTCCACTCTCAAATCATAAATGAAGTTTAATATAGGTCTTTTGTCATTTTTATCAAGCATTTTTCCAGTTTAATTTCACAAAAAAACCCCCTCAAAATTGTGAAAAACTCACAGAAGATTAAAACAGCAATAAAAATTCTACAGAGATGGCAGAGAAAATTTTGAAAATGATGCTTCTACAAGTAGGTAAGATCAACACTGAGAGCTGAAGAAAGAAAAAATGGAAAAAACAAGCCAAAAAGTAATAGCAAACATCTATATTACTGAAAGTTACAAATTTCAAAAGCACCTACTTTTTACTGGGCAACTTAATCCTAGTTTCAAAGCCCTTATGGAGCCTTGACCACATGGATTTTCAATACCACTTAGGGCTAAGTTACACAGAGAAGTTGCTTCAGGGCCATATGTTACCAAGGCTCAGCTGCTATGCAGTAATTGCCTTCACTTTGCAATAATTGTGATTTAGTCCATAGCAAATGCACAGCCTTCTGAGATAATTCGGCCCACAATTAGAACGCCAAGGGGACTTCACACACGACGCAGGCAACAATTGCCAATGTCAGTGGTATCCAGTGACTTCTCTGTGTGTTTTGTTTCAATATATTAAGTGTATTTCTAATGAATTCCCATCTCAAAAGTGGAAATAGGTACCAAACAGAACTTCTTAAACCCAGGCTCATAAATACTCCTTATAATATCAACAGATAAGTATCTTTAATTGCTTTTTGAAAGAGGGATTTAAAATTAGATTTGTTTAGTACAGAAGTTCATTAATGTTTCCTTTAAATCCAAATATTTTACTCAGTGTGCAGGAAAAGGAAGAAATCCTTACGCAAGAACACAAGCACCATGTAAACAAGGTTCCATTTTTATCTAATGTGGAAGATATGTTTCCATACTATTTAATATAAGTTGCTTAAATCTATATTATTAAAAACAGTTGATACAAGTTTTGAAGGTATTTTGAAGGCTACAAACTTTAAAACTTCCCAAAACTTACTAAATTTAGTAGCCCTATTGTATAAGCTAGACAGTTTAGACTATATAAGGAAAAAACCGCTTTTTTCCATTATAAATTACAAAAATTCTTTTTTTCCATATGGCTTTCAACAGCCTTTTAGCTGCAGAGGGTTTTGTGTTTCTTTTAGATGCAAACCCATGAAGATTGAAGGGTTTTGTAATGGTTGATTTAAAGATTAATACTACAATATGTATGATTGTGGAAAATAATGCTAATGCTGAAATGGGAAGCTCAGGATCACCAAAAACATTGGGGGAAACAAAACCATTGAAATAGGTTGTCTTGTTCCAATGCAGGAAATTTATAAATATCTTTTATCATGTGATTTTCTAAGGTTCAGTTTTCCAATGTATAATAGCTTTTTCACATAGGAAAATGTTTTAATGGTATTTTTTCTGCATTCTATGTATGATTTTTTTTTTTGCATCTCTGCCACTTGCAGTTTCCGTGCTCGCTCCGATTTAATGTCTGAGAAATCACAGCAGTGAACACAAGGAATAGAGATGTGGTGTTGTATTCTTTCTAATTCTGTTCTGATCCCTGAATAATAGCAAAAATGTATGCCAGAAAGGCAAGTAATAATTGAGTACTCAGAGTAAAAGTCTTAAAGCACCCATCTTCATGCATGAGAAACGGTCTTTGGGAGTGGGGTTTGCATGTTTTTACCCTGTTGCTATTAGTCAGAGGAGCAAAACAAGAGCTTTGGGTTCAGTTTACCACGTTATTGCCCCACGGAGCTTGAGCTGCGGGTGTTTTGCCTGGGGTGGGTTCTGAACGTCTCCCCAGCCACAGCTGAAGACTTCTGATGGAATTAAAACTCATCCTCAAGCAAGACAGTGAAACATTTTTATTTTTTTTTTAAACTCATGTTTATTTATATGAGGAGTTAGGAAGTCAAAGTATGACTTTAAATCCCTATTTAAATTCAAACAGGTGCAAGTTTCAGAAGGAGCTTTCTGAGGAGTGGCTTTCAGAGTGCTGGTTGTGGTGGTGTCGGCTTTTGCTGTCCTAGCCCTTCCAGGCTCCATCCTTGCCTCATCTAAGCCTCTGTGTCAACTGCAATTAGATTAATTATGGTTTCTAGAGCAAAGCAAGGGCTTTAAATACAGAACACTTAATGGGTTCGTGTAGTGATATGACAGCGAAGCTGGGATGAACCCATGCGTGTTTTGGTACGTGGCTGGATGACAATAATTGATGTCCTGTCTTAGTTGTCAGCTCTCCCTCAGTTTAAGCATATGGCATATGACTGAGCCAACAGCAAGGCGATGCGTCACTGTCAGCGTTTGGGTGTGTCTTTTCTCAGCGCACGCGGTACCTGATGAGACACCAACATCAAATTATGGTAGGCTTGGGAGCCGGTTCTCCTCTTGATTAATGATACTAATTGAAGTTAAAGTCTGCGCACACATCAAGGGCAGAACAGAACATTCTTAATTTGTCTCTTTCTACACCGCTGACACCCACTCTTCATGGAGAAGTTCCAACAAGCACAGGCTTGTAAACATTTAAGGTTCCTGCTTTCTTGCCATAGGATGCTAATAAATTTCACTGCCATATCAGGTTTGATGGGAGTTATTTGTGCTCTACACTTGTTTTGTTTGTTTGATTTTAAAAAAGAATAGCTCTGGGATCATTTTTTACTTCACCTAAGAATTTCTTAAAAAAAACCACCAAGCTTTATAAGGGCAGTACTAACTGTTTATGTTGAAACTAAAAGTTTGGACCAGAGTTATCAACATACGAGACAAGGTTTCCAAACCTGTCAGTAAGAACAGATCAGGTTTTCTGTTCTGTTTTGTTTGTGAGTGATTTACTGATTTTCTGGTTATTGACGAAGAAAGTGCAAGTCTCTGTATCGATGCTTGGCTATGACTGGAAACATGGAACAAATACGGTAATTGTTCTGGTTTGCTTCTAAACTTGGAATCACTCTTGGGGCCCTAAAATAAATTTTTTGGAATTTAAAATTGCTGAAGAGCAGTGACCTCTTATGAGCTCAAAATTGATGAAATTTATATTGCTCTGATTTATGCTACTTACAAAAAGCTAAATAAACCACTAACAATTATCTGCCATTTGAAAGGGAAAAAATTGAATAGCTGGTAATGTCTGGGTAGCTTGAAATCCTTGCTATTGTACAGTTCATATCTTTTTTACAGGCTTTCTTTTTTATTATAATGAGTAGTGAAGGCCTTTCACAAAAAATTATAAAAGCTTTAAGTTCAAAACTGTTTAAAATAGTAACTAGTAACACCTATTAGCAAAGATTCGAAATAAAACTAGAACTTCTTCAGCTAAAAATATTACTTCTCAATCACTTGAAAATACAGCTTTTTGATCCGTTCTTTTGCCTTACATACTCTTTTCAAGTTTAATATGTTACTGTTCTCCGTATACAGCTTTATTCTGCTCTTTGAAATGAGAATTTCCGCTCATATTAATGGTGGTTGTTGGGTTTTATTTGCACATTAGGAAGAGATTCAGACTGGTATTGCAAAGACCACTAGGTGAAAGAGGATATGGAGTTGAAGTTTTGTGTGCGATCGGAAATGTGTCCATCATTAGTATGTCTGCGTGCTTTGTCGGGCAGTGGTTAACATGAAGTAGCTGTATATAAAAAGTTAAAGTTTATTAGAAATACTTTTGCAGCAAGGTTTTGGTTAGATCTTTACTTAAGTTTTTTTTCTTTAAAGGTACTGGAAACTGTTTGGCTACTTGAAATTTTTTTACTGCCTCCTGTAGCGACAAGATTTAAAAGCAGTCTGAGAGAAAAAAATTGACATTAAATCCTCTGTATTGAGGGACACTGGAGTAGTTGGACAACATTGAACCTGAACACTGCGGAATGTGAGTTAATGGAAGTGGGTAGGAATTGTCCAGTTTTCATTAGTGCAGTCAAGGGCAATGATAGTACACCACGACTTGATAAAATAAGGTGTCTTAAGCAGGGTAGTATGTACTCCTGTCTGTTTAAGGAGTCTGTATCTATCAACCTTGCTGTCGGACAATTAAGTGGCAAGAAAAATAATCACCATGCCTGCCGCTAAGTTTAGAAACGTTAACCTCATTCAAACCCTAAGCCAGGGGTAACAAGTGCCCCGAAATGCCTCAAACAACAATACCGTCCCTTGGGTTTGTAGCTCTCTGCTTTGGCTTTTAAAACAGATGGGAAGCCGTGCCTGGTGTTTTTCACGGAGCTGGGCTGATTATCTGGCCATGGAAGCCGGGGGTGTTTCAGCGCTGCTGGGTCCTAGGAGGGCAGCAGCAGATGATACATAGGTTGCAGGGGGCCTGTATCCATCAAATTACTGCTTTCACATCAGGACACGCTTTAGAGGGGCCTCGCATTGGTACTTTAAATGACTGCCTGCTGTACGAACGCACAGGTTATATTCCCCTATGCACATATTATTATATAAAGGAGTCCTGTGGTTCCTATGGTGGCTATAAATCAGGTTTTCATATTGTAAGCTGGTAAGGACCGATCTGGGTGGGCGGGCGAGGCGGCGTCAGCGGCGCGGTCAAGGCCTGTGGCGGGCCCGAGGCCAGGCCCGGCCGGCGCCGCTCAGAGGGGTTTCCCAGCGCAGGGACCCCCCGCTCACAGCCCCAGC
>VXAK01007112.1:0-52967 GCA_013399435.1 Arenaria interpres | reverse complement strand
CTATCAGTATCTTTGATCACCTCCTCCACTATCTCCAAGGACTTGTACCTGCCCTGTACAAGCACCTGGGAAAGTGGAGGGGGGTCTGGAGGGGAATCTCCTGCTGCTTCGAGCAGGTACCTGCTTCCACTCATCCTCTCGTAGTTCCCTTCCTCCTGCCTGGTGGCAAGAGGGCAAGGACTCCTTTTCCACTCATGGAGCCTTCCCCTGCTCCTTTTTCCCTAAGGATGGCAGGGTGTTGCAAATGGTCTTTAGTCTTTCTACTTCCTCTTTAAGCTCAGCCACGAGGCTGAGCAGATCATGGACCTGTTCACAGCGCACACAGGCGTTGTCTTTGCTGTCCTCCTGTAAGAGTGACAGGCATTCCATGCAGCCCGCCACCTGGACAGCTGCATATTGCTGTGGGAGGTCGATTTGGCATGTTTTGTTCCTTTTGATTGTGGCTGCAGAATGAGTGGTGACCATCTTGGATGTTTTCGTTCTCTTCAGCCCAGTCCGCCTGAACTCTCCTTGCATTCACCTGTCGCGCGCCGCAATTTGGAGAAGCTAGCTGCCGCCGCCTCGCCGAGGGAAAATGTATTTCATCAGCTGAGACTCACCTAGTCTCTGTGTTACATCCTCAAAAAAAATGCTGAGAGCTGTGAGAGATACGTAATAGATCTGTGACTGATGAATGGCTAAACTGGGCTGAAGAGAAAGTTCTTGCTAGAAGTTAGGGGCAACAAAGGGTGAGCATGACTTGTTACAGTCCCCACTCAGTTCTGCTTCCCAGAGAGCAAGCAGCGAGTGTTTTGCCCTCCTGGCACTTTATACCCTCTGATGGTCAGTGTTACAGAAATTAAGTTACAACTGTCTTTCCTTAAATTCTTCTATAAGTATTTGGGAAATACAGCAGGTCAGTAATTATTGCATGCACAAAGCTGTAAGAAGTGGAGTGGGGCTTGGCCCAGAACAGAGACGTCTATGGTCCCATGCTTTCCTGAGCGTATGTGTGATTTATCCTAGCATAACACAGCATAATTCAGCTAACATACTCCAGACATCTAATTTAAGGTAAGATGCAATGCATCTTAGAAATACCCAAGTGTGCGGTGTCGGTCGAGGACATCTGGACATTTTGTCATTGCTACAAGTATGCTCCCATTGTCAAAATCATACACAGACGTCAGATGCCCAATTACCACTGCAACCAGAGACTTCACAATCTTTGCACTTTTGCTGCCATCTTCATCTTATTCTCTCTTCTACCACCCCAAAAGCCTTATAGAAGATTCTGAGTTCAGAAAATATGCCAATCCAATCTAGTTTGCGATCAGCTAATTACTGTCTAGCAATTTAAAAAGCTTTTAAAAAATATATCACTCAAAGGGTAATGGTAAACTTATCCCCTTGCTGCAGGTGTGGTTTTCCACTAAAGTAATGTATGTGTAGTGTTGGTGTTCACTAATGATACAGATATTGTTGAGTTCTTGTTTTATGCAGCTAATGTTTGATTCTTCAAATTCAACAAAGAGAAAAAATCTGTTGATTTATAGTATCTCTTCCAAAGCTATACCTTCACCAAAATACATCACTCTCTACAGCAATTTTTCTTCGGCAACTTTACACAGAAATATTTTGGGATTTTCCTTTTTCCTGGTTGCTAATATGGAACAACGCTCAGGAAGCTAGAATACATGCATCCCATTGTAAATGGTCAAGCAAGAGAAAATGAAAGGCAACCTAAGGAAGTGAACTTTCCTCTTGTAACACTTGAAAGCAAAAACTCCTGCACTTTTCTAGGTGGCTGTGCTGTTATTCTCCAAAGGCTTCCCACTCCGTTTCCCAAGCCTTCGTCATGATTTACAGTGGCCTCACCGGGTCTGGATGTGAAAGTTGTTGGTGGTTCCAGTGTGTTCATAGTCATGGATAGCAGCTGCGAAGATCATAGCGAAGATCTCCAGCTCTGTCAGCCAGTGCTGAAAAGAGATTACAGAGCAATCAGGCAAGCTGTCATTTTCCCAGGCATTAAGGCTTTTGTCTCTTAAGGCAAGTTATCCCCCGCTGACAGTCAACGCTGCACATCATTGCCTTTCCCCTGCAGCCTGCCAGCTGTTCTAAAGCAAACTTCTCTGGTTCATACTCAAAAGCCAACCAGCATTTTTCCTGAAGCTTCATCTAAATAAATTGAACTTCAGCAGACTGGTTTCAGGAGCTAATAAGGCTGAAGGCAGAGCAAGGCGAAAAATGCGCCCTTCTTAAAAAAACGATGTATGAGGAAGAGAGAAAGGGAAACCTCAAGAAAATCAAGGTTCTTCAAGTGGAACTTGATGATACATGTGCAGGTATGCCCATACCACCAGGATATGTATTTTCAGCTCAGTTGACGTGGATAGAAAAGCCTCAAATACAGAAAGAATGTCACTATATTCCAGTAACTAAAAGTCTTTTTCTATCAGCGAATCATGAGGAGAAGAGGGAACACAACCTCTTGTCATTTCTCATTTATAGAAACATTTGAGAAAGCCCTGAGGTTTTTTTTTTTCCTAATTGCCTAGTCAAAGCCTTATTTTTCAATGCTTAAGTCATTTTTGACTTAGATTTCTAAGTGATTCAGATCCTTTTAATGATTTTCCTCTGAGTCAATCAACCATTTTATGTCTGGTTTTCTACTGGTAGCACACAAGGAGTGCTATTAACATCAAGCGCATGAGACAAAGGCTGTAGATGTTGTAAATATTTGCATGAAATGCTTAAATGTATTATATTAGAGAAAAGCTTTACCACCAAGGTTGCCAAATATTTTTGTAACAGCCCACTGTCAACCTGCAAACCTTTTGACAGACGTTCACATACAAACTGCCTTTTAATTCAAAGCCCAGTAAAGCCAGTGTGGCTTCATAAACCTATTCTAGACATCTACTACGGTTCAGGGGCCACCACTGGTCTGGTAACCGTGTGCTGGGGAAGCACAGACACACATGAGCCTCTGCACGCCAGAGGCTTTCCTGCCTTTCACAGCTGTCTTGGCATAACCAATGAAAAATGAAGCAAGTCTTAGTATTAAGGATCTTCTTACATTAAAGATGCAGTTTGAAAATATTGGCCAGAGATATTTCACACAATGCCACTGACCGTAATCAAAGTAGCTCTTGAGTTTTTTGGGGGGTTTTGTGGGTTTGTTTTTTTTTTCTGAAAGAGAGAGAGGAGGGTGAAGAGATCAAGAAATGAGCAGACACAGAAACAAAACTATTTTCTCATTTTTACACAACTGGTCCAGGACAGGAGCGGACAGCACTGGTGGTGAGAAATCTGGGATGTTTCTGTTTCCAGGTGTGACTTGTGAAGAAGGGATGTCTTATAGTTGATGAAGAACATGATTTCAGCTTTCAAGCAACAACAACTGGCAACTGCAATGGTGGGAAAAAGGAACTGTGCTTTCCAGGCTACACATCTACATCTGGACTTCAGTCTCTCAACCATGCTCTGCCCTTTCCCAAAAGAAGAGAATACAAATGACAGAAAAAAATCAGGCACAAGCGCTTAGGAAAAGGCAGAGCAAACCTACAGGATGCACACAGAACCACTAGGGGACACATCAACTAGTGAATGCAGCCACTTCAAACCTTCTGGGCCTCATCTGACAAGTCCCACTCCAACAGCATCTGGCGACCCAAGTCTTAAAACAGCATGAAGGCAATGAGCGTGATGCCTGAGGTCTCCTACCTCATCTCTTAAGACCTAGACAGGAAAAGTTCTAACTTGCACGCCCTATCAAGGCGTCACTTGTTGAACAAGTTCAGGGGAACGTAGATTTTCAAATAGGGTGCAATACACCTCAGGAAAGGTATTAAATATCATAATAGCATTTGAGAAAGACCACTTAGGATAAAGACAGAGATTACCATTGTGAAATGTGGGTAATAAATAAATTAGTGTAAGTAGCACAAAGTCAAATTGAGCTTGTAAGTAACAGGAGGGAAATAGTGGGAAAGTAATTGGAAACTTTTAGTCCCTTCTTTCTGCTACAACCTCATAAGGAAAAGCAAACGAGATGGTAAAGAGCGTACAGAGAATGGATGCATTCTCCATCAAAGCAGTGATATCACCTTTCACTAGTCTGTGATGGACTTCATCCTGGGAAAGGAGAGCTAGTTTTAAAGAACAAAGGCATCAAGAACTATTGAGAAATCAGCGCGACACTGTCACAGGATGAAAAGAGCAAGGAAATGTGAATGTTTTTCATTTCTAAAGGCTTGATAAAAACAATCCAGAACAAAACCTTCAAACTTTCTGTGATTATAGGGGGTGGGCGATGGTGCAGGAAGAAAGCATGAAAGAACAAGTATTGACTTCCAGAGTGGAAACAAAAAAAGGGTAATGAGGCATGATTGTCTTTCACAAACATACAATAAATATGAAGAATTAGCTACTAAGGCAAGTCATTGGCATGTAAACAAAAGGATCAATGGATACAGAAAGAAAAAGGAAGAGGAAAGAGCGGTTTCCAAATCTAACAAAACAAATGGATCCATTTCCAAGAAAATGCTACAAAGCAAACAGCAATAATTCGCCTGCTTCCTTCCCCAGAGTTTATGGTCTTTTATTCCAAAGTAGCTTTCATTTTCAGAGCTCATGATGATCTGCTTATTAATCACAACAGGCTAGAGAAGAGGAGGATCTCAGTTGCCTTTAGTACAAACAGATGTGACAGAAGTTCTGCAGTTTTACAGGTCTGCTACAGGAAATATTCTCCTATAATTCTTGGCAGTATCAGAGGAAGAACACTTAGGTTCTACCATTTGCAACTCATTGTCTGAATTCACAAAGAAATCATATGGGAATTTCTAATAATTATAATAATGAATCAGAAAATAATACTGAATAAAGTAATAATCACAGCTGAACAAAAGAATTAAATAAGAATTGAATAAGAATGAAATGAGCGAAAAGTGTGTCAGCTCTTGGAAGCGGTTCCTACACATCACACTTCTATATCAGTCCTCTAAGAGATAAACATCAGAGTAATTCCAAATTCTGTTTCAACATTATGTCTATGAGAGAATCCAAATTATTCTAGTTCAAACTATAAAGTATAAGAATTTCATCCCAAGGCATAGAATCATAGAATTGTCTAGGTTGGAAGCGACCTTTCAGATCACCTAGTCCAAATATCAACATTACTCTGATAAAAACCATCATTAAACCATGTCTCCAAGCACCATGTCAATCCATCTTTTAAATACCTCCAGGGATGGTGCCTCAACCACTGCCCTGGGCAGCCCAGTCCAAAGCTTAAGAACCCTTTCAGGGGAAACAGTTTTCTAATCTTCAATCTGAACCTCCCCTGGTGCAACTTGGGGTCATATCCTCTTGTCCCATCTCCTGTTCCTTGGGAGAAGAGACCGACCCCCCCGGCTACACCCTCCTTTCAGGGAGTTGGAGAGAGCCAGAAGGTCTCCCCTCAGCCTCCTTTTCTCCAGGCTGAACACCCCCAGCTCCCTCAGCCTCTCCTCACAAGACTTGGGCTCCAGACCCCTCACCAGCTCCGTTGCCCTTCTCTGGACCTGCTCCAGCACCTCAGGGTCTTTTTTGTGGGAAGGGGCCCAAACCTGGACACAGCCCTCGAGGTGGGGCCTCACCAGCGCCCAGGACAGGGGGACCAGCACCTTCCAAGTCCTACTCACCATGTTGTTCCTGACACCTTGGCCACCTGGGCACACTGCTGGCTCATGTTCAGCCTGCTGTTGACCAACACCCCCAGGTCCTTTTCTGCCAGGCAGCTCCAGCCACTCTGCCCCCAGCCTGTAGCGCTGAAGGGGGTTGCTGTGACCCAAGGGCAGGACCCAGCATTTGGCCTTGTTGAACCTCATCCCTTCGGCCTCAGCCCATTGATCCAGCCTGTCCAGATCCCTCTGCAAAGCCTTTCTACCCTCCAGCAGGTCAACACCCCCAAATAACTTGGTGCCATCTGTGAACTGACTGAGGGTATACTCCGTCCCCTTATCCAGACCATTGATAAACATGTTAAAGACAACAGGCCCCAACAGCAAGCCCTGTGGGACACCACTTGTGACCAGCCGCCAACTAGATTTAACTCCATTCACCACCACCCTCTAGACCTGATCCTCCAGCCAGTTCTTAGCCCATAATCCTGGGGAAGAAAATAACAGGAAAACTAAAGAGATTTCAGGCACTAATATGACTAGAGGGAAAGAAGATTTTTTAATTGAAAAGAAAATAGAAGAAAACAGAAGCCTGGAATAAAACTGCTGAGAGATTGTAAATAACACGAGAATGGCAAAGGCAAGTGAACCATGTAAAGATAAACCAGACATTTGTTTCTTTCCATTGAGACTAGAACAAATTACAACTATATAGACTATTTAAATTTGAAAAAAGTAGGTTTTCCACATTGCAAATAACTAGTTAAACAGATAGATCCTATTGTATGATTTTTTTGCAAGTCTTTGTCTTCATCCCAGTAAAAAGTTCAACCAATGGCCCCAACATGTCTTCTGAAACCAAAGTCTTGCATTCCAGCATGTCCGAGTTCCTTGCACAAATATTGTGAATGGGATGAACTGAACAACTATGTACACTAGAGTAAGGTTAATTATTGATGAGAGCAAATTCTGGAAACAGGAAAATGTCTCCTACATTTCTTTACCATGTGTGAACATACTATGCATATTAGAAACTAGCCCTGCTGTGACCAGGGGGTTAGAAGTGATGACCTCTAGAGCTCATTTTCAAACTGCATCAATCTATGCACATTGACATGGGTTGGATCCTGCAGGAGAAGAGGGGTGGAAACTAAAGGAAAAAAAAAAAAAACACAACCAAAGCCCAAAGATAAAACAAACATTGCAACAAGGGAAGTAAAGCTGAAATGTCTACTCACACACAGTGTTGGAAGCCCATTGTTCCTGCTAGCAGAAGAGTGGCTTCATCCTGTGCTAAATTAGATCCCAAACAAATTGCCACATACCATTTGGCTGTAGAAACAATTAGTGCTTGGGATTATCACTGGAAAGAGCAGACAATTCACTACCTCCTCTGGAGTGCAACTCCATCATAAGGGTCTGCGTGGGACTCTTTGTGCATGGCTTGTTACAGCAGCAGTAAGAAAGCAAAGGGCTCAGCTCAGGCCAATGAGTCACTGACTCCAGTGCCAGCTGGTGCCCATGCTCACAAGCACGTGAGTTCCAGTTCCCCTTTTATCAATGTGAACCTGGAATAGGCACATCCTCTGAGCTCTGCACGTGTTTCAGAATATCGTTTCCTCTGATCCAGAGAGGAAAAACATGCCAGAGAGACTAACAATAAAGTATTTTGATACTGAAGGGTGCTTCTTTCTCACTTCAGACCTCAGGCACCACAACAGTAGGGAGCTTTGGAAGGCGTGTGGACACAGATTATTTTCTGGACACAGGAAACGTATGAGAGAAAAATGTCAAAAAGACAGACACTAGGGGATGACCGTTTGTGCATTTGTTGCCAGGTTGAGATAAGGCAGAAAAACAGTACAGAGAGAATTGAAGAGAGATATTTATCCATTTCTTGGGTTTGCTTCTCATCAGATTGGAGCCGGGGATACACACAGCTGTTACGTTCTGCTCTGACCAGCTTTAGCACTTTGTTTCTGCAATTGTCTCCAGAGTCTACACAACACATTATGGTGATGCAGCCTGCATGCTGCAGAGCAGCCCTGGCTAAATAGTCCCCAGAAACTGTCTGCAAGAGGTGTTTCCACTGAGATACCACTGGACTATGGTTAATGATGCTAATAATGCACAAAAGCCTGTTAATGTTTTACATGACATACTTTCAGAGCTAACATCTGGGCTAACACCTTTATATTGGTGAAGCATACTATGTAACAGCAGAGGAAAAGCAAGTCAACTGAAATAGTTTCCTCTGCTTTACCTTTCAGAAAATACACTTTACAATCTCAAAGAAGAAATGGGGTAGGAGAAGAAGCTGCACTACTTTCAAATGTCTACATGTTGCTGTGAAACCGTGCAAAAGCATAGCACTGAATACACAGGCTTTATAGATATTATTATTGATACATGGAGAAGAGGAAAAATCAGCTCTCACTCCCAATGTTACCAGTGGGATTAGAAAGTCAGAGATCCCCCTGGTATGTCTGCAGCATCTTCTTCTCATTTAACCCGACGATTCAAACCCCGTTAGGTATTCAGGAAGAAGATTATGAAGAACCAGATGTAATTCACTCAAGCAGTAATTGTCCCGAGTGACTTTTTAAGTAACTTGGCTCAAGAAAAATTATCCAAGTCTTTAAAAAACAGGTAACCTAAAATTGTACCCGATAAAAGAAGAAATAATGCAATCTGATGAAAACAGAAGGAGGGTTATATCTCTATAGTCTATCAAGCTATATTAAGCCTATAGAGGCAAACACACCCTTGAGTAATCTCCTCCAGAGAGTCAGAGTTGCCACGGGCTAAGTATTCACAAGCATGGTCATATCAGAACATTTTCCAATAAAGGTAACTTGCCTGTCAACTCAGGCCAAGGAGATGTCCTAGAGACACTTTGTCCTCTGACCATGCTAGTCTCCGGTGATGTCCGTAGGTCTCACCACTAGAGACAATCGGAGACCCAGACACCGCTGCAACCACAAGAGACAACTGCAGCCTGTGGGACTCCCCTGGAGCACCACTCAGGCTACTGGGGGCTGGAGCTGGCATTGTCTCAGTCTGAGGATGAGAAAGCCATTGGGGGGTGGCTGTCCTCAGCTAATGAATGGGTGGGTGAAGATGGAAATAAAGGTGGGTACCAGGTGATACTCGCCCTGGCACCGCGTTGACAATGGCAACAGATCATCAAAGAAGGTAGATGCCCCACCCCTGGAAAATTTCAAGGTGGAACAGACAGCTCTTACTTTGGAGAAGCATCAGGAATAAGTTTGGGCAAGACTTGCCTTTGAACAATTAAAAAACCCAACAATAAGAAACCAATAAAACCCAATTAAATACCCCAAGAAAACTTCAAGAAAAAACAATTCAAAACCGAAAAATCCTCTCCTCACTTACTGGGAACTTTTGAGACTGCATGCGGACTCCTGTGTCCCAATTTGGTCTCCCCAGGGTGGGAAAGACACTGACATATGTGGTGCAGGTCCAGCCCAGTGCCTTTGAGATGGTGAGAGGCTGGGGCACAGGGCACACAAGGACAGGCCGAGGGAACTGCTGCTGTGCAGCTGGGAGAAAAAAAGGCTCAGGGCTGGGGCTCACTGCTGATCTGCCAGAACACAGAAATTGCTTTCCTGCCCCTATACCACAGAGAAAATGATCCTGTTTAGCTCCTACATGCACTTCACTACTGCTAGCTTTGGTATCCAGAATATCAGAAGCCTTACATAAAAAAAAAATTTAGAAAGCTGGATTTCCCCCAACCTGCATCCCTAATCTCTTTGGTAGGATACAAGCCACGGGCTCATCTCTCCTACCTGCTTCCTGGGTCTTATTGATCAAAGAAGAAGTGTGAGAGCATTCAACCATGGGTGTCCTTTGCCAATCTGCGCGGAAACAGCATCACATCTCTAGTTCATGAGACGTGTGAGAAAAAGGCTTCATCGTAAGGGTAGGAATAAAACACGGAAGGGGAGCTTTGTTGTGACAACTTCTTCTACATAAAAAAATAGCTCTGTGAGCTTCTCTGGCTTGAAAGTCTGTAACCCCAAAGTCAGCAGTGGACCATTGTGTCAACTCTCTTTTTACACCTTACTTTCTAATCAACAGCACTACTTGCCTTGACCCCACCTGGAGCCATGGGGCAGACGGGCAGGTAGATTGGAAAAGACCCTTGGGATCATTGAGTCCAACCATAAACCCTACTCTACAAAGCTCTCCCCTACACCATATCCCCCAACACCACATCTACAACGACTCTTAAAATATTCAGGGATGGTGACTCAACCCCCTCCCTGGGCAGCCTGTCCCAGTGTCTGACCACTCTTTCTGTGAAGAATTGTTGCCTAATGTCCAGTCTAAACCTACCCTGTTGCAGCTTGAAGCCATTCCCTCTTGTTCTATTGCTAATTACCTGTGAGAAGAGACCGGCGCTAACCTCTCTGCAAGTAGGTGTAGAGAGTGATGAGGTCTCCCCTCAGCCTCCTCAGCCATTCCCAGTACTCAGCATTGTAGGATTCCTACTGACTACAGCCCTCATTGCATTTTCATTAACTAATGGCCCTAAAAGCAGCAGGGACCAGTTGAGGATCTCACTGCAGATTTTGAGTATGTATCTGTATAAGCTGCAAATCCAACCTAACTCCTGTTTACTTCAGACACACCAGAAGCAATTGACAGAACGTCAATCAGAATTGGGCATCTGGATCAGATCTTGAGACATACGGGGCCTTACTCCTCCCAAATATGTCTTTAGGAACCACTGCAACTCACAGGCGCAGTCTACGTTCAACCAGGAGACTCGGGGCATGTTTCCAGGAGGCACAGCAGCATGTTTCTCCTCAGGGAAGAGCACCCAGGTTCGGCCTCAGAACTGAAAGCAACCTTACTGTGGCAGTTAAGGGGCTGCAGAAAGGCAGACCATATGCACAATCCCAAGCGTAAGCAGCTCTACAGTTGTTGAAACTGGCCTAAAAGACATAGCAGGAGCTGTGCTTCACCTTGTTAGCTTGCACCTCTCTGTCTTATGCTCCATCACACACTACACACTGCTGGCAGCATCGCTCCATGTTTCTCACCGAGCTGCACTGAAAAAGGTGTCATCAACATATGGTGGGAGACACAAGTATTCACCACACTTGATGTTGACTGCCAATTTTTATGTTGATTTTGTATAGGTCATCTAAAGTCCTCATGGCATTAAGTTGGGCCGAGTCACATGCAACCATGGGTTTCCCTCATTCTTTTCTTCAACAGCTCCCAGTTATGCAGCTTGGAACAATTGGGGAGCATTCAAGAAGGCAGAAGCTGCAGGAAGAGCCTCAAACAACTTTCTGAGCCACCAGCTGAACGATAACTGCAATCAGTGCTCACCACTCTAGAATCTGCCCGCCCTCAATTTCTCTAGTGCATCTTCAAACCTATTTCTGTTGTTTGCCTTGTCAGACACTGTGGACATACATTGTGAGCTCAGTATTTTTGTTTAAGCGTTCTATCCATTCCTGTCACTGCTGTCAGACTTTAGCTGTCTGTAGGCTTCTGTGTGAGCCAGTTCAGCTGGTTTTGCTGTACAGACTGGAGATGAGCATCTCCAGAGTATGGCTCTTGTCATCTTCAGATAAGTGGAATGAATTGTCCTTTGGAGGTACTGCCTTACTCCCTTAAGTAAGAGGAAAATTTAGACAATTTTTTTTTTCACATTAGGTGAAATCAAATCCAACAAAAGTGACTTGGCAGAACCACCCAGGAGATCTGTGGAAGAGTTAAAAATTAAGCTTGAGTTTCTCAGTCATCCTCTTTTAGATCACTGTGAAAAGAGCTATCCATATCTTCACCTACCTTCTATTTCTAAATAGTCCTAAATCTCTACTTTCATTAGTACAGCCATATCAAATGAAATTTGTCTACAGTACAAACAGTTTCTACAGTGGATAATCATAATCTCCTTAATGAACCAAAACTGCTGTAATCTCATTAGGTATTCAGGATGCCAATTCCTGTACTTACCGCTATGCCTGTCTTGAAAAGGAGGTAATGGACCGTCTGTGTCACATCTGCCGCGTGCATTAGGTTGTGATAAGGATTTTTGTGTTTGCTGTAGCCAACCTCCAGAGCTTCCACAAAGGACACCAGGGCAGAAATGGGGATCTGAGGAAAGCAGCACAGAATCAGTAACAAAATAATCACCATTAAGGCTAGCATTTGGAGGGGAGCATTTTGATAACTGGTCCCAAAGAGCAGTTTGTACTTCACAAATAAACAGCATGCTAAAACATCTGAAACAGTCACTCGAGAGAGAGTGAATCCAGGTTACTTCCTCAAACTGGTTTCCCCATCCCTAATTACATTATGGATGTACATTTCCTGCACGCAAACACACACAAGTAAACATACTACAAAATGCCATCTGGAAGACGCGTGCAGTATGAAAAGTAACAGAGAGCACTTGACTGAATATTTCTTCAGGATAAATATTTCTAACTGGGCCACAAGGGTCTCTCTGTTACCCTCACAACCTATTGGAATATATCTGTGCTTTACTATTCACATTCAAGATTTTCTAATGAAACATATCATATAGCAAGTCTGAGACCTTCTACACAGAGAAGTATCATTTATCAGACCTCTGGCTTTTCACAGCAAAATGCAGCCTGCCCATCCTATGGGTTGCCATGCTTTTCCAACTCGAAGAGTAGACCTGCACACACTTGAGAAAATGCAATTCAGGGGGTTTCTAGAGAGGAGACTACACAGCTGGTGTCAGCTGCAACATATGCAACTGGCAACATGGATTCTCCAGTTTCATCTGCTCAAATGGCAAATACCCTAAATGCTCATATTTCCATAGTTTGAGGAGCACTGTTGTTCTCCTTGTGGGTACGTATCAGGGAAGGATGCAGTTCAGACCAGTTACCTTCTTCAAACATTTCTCATCAGGCACAGGCAGTTCCTGAAGAAGTACAGGAGCCAGAGATCTGTAAACCCTTTCCAGCCAAAGTGAGCGGGAACCCCCGGGGAGTGGAAGTGTCATTGGAGAAAGGGACAGAAGATTATTTAGGTGTGGACAATGGTCAAGATCAGAGAGCAAAGTTTCTGCCATCCAAATTTAAGCCTGTTAAAAGCTGGGGGAAAAGATACATCGCATTTGTATCTGCAAACCTCTGTAACAAACATAGAATAGCTTGGGTTGGAAAGGACTTTTAAAGGTCACCTAGTCAAATGACCTCTGCAACTAGCAGGGACATCTTCAACTAGATCAGGATGCTCAGAAGCCCGTCCAACCTGACCTTGAATGTCTACAGGGATGGGGCATCTACCACCTCTCTGGGCAATGTGTTCCAGTCTTTTAAAACGCTCATTGAAAAAAAAATCTTCCTTATATCTAGTCTAAATCTACCCTCTTTCAGTTTAAAACCATCACCCTTGTTCCACTGCAGCAGACCCTACTAAGAAATTTGTCCCAATCTTTCTTATAAACTCCTTTTCAGTACTGAAAGGCCACAATAAGGTCTCCCCTTCTCCAGGCTGAATAATGCCAACTCTCTCAGCCTGTCTTCATAGGAGAGGTGCTCCAGCACTCTGATCATCTCTGTGGCCCTCTGCTGGACCTGCTCCAACAGGTCCATGTCTTTCCTCTGCTGAGGGCTCCAGAACTGGATACAGTACTCCAGGTGGGGTCTCACCAGAGCAGAGAAGAGGGGCAGAACCACCTCCCTCGACCTGCTGGCCATGCTTCTTTTGAATTTAATGAATTTGAATTTTGCATACTTGAGAGTCCTACAAATCTCAAGAGAATGACACCATCATTCCCACAGGATCAAATGTAGTATTTCCCATGGATGTCATGAGGAAGCCTGTTTGGCTTCTTCACGGTGCCTACTTCACGGTGTCCCATTACAATTAAAAGTACTACTTAAATAACATTTGGTCTTGCTTACTGGGGAAAATGCAGCATCCACAAAGCCTTCAAATAGTGCTAAAATTGTATTTGGATTGGAACAAAGCAGGATGAGAGGGAAGTTGAACAAAATCTGAGATGGAAGAAGAGACCATCTTCTAACTACTGACCTTGAAACGGTTGATCAGATCATAACGTGTGAGAAGTTCATAGAAAATGAATTTCAGTGCATGATCTCCACTGGCATCGTTTAGTGCAAACACATCAAAGGACCACTTGTCTACATTCTGCAAGAGTAGGTAGAAAAGGCAGTTAATAGGGTCATCCCTTTTACAATGACAGTTCAATTTCTATCATTTTACATCTACAAATAGAGGATTACAGTGGTGATTGTAAGTCTACAGCTTCTTTTTTTTTTAACTTCTTCAATTCCATTTCACCAATGCAGAGTCTAATTTACTCATCAGTATCGTATTACTTGTATTTAAAAAGCTGTTTGTTTTTTTCTTGTCCCTATTGAGTTCTTACAACTTTTGATTGTGAACAAAACTGTCCAATGCTTCACTTATGCTTAAAAGAGAAAGGTTTTTTGCACTAAAAAAATATACAGGCACCTGTGGTCATATATTTACCACTTACTGTTCAATCAACCAAAATAATAACTAACTAGAAGAACTATCTTGCTAGACCCAAAGAGCACCTTAGCTCCTTCTGATTTTGGTATTAGCTCTCAGTTGTGATTATTGCAGCTTAAATTGCCCAAAGACAGCATGACCCTAATTTTCCTTATTTTTTTTTTACAGATAAGTGAGTCCACTGGGGCTTTCAGAAAACTACAGAGCAGAAGTGCATTAAGTTACATTAAGTGCTAACAATGATACAAAAAACCAACCTTTATAACAGAAGAGTAAATATCTAATTACAGTTGGAAATGTTCCAGTCAGCTGTAAATGATATATTAATGCTGCAGCATGGTCAGTAAAGAAATCGAGGAGGGAAGCTCATAAAGCTAAAATATAGGGTATAGACCTTCTTGCAGAAGGTTGAGTTCAAATCTCAACTCTAGGGAAGGCCATGGAAGTTGACAGCACTCCTTATCCAGCAACATAAAGGTCTTTGATCTCAGAATTGGATGTTCCTGAAACCTTCTGAACCTTTCTCTCCTCCTCCTAGCAACAAAGAGGAAAGGTGTGGAAGGAGTTGTAGCTAGAAGAATAATATACAGATCAATCACACAGCTGCATCTGGCACAGGACCAGCTCTCAATCTCTCTTGCCTGTTGAGAACTTTGATGCACTTCCTACAGGGATTTATCCAAATAACTCTCCTTAAACCATATAATAAAGACTGATGCCTGTTGCAGATTACCTCCCATTTCCTTGTGGCACTTTTCACCAAGAAAGAGAGATGACTACATTTTCAAATGCACAGTGGCTCTCAGTGCAAGAAAAGGGTGTTGGCTGGATGTAATGTTGGATACTGTTGGGGATTAGAGTCCATCCAAAAAACTATTTTTTAGCAATACTAAAAATGCTAAATTACAATTATTTACTGGGCTCTTAAAGTCCAGTCTTGTGGTTTGTTTTCATGGTCATGTCCCACGTAAGGACTTCAAGTAAAATGCAAAGGACAGTGACTTTTAAACACTTTGTGGTCAGTCACTCATACGTCAGCAAAGCTACAGGACTTTTTATCTTCTGAACAAGAATAGCATTTTGGTTAGTTTTTGGTATACAGTACCAATATTTTGGTAATGGCTCTCTCCAGCGTGGGCTGATGCTGACAACTCTGCTACTTGCACAGTGTTGATGACTCAGAGCAGAGTGTGCGTCTTGTGAAGTATAGACAACAGAGAGGGTAATTAGTGAGTGAATATCAAGGATGCTGAAAATTCAGCTCTGCTTTCACCTGTCCCAGTAAATTGCTTGACGAGCCTTTGATTTTACAAGCTGTGTGGAGCCCACACATTGAAGGTCAAGATTTTCCAGACATGACTTTTGGCCCAAGTCACAGAAAAGCAATCATAAATTGCAGCTTTTTGACACTTTCAGTAGGTGTTGAAGTGGAAAAACAAAGGAAGGAAGAAGTTCCACCAAGAAAATATGTTTTGAAGCCCTTGAACAACTTAGAAAATGGGAAAGAAAAGTAATACCCAAAGCATTCACTCTGTCAATTTTAAATATTTTTCTGGTTTTTTAGTGTTGGTTTTTTTGTGTGTGTAATCACTTATCTCATTCAATGAAGCAAATTAATTTAACACTTGCACATATATAATAATTCACTTTTGGTTCCTTTGGCATTGAAAATAATGTCTCAACTACGGTGAAATTTAATTCACCGTAAAGCAACCTTATATTGTAGAAATAAAAGGGCTTTGTCCCTCTATTTATTTTTCCTGTAGTTAATGTCGTGCTCTTGCAGCAGATAAATTCAACCAAATTATGAAATTGCAGAATAGTACATCAGAATTGTTCTTTTGCACAAAATAATGGTTAACCACATAGACAATAAGTTTCACAGTAGAGTTATTTAGATTTTACTGAGAGAGAAATCCCTCCTTGCTCTTGTCAAGTCAACAGAAGTTTTGCTATTATAATAATGGGAGCAGCACTTTACCCTGAATAACTAGGGGCAAAAATCCTCTGAAGAGAAGCATGAAAGTATCACAGATGGCTTAGAGGCTTGCAGCAACACCAGTTGCGCTTTGAAAATTAGGGGATTTTACGACCTTAAAAAAAAAGAAAAAAATTAACACAAAAGTGACCCCTGTATTGGGGAGAGATCTAAAGGTAGGCAGAACTTCACAGATGTCTTGTGATGGAGGAGAAAAACCGTCTCTGGTCCGAAAGGAGAGCAGGAGAAGCGAGGGATGGGAAACTTTTTGTGCTACACAAGTCTCTAGGTCACTGGCCCTGTAGCCTCATCTGAAGTGTCATAAGCTGTTCTAATGCCACATTCCCAATGTGATGTTAAATGCAAATAGATCCAAAGAGACTTAATTCTCACTCCTATGTTCTTATTATTTGGCCAATTCTCCACTGCTTGGGGGAACCTAGAGATGAAGTGAAACACCAGTTCTTCCTAAATGCTCTTTCTGTCTGTACTTAACCTCTGAGACTTGATTTGTTTTATAAGCCAACAAGCAGATTCAGGGATAGATATAATTCTGCTCAACATTACTAGATGGCCTGATATTTTTGTAGCCACAGACAAGCAGAAGGTTATGCCACAGACACTGTAAGTGACTACAGGTTCTGTGTTCATTACCTGTATATTAGCTAGCCCAGAAAATATTGCTGTGACAACACAGGCATCAGAAAATGCTGAAAAACTCACTTCTAAAGTGGGTACCACTTCAGCAGTTAGTTAATGTGAAATTCTGTCTCTACCTCTACAGTGCTGAACAGCAGATCACCAGAGCTTACTGGGTAAATTAACATACTTATTCAAGCATGTCTATATGAATGCTATGTATGACCACCATTCAAATGAGAGACAAGGCTAGTTGCCCCTTTTGTGGCAACAGGTCTTACATGATCACACCCATGTCATGCAAAAAGGCAACAGGCTACTGCAGCAGAAAAATCAGTATCCAATATATAGGCATAGAGAGAGATGCTGTGCAATCAGTTCAAAAAATTGGCTAACCTCTCAGTCACTGAAAAACTGAGAAGACGTTATACACTAGGACTTGCACTGCTACCACTCCACCTGCGTTTTTTGCAGCAGCTGCAGTATTTCATTGCTTTACAAAAACCAACCTCATTTTTCCAAGCTGATTCCACAGCTTTGGGTTACCCAGTGCAGATGTCCCGTTGGCCATGGCAACAAAAAGGAGAGCACATGGTTCAAAAATAAGTTAGTTTTGACTCCACGTCACTTCAATCCTTGTCCTTATTACCATGATGCTGAAGGGAATGTTGATTATGGCAATCCAGAACAGCTGAAGAGATGTGTGTGGTACACTCCTACACCCTTTTCCATGCTTAAACCATCATCTCAGTTTGCAGAGCACACCAAGCAGTCAGCTAGCTGTAAGGTTTTTTTACTTGGCTTTCCTGGACTGAAGCAGGCAACAAAATGAACTATTTTTCAGTAAGGAGATGGGACTGAGAAATTTAAGACGAAGTATTATTTCAAAGACTGAAGACTTCTTCAAAATAAGTAACTCCCATTTCTACCACATCCACTATGAACCCCAAGGCCATCCAGGCAAAGACATGTTCTCAAAAATCGTTCTGGAAAAAAATACATCCTAGAGTGCACAGTGGCCAAGCAGGTGGTATTTCACCCTGAGCCAAATTAGTCAATGTCTTTGTTGTTATTGACGCATTTTAACTTTTACTCTAGCAGGATCAGTTCTCTTTATCACCCTTAATCACGTACAAACATAGAAAGAGGAGAGGGATTCTGTAAGGTTTAAGTCAGCTGAGAGTAGCTGTCACATCTTGGATTGTCTTGTTACTGCTGAGAATGTCAGAAGAAGAGGTACCATTATGGACATCTTTCCTCATAAGCTGGCTATGGGGTGTAGGTCTAAAAGAACAAAGACTTTAGATCCCATTTGCAGGAATGAAGTTAATAATTGTCAACCTGCAGTGGGAAAAAGGTATGAATGGATTCTTTGATTCTGCGCATTAAAGGCATGTTTGATCATTCTTCTTGCATTCAAAGGACCTTCTGCAATTCCTCCACATCTTTCAATGAATTGTACTATCCAAACCAAAACAGATTCACTAACTTAACTGTAGGTTTTATCAGTGTGGAGCAGAGTAGAAGGATTACTTCTTGAGCTTTACACAAAATGTCCCTGTGTATTGTCCCACCGTGGCACTATTTTTCACTGTTGCATGTCATGGTGTAACCACATGCAACATGTAATCTGCAAAACTGCTGTGTAGGCAGTTGGTTACTAACTTGTGTTTGTAGTCTTGGTAATTCCTGCTGTAGTCAAGAACCTTGCAATTGTTCCATGGATCCAACCTTATTTTTTTCTGACTACTTATGACTAATCAGTTTTCCTCTGAAACCTCAGAACTCATAAAAGGGTCATTATTCCTAAAGTGATTGTCACATTGAAGACCTGGAGCTGAGCAATGCAAGAAATTCCCTTCTCTCACAGCAACTGATCCTTTTCCTTCTCCACCCCTCTTGATCAGTGGTTTTTTTTTCTTCCCTGCGGGAAGTTTGATTAATTCCATCATGTTACTAAGTCCTCAGTTTAGTCACCATAATCTAGAACAGAGCTGTAACCTTCATAACCCGGAAACAGCCACAGAGTTGAAATCTATTCTTTCCTTTATTGAAAGGATATTCCCTTAGACCAGTAAAAGATAAATGTATGTGAACTAAACTAAATGTCAGAGGGAAGGAAAGGGCAAGTACTAAGTCAAGTATCACAGTGTTATCTTGATGCTTTATACAGAACCCCCCCGACACCTTTTTATTTGGATTACCTTTAGCACTCCAATTACAGCTGGTGGGTAGCTCAAACCGACCATATTTGAAGTCCGTCTGTACATTCTACCAACACAAAACAGACAAGGCAACACATAAATAGAATTAAACAAAAAACCCCAAACACACAAAAACCATAAAGCAACAGACCATTACAGGGGACCTTATCTAGCCCAGGAAATGCTGACTGCAATGTGTTTTTTTTTTCTTCCTTCTCGTTCCTAAATTGCACAATATTCTCTATACCATTCTTATTGTATAGACTAACCTGAGATTATACACGCTCCAGTATCTCATAACTTGGTTACCCGGCAGGACATTACAAAGAATCTGCCAAAATCAGGTCTTCATCAGAGCCAAAGGCTATACTGAAATAGACAAGATGTTCCCCATTTTCTACTGCATATGACCATGCTGCTCTTTCAGTTCCCTTAGTCCTTGCTGATCCACATGCAAGCTAATTCTGAATTTATTTCACAAATCATTTGTTGTCTACAATGAATCAGCATAGCTGTTACTTTCGTCTGCACTTTTTAAAATTGGTATAAAAATCTTTTGAGTGTTTGCTGTGTGTGTGTTTGAGGGAGACAGAGTGACAGAGTAAGGCAATAATCGACATTTGCAACCCTACTAAACAAAGCACTGAAGTATGTACTGGATTTTTAACTTGTTTTCAGGCCATGCTGTGTTTAAAAGGCTTGGTGAATGCAGAAACACTAAAATGCCTTTCTGTAGGTCACCCTTATTTGCACTTTAGCAATGTAGGACTAAAAGGAGATGATGGAAAGCTCTTATCTCCTGTCTGAAATGATCCCACATGAAGTCTTCCTTCACTTCCCTTTTTCTTTGCTATGTTCTACACGCAGATCTGAAAAAAATCAACCCCTTTGGAGAATTAAATTCACTCATTCCCTAAATTACAGAATTTCTTACCCCCCTCCTCCCTCCAGTCAGGAGCCTCATAGCCTTCTGTTAAGTGACAATTATGGCAGAGTCCCTCTCCTTTAGCCACAGCCCTCCTCTGGTGCCATATCACATCTGAACAGTTCCTCCTTTGGGCCACAGATTCAGATCAGTTGGAAAACAGCCTCCTGCAGCTCATTTACTTCCTTGCTGAGCAAGTCCCTCACCGAGACTGAGGTTTAATTCACAAGTAGCCTGTCAAACCTGGAAAAATCTGTTCCAAGGAGAAATGACAGGTTTAGTCCTATCACAGTTTGCTGCCACTTTTAAAACGTGTTCAGTAACTTTAGTACACAGATAAAAAAATTGGCTATAGACATGCTGGAGGAGGCTTCTGTGTGTCTGTGTGCCTGGTGGTCCACTGATACATCCACATTCCTGCACAGAGGGCTGGTGGGCTGTCACTGCCACTCTGATGAACGGTGAAAAGCACTCTGCTCTTCCACTCCAGACTTTAGTTTTGCTGTAGAGAGCTGGGACCTGCTGTCTTTCAAGCTGCCTAAAATCTGCTAAAAGTTTCACATGTGTCAGCCCTCCTTCTAGCTTGAAGGAAGAATGTCAGCGAAGAGTGGTTACTCGATAAGAAAAGGTACAATTGGAAGTGAGTCCAAATTGAAATGACTAAATGTTTTAAAGGGTTCAGAGAGAGAAATCCATTTTAGCAGTGGGTTCTGATGCAAATCACAACAGAGAAGACTGAAAGGATTCAATGGGTTTTTTTAAATCCTCCCTGACCTCCAAAGTTTTCACATCAGTTTTGGTCTATAGTTCATTCCAGTAATACTATGATACAGGATTTCCTTCTAGCAGTTTAGAAGAACTTAGCAGTTCATCATAAGAAATAATAGACTACAGAGGAATACAGAGGCTACAGAAGGATTGATCTAGGGTGAGTAAGTCTTAAAAACTGTCACTCTTGACCTAGGGCAGAGGTGCATATTCTCTGTCAAAATCGTTCCAACTGTGCTATTACATCTGTATTAATGTAAGAACAGATCAGTATGTGCTGTTTCAGACTGCAATATATTACTTCATCCCAGGTTTCAAGGTGCTATCCAGATCCATGGGGAAACATCTTTAGAAGCATATTAAGGTATTCTTCATTCAATACTACAGGCGCAATCTGTGGTACCTGGGCAGCTACTAGAACAAAGTAATTACATGTCCCTTTACCTTTCCACAAATATCCCAGCTTGTACTGCATGGACAATACTCCTGAACCGGGGCTTTTCCTCCGTCCTTTTGAGCATCATCCCCATTTGCCGCGTGAAGGTAGAAGCCAACCAGTCCCGGACCTCCGAGGGCACAGAGTCAGACTGGATGTCACTGAGTTCATCTTCTGTGTCCAGTAAACGCCTGGGGGGGCGAGGGGGAAAGATGGGCAAACAGACTCCCTTAGAGAGCATTGCAACATTATTAACAAAAACAGAAACTCACATACATTCTAGTTAAAGCAGTTGTTAAAAGTCTGGTTTGTCAGCCCCAATGGAACACAATTATACAAGTCTTCAATAGGTTGTTCATTCTTCTGTTTAGCTAAACGTTAGATTGTGAAACTCACTACCAGGCCAACAAACAAGCAGTATCAGCCTTCTGAAGTACAACTATGTAATCATCCACTGACTTCTCACCTTCAGCTCATCAACATTCCTGACCTTTCTGCCCTTCAGAGCTCATTTACAGCCATGTCTAACTTCCCAGTTAGTATCATATAGTCCTCTCCCTTCCCATGCTGGTCACCTGAGGTGACTCTACAAGTGCATTTAGCACTGAGGAATTACATATAACAGAGCAGGAGACTCCTCTGCAACATCTTACCAATCTACCTCTATCATGACCTGGAACAAGTTTTTTTTCATTTCAAAGACTTGATACAAGTGAAAATATTTAACACTATTCAAAAAGAATAGAGGAGTAGGAATTTAGAAACTTTCAGAAAAAGTGGGACACAATCATTATGAAAACATTTCTCCAAGAGAATATATATTAAATTTATGATTGCTTTTGATCTCTTCCCCTTCCCCAGGAAACATAAGCAGATTTCAGACCGAGGACTGAAGGTGTGCTCTACACAGATATGACACTTTAATGATTATAAACATATTGTCTGTAAGTAATAAATATTGGCTAAAACAAATTTCCAAACTGACAAATTACAATTTTATGTCATTGATACTAGATATAAGAAGACTGCTGATGTCTGTAGTTAACTCACCTGGTTTCGTCAATGTATACTGACTCAAGAACAGTGGCGGCATATTCCAAATTCTTCTTTAGGTCTACAACTGAAGCTTCCCCCCTCTCTAACTGCTTTACCAAAGACCGTAACCTAGAAAAAAGGAAAACAGAAATCTGATTAGTACAAAGAGAAATAGGTTAGAGAGTAAGCATCAGTTCAAAACTGGATGCAGCATGAGACCTAGCATACATGATTGGCAGGTGAAAATTTTTGCAAGTCTACAAGGTTCTTTAAGTTGAATACAAGAAATCAACAAAAAACACTTTTCAACGTCAGTCACAGTGATGCCAGGTAACCATCACATTATACTTAGGCTTAAATAAGTCAGCGAGTTATGACTGTCCCCAACTTGTACTGAAGTGTCAAAAATAGAAATCATTTGGAATTGAACACAGGAGCTAAGAGAGGGTAATTTCATTCCACCCATAAGCAAGGAAGTAACTTCTTGAGTAGCATCTGTTGACAAATGTCAGTCATTTATACACTTATTCAAAATTATATCAGAGTATATTTAGAAACCCTATTGCAGAAATACTATACAAGGTTAGGAAATGCTGTGATTTTCATCAGATGAAGAGGTCACCCTTAGACTATCCCATCTAGATTAAACAGAACTCATGGAAGTTTCTTTATCAGGTTATGATTATTATTGGAGGGATAACAGATTTTCTGAAAACAAAAATTTGTGCAGAAAATGCCTCCTGTGTCAAAATCATTTGCGCAATTTTCTTTTGTCTTTTCCTCCCCTTCACTCTACTTTCCATGGCAAATTAGAAAAACAAAATATGAAAGAAAGAGAAGAAAATGTAAAAGTAGAAAGTAAAATGTAAATTTTTTAAACAATCCAAGAATATAAATGCTTACAATTAGAAGAAGTATATTATAATTCCTTTAAAAGGACAATGGAATAGAGTTGACACGTTAAAACATTTTTGTGAATGTCTTCATCCTTGTTAAACAGCAGTTAAATAAACATTCAAATATACATTTAACAGTGTATCAGAAATCACAAGTTCTTAACTTGTCCTATTCAAGATGCAAAAATATAGAGGTGTAGTCACGTCATCTAAACTTAGTGTCCTGCTTAGGAGACTATTCTTCCTCAGCCTCTTCTATAGGCCATGGAGAAAAATAACCTTTTCCACAACATAATTCATAGCTAGAGCCCAATACAGGTGCCTCCTCTCACTTTATTAATTGTATTGGGAGCCCAACCTCCAGGTACATGAAGACAGGTACATGAAGTTCTTAAAATGAAGTGAGTACTAGTATTCCCTTGCTGTCTCAGTGCCCCTGTAGCATTAGTTCTCTCAGGAGAAATCAAGATCCCACAGGGCTTGGTTTCATGGCAGAGCTGAGGAGCAGTCAGTCTGCCTGTGTGCACTGCCCCAACAGCTCTTCCCATCTGGGTTTCTCCCCCACATTTTCCCCACAAAAATAGTGAGGCTGTGGAGAACAAAAATCATAAAAAATATTGATTTTTCCTCTGGCTAGGTCACATAAATGCCACTCTTACTCATCGTGATACTGCTGACACAGAGCTACACATTTAGCCCTACAAAGAATCTTGAGGAAGAGGTGGAACCTCTCTAGGAGGATAAACTCATCTGCTTGTCGGCAGTTTAAAAACAAAAGTATTGTTCTATACTTCATTCCTGATGTGAGAATGAAGATGGGACGATCAGTGGTGTACAAATACAGTGTGAGCAGAACTCATCTCTGTAAGCCAGGTGGAGATCATTCAACTATGCCAGAACGTTTCCCTCCAATCCTGGACCCCAGCTCGATGAATCCATGGAGCAACCTCAGCCCCGTGGAAGAAGAAACATGGGTCGGTGCTCCCATACCTCTCTCCTGTGTAACTGCACCCCCAGAGGTGAGAAGCAACACACTGTGTTTGATGAGCAGAGCTAGGAAAGGTGCTCTCCCAGATTTCAGGTTGATTCCAGCCTCAAGAAGCACATGTGGAATATTAATTCACCGCCTCCCTAGAGCCAAGCCATTGCTCTCTCCTACCCATTCCCAGCTTTTCTTGCCAACGCGGGAGGGGAGAAAGAGAAAAAAATAAAACAACTTTCACACCCAAACTGTAAGCACTTGGTTCATATGCCTCATCCTTTCTTCATTCTGTTATATGGGGAGTCCAGAGATGGGACACCTTAACTAGTTACCAGAAACATTGTGCACAAGCCACATGAGCTTATATTGAAAGAGGAACATTATCTTTGACTCTTCCTGACTTTTATTTCATTGATTTAAACACCCGGCTGCTCTATTCCACAAATCATTCAAAATTCAGGTTCAATAATAGCACAGTGAGTAACAGTTGCTTCATGGCACCAACATTCATCACTGAAGAGACTATGGAGAGCACTATGTGCATCAATCATTTGGAAAAACAGAAGAACAGTTGTTATAATAAAACCTTGTCACACGATCAGCTGCTCTCATGTGAAAAAAAAATTACATAGTCTTTGTCCTACCATCCATTATCTATAACTATTTCTGATTCATTGAGTCACAGCAGCTGCTGCCAGTTACCTTTACTAAATAAGAGCCCAATGATAATTTGTCTTTATTGCATTCCACGTATTTCGATGTTTTTTTAAATTGTCCTAAATGCAATCATAAAGTTAAGGCCAGGCTGTCCCACTGAAGGGCACCTGGACAAATTTATTAGCTGAAAAATTCTGTTTCAGGGCAGATGAAATAATTTCAGAATGCAACTAGATTCACAAAACCATTTTGACTGAAATAAAATAATTGCCGCGAACTTTTAACATGTTTTATTTTTAGGAGCTTGTATTAAAGCAATGGAAGCTGAGGGCAAGATGCTGACTTCTTATCTTTACCCCATAGACTAGTCATTGCGGCAAGTGTGCAGGGTTCACTCACATCTACCGTATCACAGGAGAATACCGAGTCTGTCAGGCTACTGACTAAAATAAACCTACTGATACAATTATGAGACCCAATTTAAGGAACCCAGTTCATCATTTACTTAGCTTTTATTATATCTGTCTGTTTTGTATGAATAAACGCTATTTTCAACCAAAGCATGTTTTGTTTGGTTCTGTTTTAGAAAGTTCATTATAGACTGATCAAGACTTAAATTTTGATTATTTCTTTGTTTTCCCTCTTCCTTTCAAGTTTGGAACTAAAAATTTGCACAGATCTAGGAGATGTAGTTCCACTGAAGCCCACAGAGCTAGTTGTAGGGGAAGCAGCCAATTCCTGTGCATTAAGGAGCTCCCAGGCCAGAAGTGAGGTGTTACCCATTTCTAATATTAAGCTGTCTTAGGACCATGGCTTATGCCACAAGCAAGCTGGGCTGTAGCTCAGCCAAAAGTTTCTCAGATTACAGTCATCAACACAGCAGTTACAAAGAACTCGTTGGTCACACAGTATTAGTTCTAAATCTAGTTGTTTAATTATATTAAGATACAGTTAATGCCTTTCTTAATGAGATTTCCGAGGGAAACTATTCCTCCCATCTGCAGATTCTCTGCAAATATGTGCCAAGTATTATATGAAAAGTTTGAGCACCTTTGTTCTACGAAGTTATTACGTGTTTTAGTCCTCAGAATAATCCCTTAACTGCCCAAAGGGAAAGCTTAGTATAAAGAAATGCTATGCATTTTAACTTTCTCTGACCTCACAGGCAGCTCCAGTAGGTCTAAAGTCTTGGAAAACGGGCTAGACCACTTCCAGAATACAGCCTCCCACACTGCCCTGCCAAGGAAAATATCTGTATGCATCCACTGTAAAAACCCCTGAAAGTGTCTGCAAATAATCCCACTGCACTCAGCAGAGCAATACATTTGTTTGAAGTAAAACAGAACCAATTTTCTGTTCTGTGATTTTACATCTCAGCCAGGCCTCTTCTAACTCTCTGGAATTAACAGCATATTGTGGAGAAAACTGCTCGTTCTCAGAGTGAGAAGACTACTGTTTGTACTTCATGCCAAGGAACGGTGAGCAGAGAGGCCCTTGCTCATACTTATTGCTGTAACAACCAAGGTCAGCCAATTCCATTATTCGCCCCGTTGGAGGGTCGGAAAAGGAAAAACTGTGGAGGGGTCCCACCTGTGGGGAGGAGAGGGCAGGAGAGGTGACCCAAACCTGACCAACAGGGTATTCCACCCCATCTGCCCCAAGCTCAGTATAAAAGCTGAGGGATCAAAGGGTCAGCCCTTTTTCTTCAATGGCCAATGTCTAAAGAGGCATCTCAAAGTCTCTGTCTGTTCTTCTGCCTTTGATCCTGATCCATGTGTTCCTGACTCCAGGGCTGGAACCTAGTTCCCAACCATCGCTGAGTTCAGTCTGGGACTTCCCCAGTGCCTGCCAGTGACATGACCGTCATCCTGGGAGCTTGATACGGTTTTGTATATATTGTATCTATTTGCATTATTTCTTCTTCTTTTTTTTTTTTTGTTTTTAATATTAAATTTCTTCATTAATGTAGTTTAGTTCATTCTAAACTTCTAAATCTCCTTATCTCTTTTTCTCCTCTCTTCTTTTTGGGGGTGGGGGAGGGGGAGAGAGGGCCATCCATCAGTCTGGTTTTGGTAAATTTGGCCAAAACCATGACAGTAAAGCAGGCTGGTTGGGTCCCCAGTGAAGGAGAGAGGTTATCCAAAGTGTACTCTGTTTCACAGCCCTGCTCATGCGCTTTTTAGTGTTTCCCTAAAGTACTAGCTAGCATAAGATTCAGGGAGGTAGAAGGCAAATGACTAGAAACTGGGCAACTGAACTCCATCCATGGAATTTACACAGCTCAAAGACCCAAAGCCACTCTAGATCCAAACTGAATAACAGGAAAAAGTGAAGCTGTTTTCTGTGGTTCTTGAAATGTAAAATTTCTGAGTAATCACTTCAAGCATTCTCCTCTGTTATAAATAAAACAGTATCTGTGTACAAATATTTATCTCCTTAGCTAGAGGGCTTGCTTTTATGCTGTCGATTTTTTAAAAAAATAGCATTACATATCACTGCAGAGAAGATTAACACTACCACAGTCTGGATACCAGTTAGCTTCAATTAACATGCAAAACCCATGTATTGTCTGAATACTTGGGGCAAGTTCCTTTAACTGGTGTAAAATCTGCAAAGCTGTGTGGCTAGGCTCTGCATTTATTTTCAAAGCTTTATGACTCGCCACATGTTTTCAACAGTAGAACTCAATCTTTACCTCCAAGAATCATTCTCATACGATTGGGTCAGCTGAGGAAAAAACTATTTGGAATACACATGAAAAATTTAAAAAAAAAAAAAGTAATATGTTAAAGATTACCAAGGATGGAATGTGCCTTTGTGGCCAAGAAGGCCAATGGTCTCCTGGGGTGCATTAAAAAGAGCATGGCTAGCAGGTGGAGGGAGGTCATCCTCCCCCTCTACTCTGCCCTGTTGAGGCCGCATCTGGAGCACCGGGTCCAGTTCTGGGCTCCCCAGTTCAAGAAGGACAGAGAATTAGTGGAAAGAACCCAGAGAGGGACATGAAGATGATCGAGGGAATGGAGCAGCTCTCTTATGAGGAAAGGCTGAGAGACGTGGGTCTGTTTAGCCTGGAGAAGAGAAGACTGAGAGGGGATCTCACCGGAGCTTAAAAATATCTAAAGGGCAGGCGTCAACAGGATGGGGGCCAGACTTTTCAGTGTTGTCCAGCACAGGACAAGGGGCAATATGCACAAATGGGAACAGAGGGAGTTCCGTCTCAACATGAAGAAAAAACTGTACTTTGAGGGTGAGAGAGCCCTGGAACGTGCCGCCTGGTGGTGGAGTCTCTGTCTCTGGAGATATTCAAAGCCCGCCTGGATGTTTTCCTGTGCAACCTGTTCTGGGTGGACCTGCTCTGGCAGAGGGTTGGATTAGATGATCTCTGAAGGTCTCTTCCAACCCCTACCATTCTGTGAATATTTATCCCTGTTTTGCTCTTAACATTAACAGATAAACAGTTTGATATTGACAGCTGAGCCTACTACCTGAAAGGTGAGTTTTGTAGAAAGCAGAGATGTTTTTTATGATAGCTGGGAAAGGAGGGCAAGCTACTGAACACAGCACCGCTAGAGCTGGTTAAGTACTCTCTTGAGACAATGTTCTTTCATCAATTGTCAGTAATTCTTCGAAATCAAAAGCTATTCAGAAGCCCCCACTAAGTCTTAGTCTGACTAAGAAAGCCTGCAGTGGAATTTCTTATCAAAACTAAGGCTTGTCTACATAGCGAAGGCCCTCACCAGACCTGGAACCCCGGGCTGAAGTGATTTTGCTTGGTCCCTTTTAACATATACTGAAATTGGAGACCCCAGAGCTCAGGTGATAGTCTAAGGAATCATCTTTGACTGGTCAGTCCTAGGACCACAAAGATGATGAGGGTCCTGGAGCATCTCCCTTATGAGGCAAGGCTGAGGGACTTGGGTCTTTTTAGTCTGGAGAAGAGAAGACTGAGGGGGGGATCTGATCAACACCTACAAGTGCTTAAAGGGTTGGTGTCAAGAGGAAGGGGCCAGTCTTTTCTCAGTGGTGCCCAGGGACAGGACAAGAGGAAATGGGCAAAAACTTGAACATAAGAAGTTCCACCTAAACACGAGGAGGAACTTCTTCACTTTGAGGGTGGCAGAGCCCTGGCACAGGCTGCCCAGAGAGGTGGTGGAATCTCCATCTCCAGAGGTCCCTTCCAACCCCATATGTGATTCTGTGTTTCTGTAAAGGGACTCTGTGGAGGAAAGGACTTGTACCCTAGACCAGAAAATCCTCATGAGTGGATTGTTTGCCTGGATTGTGAGTTCAAAAGTTTGCTACAGATATGGTTTGGAAGAAATTATTCAAAACTCCCTGTCTCCCATCTGAGGAGAAGCAGAAGGTAAATGTCCCCACCACACCAAAACAAGGCTTTTGATTTATCTTTCTGCAAAATACAAAAACGTTCTGAAAAACTTCAAGAGATTTGAGCAACATTACAACTTCTGCCACCCTCGCTAATAGTGACACAGCTAGCTAAAATGAGTTACTGCCTTCCTGCTGCAATAGCTCCAGAAAAAGAGTGTCATTCTTACTTCCTTCCACAGTTGTACGTAGTTCATATGCACAAATAGACAAAACCCTTTTGTAACACTAAATCATTCCACAGATACAGCTACACATGAATGATCCCTTTGCAACTCTTTTGTGAGAGTTGTACTTATGTACCAGGTTTTACTGATGTACCAAAACATATGGTACAAGAAAGTTTTGCACAGAGAACCGAATTTTATGGATGCCTGACAAAAATGAGTGTATATAGCAACAAAACATCGTGTTTCATATCCTGAATGCTGGTTTCATACCCCAGGAGAGAAACTGTTCTTGCTATTCCTCAAGTTTTGAAAGCTTTTGAATCAACTTTTAGTATTTAAGTCAAGGTTTCCTTAAACAGACAAAATCTCATTGCATTCAGTGTAATTCTGACACTGCATTCCAGGAGCAAACAGTTTGGGGGCTGCCTGTGAACATAAAGGATCCTGTAACACATTCTGTAAGAAATCACGTTTGCTCTCACGGTCTCTCCCTATTCTCATGAAGTAACTTTATGCTGTTCAGGCATTTCCTTCAGTCCCATATGTCACCAACTTTCAATGCAAGTGGGCAATATTTGTAAAAGTTGTTGAAATTGCATATTGGACAAGAATGCAAGCTGCTACAACTATATAAGAAAATATTCCTAATAATCTTGCCATGATTAATGCTTAGATACACAAAAAATTCCCCAAAATATTGTCAGCATTAACGTCAGTACAGAACACTGTTCACAGTCCTGTTCGTCACAGAGGTTCATGAGCAAAAACTATCACACCATGAGATTGATCTCAGTCACAACTAGGGCCTTCATGAGTTTTTTGCAGACAAAAAGAACATCATTGCAATTAAACACTAGGGAGAAACACTTTCAGCTTCAGCAAATCCTTGTCACTGACTCTGGGGGCATGAATAAGAGGCACCTTCTGCTATCAGTCTGTGTTTATGTGGTTTTTGTTAGTCAAATTACCCTTATGTAATTAAAACCCAAGAGGATGATTTCAAAGACAACTCATTTGTGATAACATTTTTGCAATAGCCAGCTCAAAGTGCTTTTTAAAAGAAATCGAAATAAATAAATCAACGACAAGCTTTAGAAATTAACAGAACTATAATAATCAGAAGTAGACCTGATTGCATAAATGTCAGCTTCAGTTTGCACACAGAAAAAGACCAAGGGTCACTCCTACAGGCTGGAAAGACAAACATCTGCTGAACTGAAAGACAAAACCCTGCCTTCTGATCTACAGCACATTCTTTGCCTTTCTCTGGAAAACCAACTGAATTATTGGTAGGAAATGCATTAATAAGTTTGAGAAATAGATGTTCACTGTGCACTGAACTGTATTTCTATTAAAGAATTGCTACACAGAAATATGTGTGCAGCTGCTATCTCGCTATAATGTACAACTTCAATAAATCTGATATTCCCGGGACAGATCAGAGTTAGAGAGCACATGCAGACCAGCCAAGCAGCAAGCGCGCAGAAGGTCTGTTGGGTGCCCCATGACAGTATCCGACTGCCTGCTAAGGTGAAAAGAAACTGCAAATCAAATGCATGGGATATTTAACACTACCCAAAATTATCCAGAGCAGACTTCACACAGTATAGGCAGCATAATGCATGTGTAGAGTAGTTTCAATCAGCTGGGTGGACAGGTGCCTCCACAGTTTGCAGAGCAGACCCTTTGATGCTCCATTCAAATAGTGGGTTGGTGGGAGGAGTATAGCCCGCACAGAAAGTAATCCAAGAGCTCACCATGCCTTTTCACAACAGTTAGCAGGCATGATTCATTCCACAGTCTGCCACATCTTACCCTAAGGCTCTGCATATGTAGCATGCGTGAACCACTGATGGAAAGACACAACTTAAAAAGTCACCTCCAGCCGTAATCATCAAAACACAACTGAAAGTAAGAGTAACTTACTTTAGATCTGTATTAGGCTGGATCTTCTGTCATTGCTTTTGTACTGAAAAATGTGACAACATCCAGAGGAAGAAAACACACGTGTTTGCAAGGAGCAATCACTGAAACCCAGAGCATTGCTACACTGGCATTTTTCATTAGGAGAAATTACAAGCAATTTCCCAAGTAACTGTTTTGCCTTCCTCAAGTTTCCTGAAATATCTTTCTTTCTTTGAATAAAAAAAAAAATATTAAAAATTGAAGCTATCAATCAATTTTTTTATTATTTAAAAGCATGAAAATGCAACAATGATAAGTCCAGTGGTCTTGGCAGGTTGGTGCCACCTTAAGTCAAATAAGCTTTTGGCCACATTAGCCAACTACAAGTGAAATAATATATAGTTTATATTTTCATTTCACAGTTATAAATTCCTTTGTGCCTCCTCCAGGAAGGGAAGTCCTGTGCCCAAACATTAGCAAACTTTGGCTTACTGGGGGATCTTCAACAAAACAACAGCCTAAGCAATTCCTCAGCACCAAGTCCTTTGAATTACCCTTGTCTCCATCTCCTGCTACTGAAAACTTCCAAAGGGTGTAGTCACCTCTTATGTGCAAACACCCTCCCCATTCTTGAGTTCTGAACTTCGGGAACTGAGTCAGAATATATAATCAGTAAAAAGCCTTAATGTGATGTCAGAGTCTTTAGTGATGAAGCCATTAGAAGTCCTGCTCATGGGTCTTTTTTTCATTCAAGTCAATCATCTGATCTAGGATAAATTTTTGTAGAAATCAGGCACAGATGCTCATGGAAGTCACTGGAGATGGATAGCTGGATGAATCACTTTCAAAAGCTGCCTGTCACATATTTTCTCAGAAAAGTGTGTACTGCCTTTTTGATGTGCCTTCCTTCCCCGACTTGAACAAAATGATCTAAAAGATGAACTCAGGCAGTCATTGTGGTTTCAGAGAGCTAAGATAAGGAGAGATGACTCTTCCCACTGCATAAATTGAGACCTGAACAAGGGTAAATTTCAGATGTGGGAGAGAAATAAAGGCTGCTATATTCTGTTTACACAACTAGCCATCTTCTAACTGGTGTTTTCCAACATAAGCTTTTCTTTTGGCGGATGAGTACTTTTTGGGATGCTAGCATGAATTATTCTTTTGTGGAAACTGCAGGATCACTGAATTTGCTGAAAACGAGACCCAAGACAGCAAATGAAGTCTCCCAGGATTAAGCCTCTCCAAATAACGGGTTCCTTTTATAAAAACAACATCATTTATCCACAGATCTAACAATTTTTAATTTGCATCTTTAAAAATAGGTACCTGAAATGAACCATCTAAATGTGCATTTGAAGCAACTAACACAAACTGTCAGTTTAGTGTCAATGCATCCAATGACGCATTCCCCTTTGTTTTATACAGATGGAATCTTTTTCTTTGAAACCACAATTATCACATTCCTGGGTCCTTGAACAAGGTCACTCTTCCAAATGATGCTAGCAGATTGCTTTGTGCAGATCTGAATGTCAGCATTCCACACTGGCTCCTTACTTAAGGCTCACTGCAGAGACCAGGGAGAAGTTCAACAAGGAATTTAAAAATATTTCATTGTAACCTTAGTTTTCCCCCCATCTGTTACCATTAAATATCCACGGGCAGAAAGTCTGCAATTATGTCATTCTTTCTGGTTCCTAAAATCAATTATGTTCCAGGGTAGCTTTTAGGAACCCACAGGGCAGTTAGGCAAGTGCAGATCAGAGTCCACATGCAGTGTGAAGTTCAGGCAGAAATACGTCCCTTCCTGGTCTTCAGAAGCACCCAGTAGGCAAAGGCAGGAGAAGTGGTTCCCAGCCTGCTTCCTTTCAGACCACCTTCAGCCATCAGCACTTCCCACGACCCAGATGAAGACTACACCTCGCTTATATCCCATCAGCTATTGCAAGAGACAGGCACTGATCAATGGCAAATTCTCATATGACCTCAACGTTTTTTGCTGCATTTGTCAAACTTCTGCCTACTCTAAGGGATGCCTAGATTCCACTAGATCCCTAAGAGAGCTGCATGCTCTTGAAGGCATCATTACTGACCCCACTAGAGGCAGGCCAGTTGATATTAGCCAAAAATTTTGTGCTATGTATAAATCTGGATTTACAAAGCATTTTCTCGTGAACAATACATTTTACACAGCTAAAAACTTTCATCTTTGCTATGATCAGATGTTAACTCATTGATAAAGCATGTTTTATTCTAAATTGACATAAATGGTAAATACTCAGATTTCTGGTTAAAGACTTCAACCGTTTCCTTTATATTTAAAGGTTTATACCCTTCCTTGGTAGATTTTTTGATACCCAGGCACTGAGGCTTTTTAGACACGTTTAAGATGTGGATCCTCACTTTTCTGTCTCTGATTTCCATTCAGGACAACTTACTTACCAGCAATATTACAGAGTTAATTGATTGACATTTACACAGCTGATTGGCTGGTCTAAAAATCAGAAAAAAAGATCATTTCCCCCTTGGTGGCTGCAAGTTGGCCAGTCTATACTTCTACAAAGTAAGCCCATTCTTGCTACCCTTAATTATCTTTATTTCGAGGGAAGTATTCCCTAAGTCAGCAGTAAACATTCCCTTGTCTTTTGCTAAAGGCTGGAAAACCAATGTTGTTGCCAGCTTCTAGCTGCACATGACGAAGGTGTCAAGTTAGATATTTGTGATGCCAGGAATTTTTAACAATCTGGGCACTATCAGGAGAACCATAGTCTTGGGAGAGAAATGGCAAGAAAAGACCATTACAAAAGGAAAGCTGGAGGTTGCCAAGCTACAGACTGTAACAAAAAAATAGTTCAGATAGGGTCCCAGTCATGTTTTTTTTGGAATGTAAATTATTCTGAATAGTTGTCCGTACAGTGGTCTTTACTGACAAATTCCTAGTTTGGACTTGGCACTGAGGACTGCTTCCTTGTCTACTTTAATTACCAGCCTGGCTAACAGATGCAGGTGTACCATGGCTAACCACTAGTAGCCTGTCAAACCTGTATGTTTGCTAATATCCACAGGAACTGGACTTATCCCAAAACTGCAGTCTGGCCACTCTAGCACTGATGGTTAAAGTGAGTTCAGGTGAAAGCAAATTTCTGAGCCATGCTCATTTCTCCAAGACGTCATGTCCTATTTAAAGATGAACTCGAAAAGACTATGCAAGCATCCCAAGAATATGTCATGTACTTTTGCATGGTGGCATTTTATGCTCTTTTTTTAATTGCAATAACTCACCTCTCCATAAAAAAGGAGTGAGAATGGCTGCTCCAGCTCATACAAACTACCAATTGCAAAGGTTATGGAAAAACATCAAGATTCCATGTAATACATACTCAGTGACCTGATGGGTCAAAAGTGCAATTATCCAAATTTGGAGACCATGATTGGGAAATGACCTCTTTAGGGAAAAGAAACTTTTGAAATAGATTGCTTTTTCATTGTTCTATGCAATACATTAGTAGGTAGAAATGAAGCAATGCAAAGTGTGCACTTAAAATCGTGAAAAGAAAGGGGTGTGCAGCTGAAAAAAACAGTAAGTTGTAGGAAAACACTTTTCATTCATGCATGTTCACGTAAGAAGAAAAAAAAAATTGCCTGAGATTTCCTGCACACACTCAATGGAACACAAAGCAAGCATTTCAGAAACATGTTTGAAATAACCCAAGTTTAGAAAGACAAGCAGCACTAAAAATGTCTTTGAATAGTGATAATGGGAAAAAGATGCAGCAAAGAACAACAGGAAGTTCATAAAAATAATCTATTAAAATAAACCCCTTATGCACATTATCATTGTGTTTACAAGGGCGTGTGTCTCCTATCTCATTTCCCTGCATGCGCTGTTGGATTCCACATGCCATGAAGCAGTGTCATCAGGTTGCAGATATAGGCAGACCAATTAGCCTTGCTTTCCTGGTGCAGAGGCACAGAACGCTTCAGCTGTACCCAAATACCTTTCTGCCTCAGACTCTGACTGAAAGAAGTATTAGCTCCCAAATGATCCTTTTGCAGATTAATGTTTTCATATTTTGTTTGGTAAATTTTCACTCCTCAAATATTGCTGAACAGGCACAATAAATATGGATTAGTTTGAAGTCTTGGCACCAATACTGTCTTGTTTCTGCCTATCCTTCCCTTTCCTTCCTGTTTTCCTCCCTCATCCTTAGTTTTGGCTCCACCATGACTAGTTGAAATTTCACTAGTGGCATCTCAGCGATTTGCTTTGCTTGACCTTCCTGAGGCCTATTTCTGCGTTACGTCAATAAGACAGCATAACAACATCAATAAAACAAAATGGGATAGATACTGAAGCTGCCCAAAGCCGTTATATTTTGCACTTCCTTAGATGATACAGCATTTAGATGGCCACAACACGGACGCTGAAAGGTGCACTCTTGCTAAAAAGCTTCTGTGGACCTTCTGTCTGGTAATAAAGGGAGAAATCTCACAAATACCACGTGAAATGGCAACACTGTGGTAGCATCAGAGGAAAAGGAAGGGGCTAAGAAGATGATTAGGGGCCTGGAGCATCTCTCTTACGAGAAAAGGCTGAGGCTCTTGGGGCTTTTTAGTCTGAAGAGAAGACTGAGGGGGGATCTGATCAACACCGATAAATACTTAAAGGGTGGGTGTCAAGAGAAAGGGGCCAGTCTTTTTTCAGTGGTGCCCAGTGACAGGACAAGAGGAAATGGACACAAACTTGAACCTAAGAAGTTCCACCTAAACATGAGGAGGAGCTTCTTCACTTTGAGGGTGGCAGAGCCCTGGCACAGGCTGCCCAGAGAGGTGGTGGAGTCTCCGTCTCTGGAGACACTCAAAGCTGCCTGGACACATTCCTGTGCAACCTGCTATGGGTGGACCTGCTCTGGCAGGGGGTTAGACTAGAAGATTTCCGGAGGTCCCTTCCAACCCCACATCATTACAGTGCTCGTTACTGCAAATTACTGAATTATCAAAGATAATTTTAATCTTCATCTAATAAATCAAAACTTTTGAAGGCATATCCAGCCTGCCTTTTCCCAGTCTTGTCCAGTTTATGCTACCAGTGGTCATCAACCTCTCTTGCCACACCACATGCTAAGTACACCAACTCCTAAATACCTCAAGTCAGAGGTGGCGGTGGCAGATCTGAACAGGATCCATGCTCCTGTTGTTTTCAGTAAGGTTTGGATGAGCATCTGGAATGATGTTTACCCTTTCTGTCCCACTGTAAAACATATAGACAAAGCTAGAGCTTAAGCTATGTAGAGTCTATCTGTATTTGTTTTACACAATAAAATCCTCCAATTTACTGTGAACACTGAAATATCTCATCTACCTTTGTGGCAAACCAGAATGCAAGACACCATAATTAAACCAAAACTTACCTCAGTGAGGATAAAATAGTTTAGTCAAACACTGGTTAAATGCAGTGATACTGCTATAAATCACTGATAGTGAATAATGATTCTAAGATGCCAATAAAGGAACTTAAGAAAAGTTAAAACTTAAGTTTTAAGAACTGAAAAATGTATTTTGAACCTTGAATGGCAAGTGGGGGAAATACAGATCATCATCACCTGGCTTTCAGCCTACAAAGCTTTTTTGTAACTGTGAGTTAACATGAGCTGGATTCTAGAATGCAGTGATACTGTCCAGAGAAGATGCTGGTCTCTGATCAAAACAGGAAGACTTTGTAGGTTTGGGGTATGAAAGCCCTGATTTTTCCAGCAGACTTCACTCATCCCTCAAAAATCCTTAATCCTAAGTAATATTCTCTTATGGAATCAACTGGATCTAAAAGGACCCAAAATAAACATTCTTGTTTGATTTCCCTTTGAGACAGCAATTCTGACTGGTAAATTCTGACTAGTGAATTCACAGAATAATCAAAGGACTTCTGAGGGAAGAATAACAATAAAGCAAAAGACATTATTAGTTTTAGCCTAAATTATATCTTTTAAACATTGCTCCTCAAGAAAATTAGGCTGATTCAAACTGTCTGTCCACCTCCAGAGACCCACGAAACTACCCGTCAGTCTCAAACAATGTCAAAAAGTTTTCTAAAACATTTTGCCCACACTGCATCACAACAAATACCCAAGTACATGACTGAACCTCCATCAAGGAAATCACGGCAGCATAAACTCTCTACCACGATTAGACAAGAAAGAATCTAAAGAGAGCCTCAGCTCAGGCTCTCAGAAGAAACCAGGCTTCCTGAGCACAACACTTGCAATGTGAAAAGGCTCAGTGAGAGTACAGTCAGCCCCTCCATCCCTCTCTGCAACTGGGTAAAACCAGACTACCCAGGTGAACCTGTATACTGGATTAAACCATTTGAATAAAGAGAAACAGAAGGAACTGTAGATAACTTCCCCCCAGATTTGGAAATTTGCTACGAAAAGCTGCCTCTAAAAGCAGAAAGGCTGGAAAAACTCACATGATGCCAACAGAAGTACTGCTGCCAGAAGAATTTCCTATGAAATTCACATTCATGGATTAAAATTGAAGTGAGGAAAAAAAATATCCAGTTTTGAATATTGTGTTGTTTTGACTCGGGACTTACACAGGTCTAGTCATAACTGATGCTCTGAAAGTACACCAAAAATATTCAATTTCATATGGTATTCCTCAACTTCAACCAACACTAAATGAACAGTGCAAGCTCCTGTAATTTCTTCCCTGCGTACACATTGCTCATTTTTCAAATTATAAAAGTACAAAGTTACATTTGCAATGTTTTCCTGCCTTCGACACTTTTTCTAAAATTGCATAAGAAGAGATTCACAGGAATTCTAACACTAAAGTAGAAAGAGAGCAATCTGCAGAATCATTTACAGTAAATAACTGTTGAGAAAAAAGGGGAAAAAATGAATAAAAACAAAGCAACACACTTTAGCAAATTTAAATGAACTTATAATATTTCTCTGCCCTTTGCAGTATTGAACAACTTTTGTAAAATAAAAAACTGTTAAAGTTTTAGGTGATAACTAGTCAAGAAAAAGCTCTTTGTAAATATTTAGCCTTACACTGTTGTCAGCATCAGGGATGTGTGAAAAGTGAGCACCTGAGAAAAACTTTTCATCAGATTCAAAGAAAATGGGCTAAAGAGGCTTCTCTTAAGTGTTTTTGGGAAAGAAGAGGCTAAACCCTTACTTATACTGTTCCCAGAACAATTTGAAAAGGGGCAACAAAACTGTATGTGGAAGCCCAGAATTAATTGATGAAATTAGAAGTTAGGCACAAATCTCAATTTCTTTACTTATCAAAGCACTCTGGAAAGAGTTTTCTCCACTTGCTCTGGCACGCCTTCAGATGAACTCTTTCGTAACTGGTTCTCACATGTGGAAAAGTCCAGCTACAACATTTCACTTGGATGTACAAAAGGCCCGTGTGGGACTGCTGAATTTGTATCCCAACAGCTGACATTGATGTGTAAGCACCTGTGATACTTGCAACACAACCTGCTAGCAATTCAGGCTCACTGTCAGCATTGTCTCATTGGCCTACGGATTACAGTTAGGGTATATTTTTTTTATATATTTATATTTGGGATTTTTTATATATTTTACGGTTAGGATAATTTTTCCCTGAACATAAAACAAAAATTTTCAAGGGAGAAAGTGTTGAGTTTTGCTCAGAAAAACTAGGATTTTGGCTTCAACAGGGATGCAAACCTAGTCTTTATTTCACCATGCTAAAGTAGTGGAAACTGATCATCTTTAGTGAAAAAAAAAATCCCTTCTTTCTTGCCAGGAGCACAACAGCACTGAAAACCACAAAATAGAGGCTCCTGCAAAGGTACTAGCAGAGGCGAATTACGTGTCTCATCTCATCCTAGTGGCTACAGGCTAAGAGAATCAGCAGCTGCTACTAAATATTTAAGTTGATCATTTGTAGTCCAGTCGGGAGCAGCAAGAAGTCTGGTAAGGTAGCGTTTCAAATTCCAAACAAAAACTTTGTGAAATTACATTCTACAATGCTTTCTTTTGTATTTTTTTGTGCCACTGTGGGCCCTAGTGCAATACTGGCTTTTTTTGATCAGGGCTTGTTTCCTTTCTATGCATCAGTGGGCCGGGAATTTGATTTGAACCTCACTTACATCTTGTGGCACTGATTGTATAGAGTTTGAACACATCGGTAAAACAAAGAAAATTAAGAAAGAGGGGAAACGTTTGATAGTGACAACCCCAGAAAGTCTGCTTGCTAACTGCCCTGAGTAAACAATACAGGTTAGCATTCTCCAGGGCCAGATGGGTTCAGCTGTACATGGACTCTGCGGAGCCCTCAGAGCACAGCATCTGCTTCCTCAAAGGTGGGTTGGTAAAAGCAGTATTAGAAGTCATTTTTGAAATGCACCAATTCTAGGAAGAAGCACGTTTTTTTTTTAAATAGGAGTCAGAGGTATTGATCCAGGGAATGCCACAGACAAAACAGACAGAGATGGAAGCTGCACGGAAGCTGCCTCTTCTGGGAGTTGAGACAACACAAAATTACTTCAGATATGAAGTTCAATGTAGCCAAAGGGACACTTCAGAAGGGAAAGAAAATGAAGATACATATTCTGTATAGTAAACCTAGGAGAGGATAGGGAAAAATCTCACAACGCATTGAGCAAAAAGCTTTACATCTTGATGTAAAGACGGAATTTTAAAACACTGCACTGCCTAAAGAAGTACAAATACCTCTTTTCTCCAATTGATTCCTTACAAGTGCATGCTCTTCAGCTTGAGGAGAGGTGAGCTTCCTGCTGGTCTCATCCATTACTTATTGCCACCTGAATCGATAGCCTCGAGGCAATGCATCTAGACTGGGATTTGTTATTTTTCTTCTCAGCCTTCACTTTCTCTCCCATCGCATCGTCTGCTTTGTGCCCTCAGTGCAGCAGAAATGATCAGAAGTCCAATAGTCCATACGCTGCTTGGCTCCTACAGCATATGCTTAAGAAGTATGAGACAAGTATGAGCCCAGAGGGCCTCTGACGGAGAGAAAAATGAAAACCCAACATCCCACGGGAGCTTCATGGTGCTGTCACTGTTTCAGAGTGCCAGCACATTTCTGCCCGAAGGCCAAAATGCCTCAGGACAGGGAGAAACATTTCCTCAAATGCTGAGTGTTCTTGTGCCTAAGCAGAGAGCTACAGAATAGCCTGGGGACCGGCTGTGTGACCTGGGTCAGCGGTGCCTCAACACAAAGGTACTTGGGCCTACAAGCCAAAAAAGTCCTGACACTAGTCTTCAAAGAGAAAGCAAAGGTGGGCATCAGCAACTAGTTGGAGTCAACTCTCCACCACTGTCACTGCCAACCACCTCAATCTGTGGCCCATGGCCATGAAATATCTTTCTGGTTTGGTATTTTGAGTCATTGTCTTCCTCCTTTGGCACTTGGCAAGGCGGAAGTTTCACTTCTCCAAATTCCGCATCCAAACATCCAGACACAGGAACAGCAGGACAGAGCAATGCACAGAACTGAGAAAATACCAGGTTGAACAGGAAAGTACTGGCCTTGAGGAAGCAGAAAAAAAAAAAGCCATTAAGACAAGAAGCTTCTGATAGGGCCGTGGAATAAGAAGCTTCTGGATATGGCTGAATCGTCAGTGTGTGCTGGCAGCCCAGAAAGCCAACCGCATCTTCGGCTACATCAAAAGAAGCATGGTCAGCAGGTCAAGGGAGGTGATTCTGCCCCTCTTCTCTGCTCTGGTGAGACCCCACCTGGCACACTGTGTCCAGCTCTGGAGTCCTCAGCACAGGAAGGACATGGACCTGTTGGAATGGGTCCAGCAGAGGGCCACGAAAATGATCAGAGGGCTGGAGCACCTCTCCTGTTAGGACAGGCTGAAAGAGCTGGGGTTGTTCAGCCTGGAGAAGGCTCCAGGGGGGTCTTATAACAGCCTTTCAGTACCTAAAATGGGCCTATAGGAGAGATGGGAATAGACTATTTATCAGGGAGCATAGTGATAGGATGAGGGGTAACAGTTTCAAACTGAAAGAGGGGAGATTTAGATCAGATATTGTGAAGAAATTCTTTCCTGTGAGGGCGGTGAGGCACTGGAACAGGTTGCCCAGAGAAGCTGTGGCTGCCCCATCCCTGGAGGGGTTCAAGGCCAGGCTGGATGGGGCTTGGAGCAACCTGGTCTGGTGGGAGGTGTCCCTGCCCAGGGCAGGGGAGTTGGAACCCAATGACTTTTAAAGTCCCTTCCAACTCTAACCATTCTGTGATTCTTTAAGTCTATGACCGCGTGGGTGATCTTTTCTCCAGCTTTTCTTGGCTTGTGGGTTGTTTGTTTTCCCTTTCTCATTTCCAGGAAATAAACTGTCATGAGAATGAAAGCTTGCATTGATGAATGTTTGTTTTATTAACTTTGTAGTGTTCCTCTGTCTTATGAATATAAAAGCTGCAGAGATAACACTAATACATAATGTGATTGATTTTACAATTATTATGGCAATAAAAAGAGTTGACATATTTTCCCATCATCTTTAAAAAAGAAGTGTAGTAATCTCACACCCTCTTTCTTCAATAGTCACCAATTGTGCAATGAGAAGTGGAAACGTCACTATACACTGAAGTCTACACATAGGGAAGTTTGCACAGTTTGGAAATTTCTAGATCATAGTGTTCATCCATTGTTCATGTTTATAGATCTATTTCTATATGCTTAAAAGTGCCTGGATGTTATTTAGCTGCCTTAAAAAGACATAGTGTATCTTGCTGATATCCCAGCAAGAACAGGGTAGGCAGCATTTCCATCTACCAACATGCTGGTTTTATTTTTCCTTGGTTAAACTGTCTGAAAAGGAAAGATTCTACGTGCTACAATCAATCTAAAAGGAAAATGTTCAGTTCCAAACCTGAAAGTTTTTTATCCAGGCCAAGAAAGAATTCCCTGCAGTTGTCAAGTAGGTATCGTACGTATAACCAACCCAATTGTTTCAAAGGTGAAAAGTTATCGATAGTATTGGGGGGGGTGGAGGCGGGGCTGGAAAGCCACATAGTTGGAAGGGGCATTTAAAGAAGCCAAAAATGGGAGAGACAGCAGAGGGTTCTAGTTATCGGACATATCAGGTGTAAGTACAACTAATTTAGTAACAATTCACAATACATACTTTCTAGTGAAAATTCAGTAGCCTAGCTGCATTGTTGATTTAACTTAATCCTAGTACAGTGAACATGTCTAAGGACAATAGCCAGAGTCAGCTGACACGAATCGTCTGACCTGCACCTTTTTCCTCACCTTGTGCACTGTGAAACGTATTACCTCAATTCAGCTGGCTACCGCTGGGAAACCCTGGTTTATTTTATACCTATTTTCCCATGTTAAAATGCCTTCACTGGCTGTTACAGCATGCTCATTAGCACTGTAGCACTTCTAATGAAAGCAGCACCCAGGTGTTCTCCAGACTCTGAGGGTCAATACATACTTCCACTTTTCCACTGATCTGAAAGACAGATGGCAATCCTACCCTTAGTGAGGTTACACACAGCTTTTTCAAAACACCAGGAACACCCTGACTTCTGGAGGCTAGAAATGATCATTAGAGGGCTGCATAAGGTGCATCCTCCAACTCAGCGCAGCTGAGATCACTGCTCTGTGGGCAGCATGTTTGGAGAGATTGTCACTTCTCCTGTTTGCAGGCGTCCCCCAGCTCATTCTGACAACAGGCTTGATCTTTCAGGAGTCCTACTTCACATTGCACCACACAAACCACAGATCTTATTCACCCCTAAATAAAGGAGGTATGAAGTAGCAGAGTGGAGTATATGTATTTTACAGAAAACTTTCATTGACCAGTACAGCTGTGTGGATAGAAAAAAGTTCTGAAAATACAATGTCTCCTGCAACACATCTCCCATTTTTGCCTTTATACACATGCTATTTTCTTGACTAGAGGAGAGTAAAGGTTGAAGAGTAAGTCTGCTTACATAGAGCCTATAAGGCTTAAATTAGTACAACTGCTCTAAAGGTTTGAAAAGGTGTATCAATAATCAACCAATCTGTGGTATTTTCAGCAATGCAACAGCACTATGGTTTATTAAAGGTAAAAGCATATACATAAATATTTACAAAACCAGCCATTTCTGAATGTTAGATATGTGAGATAAGATTATTTCTTAAATCCTCTATATCTATTTATCTGGATCAAAGAGTTTAAACTGAATTTCTACACAGTGTTTATACAACACTGGGCACAACTAAGTAAACAACCACAAGCAAGCACTAGAAATTATTGAAGAGGTTTTAAAGACAAACATACTCTCAAAGTTTAGATTGCCTCAATCAAGCAATCTCACAAAAGGTGAGATTTAAATGAAGTTGCCTTCCCCAAATTTGCATAATACTATTTAATTAAACCCTTCTAATTAAGAACAAAACAGAGATTAAAAAGATGTTTGACCCACTGAGGTCTGGAAATCATTGAATATGGTGTCCAAATGTCCTAAAAGCAGACGGCCACATCTATAGTGTCCGTGTGTGACGAGAAGAGGGAGTCACTCGACTGAATGTGTTTCCTGTTTGGAGAGAGACTAGTACAATGGGTACAGTGAATCACAGAACCATTTAGGTTGGCAAAGACCTTTAAGATCATCAGTTCTATTAGCTTCAGTGTAAGGTTGCAGGCAATATTAATTCCTTAATGAATATTAATAGTAAGGGTAAGTATATCCCATTTTACTACTCAACATGAATTAGACTGCCTCATTTCTGCTGTTTACATGGACTTCCATCATAGAATCATAAAATGGTTAGAGTTGGAAGGGACCTTAAAGATCATCGAGTTCCAACCCCCCTGCCCTGGGCAGGGACACCTCCCACCAGACCAGGTTGATCAAAGCCCCATCCAGCCTGTTCACGTTCTTTTTAGAATAGAATAGAATAGAATAGAATAGAATAGAATAGAATAGAATAGAATAGAATAGAATAGAATAGTTCAGTTGGTAGGGACGGACAACAATNAATAGAATAGAATAGTTCAGTTGGTAGGGACGGACAACAATCATCTAGTCCAACTGCTGACCACTTCAGGGCAATCACTTCCCATCTTTAGATTGCAAAGTGTAATTTGTGAAGGAAAAAAGCACAAAGAGGCACCCCACAGCTTTCAACCATTTTCCAGACTCTGACAGTTCAGAGGTAGATTTCAACTATAATTTTCATGGGATAAAAATTATTTCAGAGTCATAGAAATACACGGCATCATTTTTCTCTGCTTTCAGAGTCCAAATGTAAACAACGAGCTGAGAAGAATCTGACTGATTCTTTGTGAGTAATCATCTTTTCCAAGATTTTTTCCCGTCCTTCTTTACAGTGCTGTGATGAATGCTACTATGAAATTCAGCTGTATAAATTCACATCAATCCTCCTTGCTCAAGACCTATCTGAATCAGATGGGCTCTGCATATGCTGAGTCTATCAACAGAACAGGCACACACTTTGGCTAGAGCTTGCTCTGCTCATGGGCATAGTTTCACTTGAGAATCAATTATAGCTAAAATGCCTTGGTGTTGTCTCTTTCCCTCTCCTTTCCTGTAATGATACTTTGTAATATTAGTTTTTTAAGATGGATAGAAGTTGGACAAAAGACAGGTTCTGTTGTTGATCTCCCAACTCAAGATGACCATTAGTACACATAAATTTAAGGGAAGTTGCAGTATATTGCAGGATCAAGCACCCCAAGAGAATTCACATTCTGAATTCAAGTTTTTATTAACTCAACATCCCTTTGACCCCATGTTTCCAAACCTGGAAGCCTAATCCTCCCTAAGAATGTAGACAGTGATGACAGGTTTAAGATCAGTTCCCTGCCAGGCAAGGGACGCCACAGTCAAGATTTCTCTACTCACTTTCCATCCCACTTCTAAACCAATGAAATATGATGCTTTATCTGTGGTGGATGACTTCATTCCCCAGAAGAGCCAGTACACATTTACAACCTCAAATTTCTGTTTTTAAGTATCCCTGGAACTAGACGGGATATTTTGACTGGCAACTTTAGATTAGGGGTTAAAAAACTAAGTCCAGAACTGTCTGTTGGTTGACACAGCTGCAAAAGTACAGCTTTGTCCACCCTTGTTGCAAAAGATTACCATTTTCCTGAAGAGGTGGGTAAAATGTATAAACCAGGTGTGAAGCTGGGACTTGGCATCCAGAAATTTTCCTTTCAGCACTAACCACTAGTATTTCTTCTTGCTTTCTTTGGGTTGGACACCTCCCAACCCTGACACCTCGGTTAGCCTGGGAAGTGGAGGTCAAGGCACTCTCCTGGCAACTTGACGTAATCCCCCATTTGAGTTGGAGGGTCTGGCAGCCAACATCTTGGCATTGTCTATGCCAGTGCTCTAACTACTAGGCCATGATGTAAATAGGAAGCAGAAATGTGTTGGTTTTTTTTAAAAAAGTAGAGTGCCGAGTCCTTTGGATGTTTTAGGAACTTACCCGCTAAAAAAGTGTCAAGAGTAATGTCATCCCATGAACTGTTTTCCAGCTAGGAGCCAGGCTCCTGGCAACCAGGCACTGTGGTGCCCGACTTACTGGTGTGATGAAATTTTCTGGCTACGTCATGAGAAAAAACAAATGCTGCTTCAGCCATAGGAGCTTTAAACTGACTCATGGGGGTAATTCCTACTAGATGTTCTGTAAAAGTGCCTTGAGATTAATTTTGCAGAGCAAAAGGAGCTATTAAAATTCCTAAAAATAACTTGTCCACATCTAAAAATACCACACTGTCGTAGTCCAATAGCTCAAGCCCTTTTAGGGTTGGTATTTAACAGAGGCACTAATAAAATGACTATCTCTTCTTTTCAATGAGCGAAAAAAATGTCACATTTTTAACCATATAGGACCATGATGCTTTAGTGCTTTAGCTCTTTTTTCCATGAACGATAAAGCTTACCCTTCCTGTATTTGGTGGCTGGTAACTCCGGGGAAGAAAAGCTTAAAAGAGAAAAAACAGTCTTCAAAGCAATGTTTATGCATTTATAAATGCAGAGCCATTGTATTCATTTTTCCGGTGTGGGATATTCTTCCTTCTTTTTAATTTTATATTTTAAATTTCCATACATTAATCCATTTACATAAAGTTGCTTTTTATTATTCTTTTATATCCTTGAAACATAAGAACTTGTGCTCCACACTGTTGAGCTAAAACTGCATTAAATAATGAACAACACACTTTAAAACACTGACATTAGTTGACCAAGCATTTTCAGGCTTTAAGGACTTTTAGGTGCTCCCGTTATAATATTCAGCAATGTAAATAATCTTGGCATTAAACATCTCTGCAGCCTGATAAACCACTTTTATATGGCTCGAAGACACAAGAGAACTGAAAAAGACAGCCTCCTGCCCCATTTCATGCTTTAAAATGTACGATTTCATGAAATTATTTTAAGGAAATGTATATTTTTTAACAGAAATGCTACATTTCTTGGCAGCAAACCTGAAAGAACAGGGTGAATATTATCTATATAGGTTTGAATAAAAATGATGTATCTCTTTCTGACAGATAGCATTTAATTATTTTTTTTAATTAAATTGAGCACTGAGTTTCCTTATTTTTCAAAATAAAATGAAGTGGTAAGAAAGTCAATAGGCAGGCAAGCACACTAAAACACATTCCCTCTGGGGGGAACATTACTGGGACTGAAGAACAGTTCGTTTAATTAGAAGCTATTGTTCAGGTAACACTGGTTTTAAGAGAATAAAAATGAAGACCGAAGGCTATATTTAGACAGTTGAAAGTATTAATGTTCTCTGTATATAAATTTCTGAAGGCATATCAGCACCGTAACTCTTTCTGACTAAACATGAGAGCAGTTAGTGATATCTTCTTAAAAATTTACCTTTACTTTCTGCAGAACAGCCCCAGATGATATAACCTACCTGCTTTCCCTCTGCACACTCTCATATAAAATTATATTGGATATACACAAATAAAAAGAAGTGAAAGATATAGCTCTAGATCTTTAAACTGATGTCATGTGTCTTATAAGTCTTTCAAAACAACCTCTGAAGTGTCATACAGGTGAATAAAACAGCCCAAGTTGCAGGAATTAACTGCACTCACACACAGCTTCTAATTACTTTACCATCTTCTGCGATTTGATTACACTCATGGGAGACAAATCTGGTTGCCAGCTGAAGAGCCTTGACTTGGGACGGAGCCCCAACAAGAGGCAAAGACCAATACCCAAGTGTTCAGCGTTCAGAAATCATGTAGTGGGGATGACCGTATTTCAGAGATGCTCACGCATGAGAATCGGTGTGTCCCAGAGATTAGCAGCCCGCAGGTAGGTATCGCACCGCATCCATCAAACCCTGCAACGTTTATCCACATAAGCAGTATGAACCATCGCCTTGACGAAGACAACTGCAAGATGTGTGTTTCATGTTTTCCTATACACCTATCCTAGCAATTCACAGGAGGGATAGCAGCCTGATGTCACCAGACAAGCTCTCTACGAACCTAATCTCCTGGTTCCTGAATGAGGAGAAATGTGGTGACCCACCCTTACGGTGTCACTCATTTTGCCACAGCAGCTACTGTGTGTGCTCCTTTCTCTGCTCATTCCCCAAGCCCAAGCACAGCTGACAATCAAATTGGGATTTACTCCAGTGACTTTGAGCTGCTGTATTTTAGCTCACCAGAGATGTTCCACCGATTTCAACCAAATCTGCAGACCTTTCATTCTTTCGTTCAAATTTTTATGTTAGGTTTTTTAGGTCTTCTGTAAACTATGAGAGTTCAGTCACTCCTGCTAAAGGTCAGTGCATTAAAAACAACATATACATTCCTCATTTACTATTACAGGTAACTCTCTTCCTCCAGACATAAATGATCGTCCTTCTGAAGATATGCATTATTTTTTTTTTCTTAAGCAATTCAGGATACTTCTGCAACCTTTGACCAAAATTGTGACTGCAGATGGCTTTCTTCTCCTTAAAACAAATTAATGTCAATATAAGAGTAAACGAATCAGACTTGCGAGTCTGTAAGCACTGTGTTTCAAAGCAAATGATAACAGCTTCACAGAATGCACTGTAATGTTCTGGCTCCATAAACAAGCCTACTAAAAAAAAGTTCTGTGCAATAACTCATATTTAAGTTGCATTTAAATATGAGACCTTTTTGCTCTCATGTTGACTTTAGACTGTGTGAAAAATCTAAAAGAAAACAATAGATCCTATTTATTCTTGCCAAGTTTCTGAAATGCAGGAGGGATTTGAGAGCAGACGTGGCAAACTTTGTGCCCTCTCAAATAGGCAATGAAAGGATCAACTTTTTCCCAGTGACTCCACACAAGGAGGAACGAGAATCTTTCTGGTTAATTTTCATGGACAAGTTATACAGTCTAATAGCCACTAACAAAACCAACAAAGCTTTGGTGTGAATGCACTTCATTAAGCTAAAATGATTAACATTATGTAAACTTGGCCGATAGATCCTTCAGATAGCAGAGACCATTTTCACAAAACATGTGGGGGTCACCTTACACAATAAGCAAATTTACCTGAAATCTGCAGCATTGTAAACTTTCTCTGTCTCAGATTCAGTTCCAGGAATAAACACCCCCAGGGAAATTCCATTTTATCCACATTTCATTCAACTCCTTTAGTCTCCAAGTTAGTAATTATTTACCTATCCAATAGCTCATGCTGCTGCTCCTCACCACAGCATCCTGTCCTCTTTAAGGTTGTAAAAGAGAAAATGAAGGAACCATAACTATGTGTCAGTGAGGTTTCATGAGCAGAGGGTGGGATACTGAAAGCTTCTGGAAACAGATTGGGAGCATAGGAGAACTAGTGAGCAATTCAATAAAGCAAATGTAATCAGTGGAAACACTAAATGGTTAAGACACAGAAGTCCTTTAAAAATATTCTTCGATAAATAATAAAAAAGAAGCAGATTTGAACTATTCTTAAAGTAAGAGGGAAATAATAATTAAAAAAATTACTAGAGGGTTGATTTACAAGTTTTTTTGCTTCATTAGTTCCCACTGACCTCACTATGCATAGGCTCTTTCAGTATGTCCCAGGATCAGGGCTTAAATTTAATGTGATGAGAAAAAACAAGTAAACGGTACCTTGAATGTAAAACCACAGGTCACTCTTAATATAGTGCCCATATGTGGTTTAGTTAAACGTAGTGCTGTATCTCATCTTTCCCCTGTTAATTAGCAAGATCATTGTCTTCTTAAATTAGAATCCCATCTTGAAACCTTCTGCTTAACACAGCTGCACAATATGACTTATGAGTAAAGCCAAGCATAAGCATAAACACTTGTAGGATCAGTTCAGGCTGTTATGAAATAGTCAACTTCCTTCTCTTAGACTTGAACGTAAAAGTTGTAACTTCAGTAAGATTCATGTGAGTTTCCTTAAAAACATACATAAAAATGGGCTTACTATCAGGTAAAGCACTGATCTGATAGCATGAAGCAAGACATTTGACCATTTACGCTAGAAAGTGTTATGGTTCATTAAAAAACTTGAGACTTCAGCTAAATGTTACTTTGTATAATAAAAACTATGATTTTTTTTTTTTTTCTGGAAGGAGAAATCAAAATTTTGGAAGTGGCAAAAGATGCAAAAGCATGCTGCCAGAGTGCTCAGCGTGCCAGGCAAACCTGGGTGACATCACCTGGGTGACAGCTTGAGTCCTTGTTCCGGCTTCCCCATAAATGTCAAAACTTTTTGCCACACTCAGAGTTGGCCTAATTCTGCCACCAGGGAAGGCAAAGAACTTTTCTCTGACTTCAGAAAAACATAGATAGTGTATTAGAGCCCATCCCATTAGCCTACCATGAAAGCTGTAACAAGCCTGACTCCCTACTCTCCAACTTCTGCTACTAGTACTGACTCGGGTAGAAATTTTGTAAAACAAGCCAAAAAGGGTCAAGTTCCAACTGAGACATAGCTGGGGCCAGACTGATTCCTGTTTCCATTCCTGCCTTTTCTTTCAAATTGTCCATGATAATACAAGAGGATAGAAGCAGAAACCCCTTAGGCAAAATAAATACTTTAGAAACAAAACTATCACATTTGTCAAGGACATTAAGCAATGGCTGATTTTGTCAGTAACATTCTCCATTATCCTTTATGTAGGCAAAGCTTTTGAACCTTACTAATTAAGCCTGCAACCACAACAGCATACTAAAGGGCATGCGTTCACAAGGAGTGAATCTATCCTAACCACTTAAGGCTGGGTGTAAAAGATGTAGCTAGACAAATTAGGCTTTCCAATAACTCCAGAGAAGGAAAAGAATGAGAATGCATTCTGCACATACTAACAAACAGCCCACTTCTCTGCCTAGGCTGCCTGTGCTCTAGATTACCAGTGTAAGCAAAAAGACATACAAGACAACTGTAATTTTCTGAACTGCCGTGGAAACACAATGCTAAAGAGAGTCCAGGTATGGCTGAGACCACAGTCTTTAAACGGTCAGCATTTGGGAAGAACGTCCCTTGGATCCATCTGGCTTTCTATTCCAGCATCATGATCACAAGTTTCTTTCACTATCAGGTTGTCATATGATCTAAGAACACATGCATTGACATAAAGACATTAACATCAGTGAGCAGAAACATCTCTGCTAATGACACCTAACACAAGCAAAAGGCAGGGCGCTTCTGTGAAGGACAGGTAGCAGGACTCTCTGGTCCCCTCTCAAGGTTGACATTTTCCACTTGGTGATGCCAATTTCTTCTGAAATTTGACACTCTGACTTTCCTCTCAGAAGAATAGGAGCTCAGCACAAACATTGTTCATACTTGAGGGCATGATACACATTGAAAAGTTTATTGTAAAATAAATCTTAGGAGGTCTGTAGAAGTCAGTATGGACAAAAGCATTAAGTTACTGCTAGAGCCATCAAGGAGGATGAATGCAGCAGACAAGGATAATCAGCTACGTGTGAGCAGAGAGTGTGTCTAATTTTAAACATGTTCCTAACTTACTAATGCATAGTCAAGGAATGTGAAGAGCAGCATTGACAGAAACTGTCATTATAGATAGCTATGAGCTTTAATCATCAAAAATGATACAAATTTTGTGTAGAAAGAATCAGCACAAGAAAGATCAAGGAAGAAGCTAAGCAAGGATAATGACAGCTTGGAGAGACAGAGCAAAGAAATATACCTATTGATGAGGTGTATTTCTTCTTAGACACACAGGGGACACCTCACATACCAGTTAGCGGAGAGATTAGATGCCAGGAAGGCCTCTGTAAGCAGAGGAAAGGACATTCACCAGTCAACAGTTTTACTTCTTTTTATCCTAAAATAGTTTTGTGTTATTTATTTATTTTTCTGCACCACTCTGAGTGTAATCTCTGCCGCTGCACCCATAAGGCTTTAAGGCTACAAAACACAAAGCTCATAGCGAGAGGAAGCATATTTTATTGGATCACCTCATTGAGCTGAAGGGAAAAAAACATGGTATGCAATTTACCTTAAAAAAGACTCAGTTCTCAAATGTTCTGCCTTTTCTCCACATGGTCTATTAAAGATACTACCCTTTTCCTTTAAAGCACAGGTGCTCATACACAGGTGATATGTGAAGATCCCCGAGTAACTTTTCAAACAATTAGACAATTTCAACCAGGTTGGAATCTTATTATGCTAAAATTTTGAGTAGTAGCTGTGTAGAGAAAGAGACAGAGAGAGGTGTCAGTACTAGCACAACCTTTATTAGACCTCCAGGATTCCAAGTAGGCGTGACCCTGTGAACGCTCCAAAGACATAAAAAAGCCTGCATGTTTTTGGATGCCTTTAACTGTCTAATAACAGGCTAAAAAGCCACAGGAAACCAGTCTTTATTGGGTGTAACATTCATCACTGTACCTGTACCACAGCACTGACCTTTATCACTGCATCTTCCCAGCATTGTTACTAACACTACACTTGTTCTTTCATCCCATCACCAGATCCCTTTCTTTCAGCCATTTTAACACCCTGTTTTCATGATTTCAGAAGGCAAATAGTAGAGTTGGTCAAAACTGGGATAAATTCCCCATGAAAAGTCAAAACAAAAATTCTGAATAGTTTTAGCCATGAAATATGAACACTTGGCAGAAAACACTCCCAAGTGTCAAACACTTCTATTCCTATTTAAATGAATCTAAAGGCTATGGAAGTTCCCTTCGGCAGCCAGTTTCTACTTAAATCCTTAGGGCTAAGAGTATAGTAGAGACACTGGGACAGACAAAGAAGACAATGACAGGCAACTGTTCCCATGCCTCTCATGCCTTTGTAACATCTGAAGCCCAAGGTTCTAGTAAATTGTCACTACAGAGAAGTGGGGGTTAGAGACAGGAGTAAACCGAGCCATCACTCAGCGGACACTCCTTGGCATGAGATATTTATAATTGCACTCTGTTTCCAGCCTCCCCTCCTGCTGACAATGCCTGCAAGTTAAAACAGCAACACACCCACAGCTAATAATTAACCTTCTCTGAACTAACATTTGAATTTTCCAGGTGACATAAATTTTCTTTTCTATTACATATGGAAAGACTGATGATTTTGAGTTGGAAAAAACTTTGTTGAAAGGAAGAACCAGAGATAATCATTCGATCCCTGTCCCTGAGCAAGCTGCGGGACACGTGAAAAGATTTCAGCTGACTTCCAGGCGAGCACATTGTCACCTGGCTGGGGTAACGGAGCCAGTAGCTTGGAATTGGAGGGTAGGGAAGCCAGGGAGCTGGGATCTCTGTCTAGAGAGGGGAGCATTGATAAGGCAATTGGGAGGAAGACACAAGCCCCCTGCGGCAACGAAAGGCATGGACTCCGC
>VXAK01007107.1:265-11980 GCA_013399435.1 Arenaria interpres | reverse complement strand
TGAGGAGAAGGCTGAGGTAAGCAACAACTCGTTTGCCTCAGTCTTCACTGGCAACCTCTCTCTTCACAGCCCTCCAGTGGATGGACCACAGGGCAGGGACTCAGGGCACAAAGTCCCTCCCACTGTAAGAGAAGATCACATTTGTGACCATCTGAGGAACCCGAACATACAGACCTGACAAGATGGGACATATGGGACCTGACAAGATGCCTCTCTCTAAATTGGCGAGATATGGATTTAAAAGGTGGACCTATTCAGTGGAGGAGAAATTGGTTGGATGGTCGCATCCAGAGAGTCGTGGTCAATGGCTCAATATGCAGATGGACACCAGTCACAAGTGGTGTCACTTGTGGTTCCGTATTGGGACCAGTATTGTCTGCTGACAGTGGGATCTCATGCACCCTCGGCAACAAATACCAAGCTGAGTGGTGTGGTTGACATGCCCGAGGGACAAGATGCCATCCAGAGGGACCTGGAGGAGCTTGAGAAGTGGGCCCATGTGAACTTCATTATGCTCAGCAAGGCCAAATGCAATGCCCGGCACCTGGATCAGGGCAACCCCTGTTAGCAATACAGGCTGGGAGATGATGGGATTGAGAACAGCCCTGCAGAGGAGGACTTGGGGGTACTGGTTGACCAGAAGACCAACTAGATTCTGGGCTGCATCAAAAGAAGCGTGGCTAGCAAGTCAAGGGAGGTGATTCTGGCCTTCTACTCTGCTCTGGAGAGAACCCACCTGGAATACTGCATATAGACTGCAACACAGAAACTATGTATTTTGAAAACATCCATTACTATAACAACCAGATTATAGTACCTAGCCACTGCTAGGTGATGTCATTATATAGAAAACACAGTATGATCGTTTTTACACTCATTATTTTTACTATTTTTTTAGACTTCTTCAAGTAAATAACACAGATTGTCTACACTAAGAGGCATTCCTTGAGCTGTTGCGTGTAACTCCCTTTTTACAGTCTGACAAAGGTTTCTTTCTCCACTAGTCTCAGCCTGTGCAGCTCTGCTGACTTCATCTGGGAACTTTCAGCCTGAACTTTTGTTTTAAGTATGTATTCAGCAATATACAGTTAAAAGACTCTGTTGAACAATTGATTTAAGCACCAGTCTTATTAGCCAACAGGTTCATAGGGGTTTTGCCCAAGCCATGTTTTCTAGAATGCTCTAAGTAAAAAAAGCACTTTTAGCTCATTATGCATACAGAAATAGCATTAGAAAAAGGGAAATCTTTTTAGCTATTTTGCATTTTTTATGCATCAGTTGTCCAACATGTCTGATTTGTTACCACTAGATACACTTTCTAACTACATTACTTCTTTTCGTCATATTCTTTGGGCTTTGTGGTTAATTTTTGAAAGGCAGCAACATGTTACATATTTGGTGTCTTTGAATGATTGAAGTTCAGAGCACTGGGAAAGAGATTCTCTGTAACCCCTTTTGCTTGGTGAATCAATGGCAGCTTCCATTAGAATAAGTACTGTGTTTTCCCAGGCAGGACGTTCCTTTATTGGGCTCCTCTGTACTGCTTGAAAGTCTGAGCTGTTTCATGAAGAGCCATCAGTGTCTGAATTGACTTTTCTACTGCTCACAAAGCCTGTTAATCCTGGGGACATGATATAGATGCTGGAATAGAGAGGCATGATCTATTGCAATAATTCATTTATTGCAACATACTTCAATTATAGCTGTATGGTTTACCAGAAATTTTGTGTAATAATGATTTAAATAATAGAAACAAAGCCAACATGTTGAGGATGTTTACTTTTGCCAAGTAGGTTTTCTTCAAAAGTAAATAAATTAGTAATCAAATCAGACGAAAATAAAGGGACTATATCTTTGCCTCTGAGTTTCTCAGCTATCAAGCTGTACAATTTCTAGCCTGTTGGTTTTTTTTGTTGTTTCTTTTCTTTCCTTCTCTTTTACAACAAAAACACTTTTGCAAAGCTATTAACGCTGAGAGAAGATTTTTTTGGTTAAAGAACAGGTGAGAATTGCTCATATTGTTCCTTTCTCCCTTTGTAAGTACTGATGCCACAGTTGATATTTTTTTCAGAAATTTACTTGTAGTGATCGAATATCACAAGTGTGCTTTGGAAAAAATATTTCTAGTACTGCATCTGCTTTACAGTCCTTATGGATTTTTCTGCCATATTTATTTGTCAGGGTGGATTTAGTCTGGAGTAGGATGTCTTTTTTGTTTGTTTGTTTTTAATGCATTATTATCCAACACTACAAGCCAGAGAAGTGTTTTTCCATTATTGATTTTCTGTTGTTAAGGCATATTTTTATAAAGCCAAACGTTTCAAGGTTTCTTTTTAATGATGGATTTTCAAATATAAATGTGATAATGGCAAAGTTCGAGCTTACATTCTCTTTCGCTTGAGCATATTAGCAGACACAAGATGAACAAGTTTTTTTCAGCTTGCTCTGGATGCAGCTGCTTTGAAGTTAGCCACAGTAACCCTACAGCATCTTCAGGTATTTCCCTACCTAGTCTATCATGCAAGTCTGTGGTTATTGTTTTATGCTCTCTCCATTACCTTCTTTTCTGACACCCATCTTTGGTTCCTGACAACTGTTTCTAGAACTGCAAAGCTGCTCTCACTCAAAGCACTTGAGCACGGCCTTCCATTGTGTTGCAACTCACCCATTGTTTGAGTTAAAAGCTGGATGCAATGACCTATCTGCTGGTCTGCTGGCAGGTCTGTAGACTGATCAAAAACTGTGGATAACCTTCACCTACATGATACTAGACCAGTATTCTGTCTAGTTTCTTCTGTGGCTCTCAGCCTCTGAGCATAAACTTTAACTAAGTTATCTTTGCAGAGTTCTTTCAGGGTACAAAAATATTCAGGCACAGAGAGCTTAAGTTCACTGGGACAGGAGCTTCACTCTCTTCTTTATAGTCTAACAATTTAACCTTGGAGATAACAGTTCATCTCTGCATCCTGTTTTCAGTAGTGTTGTATGATAGGTGAGCTAAAGTAAAACAGGAATATGACACATGAGGAATCTATTAGAAGTTATACACAGAGGTGGGGAGAGGTTGGGAATTTTCCAGTGATTACACCCTGGCCCAGGAGATTTAATTATCCAAAACAGCTTGATAACTAATGAAATTTGTTTGCATAACTAACTCCCCTGATTAGTTCTGGAGAGTTGTGTGGCTTTCTTTCCACTTCAGGGTGTTTCTCATTTAATTTTCTTCCAAAGGTGAGTAACGTCGTATTCCCCTAAATGCAACTGGCTCTGAGAATCAAACTCTGCATTCAGCAACTAAATTTTCAATCATCTCAAACGGTTTGATAGTTTGCTATAGGAGTTTCTTTGTCCTTTTCAATATGTACCTTGTACAAGTCGCTAGCTCACACTTCAACCTATGCTGTAGCATCTTTAAAATATACCTTTTTCAGAGTAAACCCATTCAGATGTCACACCTTATTCTATAATATATGTACATAAATCTCTGGCAGTGTATAAGAGAAGACAGAATTGCCACAACTACTTCTTTAGATGATGAAAACTCTTTTGAACACTAGTGTGACCTTTTTGTCCAGAAATTATTTGGATTGTCATCTAAGTTTGGTTTTGGTTTTTAATGGTTCAGCAAATTGTGGTGTTCATCCATGGTGATATAGCCTATAATTTACTCTGTACACAGAACAGATTATCAGTTGAGAACATCAAACTCTACAGATCTCTTTGGTAAAGGAATTTTCAGGACTTTCTTTTTTTGGTATTTGTTTTGGTCATCTAGACACATTTCTAAAAAGTTAGTGGAAGAATTTTTTTTTTTTTTTAAAGAGCAAAGGCCTCACCCTGGCATGGCATGGGAGTTAGGTATGGAGGGAAGCTGAGTAAAACCAGTAAGTTTTGCTATAAACAAAGAAAGTAGAACATTAATAGTTCCTCTTTATGTATGTAACGTCTCCTTTGAAAGTAACTACTTGAAATGCTGACTGCAGCTCAGTATTAACGTGGGCACAGAAGAAGAGATGAGTTAATACTTCCACTGGATTAATATCATTCCAGACTATCTGCATTTAAACAAACAGAAGTCTTACATTTCCAGGATGAAATATGATGCCTCAGTTCACCTACTCTTTAGCCATGGACAGTAATGTGATGTTTACTGATGTCTGTGTGCATGTATATTGTGCTTTCTGCTGCCATAATAGACCTATCAGGTCATAATCAGCAGATCATGCTCTAGTGATGTTATCTGATTTCTCACCTGAAGCTGCTGGTAAATGCAGATGTGAACCCAAGAGGGAAATAGAGTATTACATAGGAGCTCACAAAGCTCAGAAACTCTTTTTTTTCCTTCTCAAATAAATAAAGAGGAAGAACCCAGTCTTCATAAGAACAGGATGTGAGGCTTCCCAGACTCTGTGATCAGAGGCATGCAAGGAGGCTTCTTATTCCAATGAAATCTTGTGGAGTACGTGTTAACTGCACGTGATAGAAGAATACAAGTTTTCATCAGGTTATGATGATGATTGTAGTAGTATTTCCCAGTGAACTTTGAATTCTGAAGTATTTTTTTCTTGGCAGCCAGCATCTGAACATTATGAAGAGGCAAATGAGGAATGTCTTGACTTGCAACACTCTGCCTTACAGATTTTGAGAGAGTATGTAATTCCAAGCAGGGCAATTCATTGTTTCTCTCAGAAGGGAGAAAGAGACTCAGAGACTTAAGTGCAGGTTTTTATGAGATTTTCCCACATAACTTTTGCACACAGCTGTCCTAGTACCAGCATTGATCTAATTCATGCCCCGGGATTTCTGAGTCTTTTAGGCTGTAAAAATTACTGAAAAGCTTGGAACCTAATCACCGAAGTCTCAGATGAAAAAAGGAACCTATATACATTAAGCACCTTGCAATGTATGGAAAATTGGGCTAGAATCCAGCCTGGTTGTTCAAGGCAGACTCACAGAGGCCAGTAGAGAAGTAATTCCTAAATCTGGCCTTTTCCTGGGCTTGTAATTCTACTTAAATAATGACTTGAGGTATATGAAAACCTGAAATTTCCAGTAAAAAAAACCCTTCTAAAGTTCAGAGGCTAATTTGTCCTTTCAGTCACGATGCTGGCAGAGTGGTGGTGGGGTTTTTAGCATGCATTCCTTTGAAAGGAAATCTGACACTTAGACTTACTCAGAAGGTATAAGACCCTGGCTTGGTACATTCCTCTGACAAGGGTCTGCCCTTCCAGGAAATAAGCCATAGATAGACCAGAAGGTAAACTGGCACCTGGACATCTTTACCTATACCATGAGAGTGAGACACTATGTAGCCAAGAACACAATATTCAAAAGCAGAGACAGTCGGCCAGAAAGGCTAATGTGGAAGGGTGTCCTGGAGTTACAGTTCTCAGGAGTAAGTCTATGCCTTATTGATTATCACTTCCCATAAATAAAGATTATCTTAGCTGTTCAGTGTTAGGTGACCATTAATCAATATTTCCTAACAGTTATAAGAAATCTGATCACATGTTTTAGCTCAAGTGATCTCGATCAATTTTGCATTTGGGTATCCTAAGCATATTCAGCAGGAGAAATCAAAATAATTTTACTGACACAAACCGTAGGTCTATGTGGAATCAAAATACTGAGATGAGATAAGATTGTTGACAATCACAGCCTTGAGCTGAGTCCCTTTGAATCTTTCCTGGTCTGTCCTTGAGGTATGTGTGAGTCTGTGTTTTGGTCTGATTTATTGTAGGCATCCATTTCTTGGTTTGGCTGTCTTGCAATGAATCAATGCTCTGCTTTCTCAAGTCTCAGAGAAAGGAAGGGGAAAACATATATCAGTGAGAAATAACCCGCCCACCTGCAGCATGTTTTGAGGAAGGAGTGATATTTCCTGCAAATGAAAGGCTTAAATATTTTCTTTTCTTCCTTTCGGGCATAACACTTGGGAGGGAGAAGGTGAAAAGTGCTGTCTTCTAAACAATTGATGCCACTATTTGCAGGTGTTCCCCTTTCAAGTGTAGCACTAGAGAAGTTAACATTTGAAAGTGCCAAGAGAATTGCAGTACACTGTGGTTTCACTATCTGTCTTTCTGGGTGGAATAATCATGGCCAGTGATATGTGCCAGTGAAAGGAATTTGTCATATACCATCTGTGATTGTTCACAGCAAATGAAAACAAGGGAAGTCTTGAATTGTGCAGAGCTTGACTGAGATAATAGCAAAGCCTGTATGCATGAGTTACACAAGTATGATTATCCCCTCGTCACAAATTTTTCCATGCTTATACTGCGTAGCTACAATGCATGCAAACGTTGTCCTGCTATGGCAACATGACTCATGTGTTCTTATAAAGACATTTCTATTACATCAGAGGGATCATTTTTGGAAATCTGATCATTTTCTTTGAGTCAGTTAACTGACTTTTCATTTCCAAATGTGCTTGGGTATCTTCTGAGTAAACTTGGAGAATGTGAGACTGAATGACTGTTGGTGGAGTCTGCCTGTCTACATGCAGAAAATACCCTGGATTAATACATGGCTTGTATATCATCCCAGTATTGTTCATACACATAATATCTAAGAAAGAGAGCGACTTAGCAATCCAGTAGATATTTTTTTCTGATAGTAAATTGAAGAATACACACTAAGATAACTCCTCTTTCTCAGAGGACTTTCCCAGTTGCTTGGGCTTGCAAAAATAATTCTTAAATTGGCACAGAATAACTCCATAAATAAAGACCAAATACTTCTTCCCGTTATACAAATTACACTTTATGAAAAAGCATCTTTATATCACAAATAATAAATCATAAGTAGTAACATTTTAGAGGACTTTAAATATTGATATAAAAAAAAATAAAAAGAAGTTTTCTATTGTTATGTTGTTTATTTCAAAATTATTTTTGTTTAGACCTGTGTTTCCAAGATATCTTCACTGAATTTCTGGAAAATTCTTAACTAGAGATTTTTACCCAAAGTAATCAGAAGAAATCAGGATTATATCTCCTTCTATTTAGGTATAATTTTATTGGAAAAATTTGTAATAGAAGGGTGTGTCTGTGTGAGAAAACCTATTGATGTGTGTGCTACTTAATAGAAGAGATAGAATTTCTTTGTGAAACCTAAAGTCTACAGCAGTCATTTGATATAATCCAGAAGGAAAAAAAAAAACCAAAAAACAAAAAACAAAATGCTGGGTATGACGAAAAAAAAAAAGTATTGTCTGCATACTGTCCATATGATTTCTGTGTAAATGGACGATGATATACCCCTGTCACTTGAAAATATGAAAATTAGAGCAAGGCAAAGCTAGGTCTATAAAAAATTAAAGCTTTCTTAAAATGCCTGTAAGGAGAACATAGCCATTAGTTTTTAAATACTGTTGTGGTTTAGTCACTGACATAACTATTCTGCAAGAAAAAAATAATGCTGCCTGTTTACTATAGTCATGGTGTGCTCAAGAGGAATACAGGCAGTGCTTGTTCTAGCTCTCAGTTTCAGGTAAATCTCAGCCTAAGTATTTGTGAAATGGCTCTTTACTGTCTTGAACCTAGTGAGAGTTACTGGATGGAGACTGAACAGCAGGGATTTTCCAGGTTTGGTGCTTATTAACTTAGAAACACTGAATTCCTTCGTTTAAATTGCTTACAAATGTTCCCCCCCATCTCTGGAAAACTGAGTTACGCAAGCTTGAAGGCTAGCAGACCACCGCTGTCTTTACATGTAGTCTGCTCTGTTGCCAGCCCTGTAAACATTCCTGTAACATGAGTGGAGAGCTACAAAGTAGAAGGTATGCTCAGTGTCACAGCAGGCAGAGACAGCTGAATAATAACTTCTCAGTTATTAATTCTACTTTTACAGCATCACCATAACCAACTCATATGAAATAACAAGCCTCAGCTCGCTGGGTTGCCTTTAGTTTTACTTTCCCGCGTGCAAAGGCAGCTCTTGCTGCATCAATGGAAGCATTCTGGGCTTTGGATTAATCAAAAAGTATTCATAAATTTTGTAACGAAATTATTCAGGAGATATTGACATAGAGACTTTCAATCTTTAAAGCTCTTACTCTATACTAGGACACTTACATACTTTTATTAACACCATTATCTGTTTGCTTCTAGGCAAAATGAGACAAACCAAACACCAGTGCAAACTAGAACAGAAATCGCAACAGCACAGTTACACGATGCCTGGCATTGCACTGCAGGTATGTCAAGATTGAGAAAACCAACACAGAGGTTCCAATTAACACATGCACACTGTTTTGGCAACCAGCAGTTTTTGAAATACGAATTCACTGGATCAAACTTTCTGAAATCTTCTCTCTATACGTCAACTGTATATGAAAGACACCTGCAAATTGTTTTCTGAATTCATTCACTTTGTTTTAACATATGTTATGCTTATTCTCTCCAATGATTTGCATGCAAATCATTACCTAAGATTCTATTTTTCTAGGCACTGCTGATTCCTTTGACTGGTGTTTGGACATAAAGCAATTGAAAGAGCAAAGAGTTACATTACACTGGGTTTTGTTTTGAGTACCACATGCTTTAACCATGCTGATTAAAGCCAAAAACTGATGTACAAACCTACAAGAGAACACAGAAACAGCTTGGAAAAAAATAGCATAGGGACTACAGGTACCAAAATGTTTATGCTTGTGTCTGGGGGCTGGTTCTGTATTTCTGCAAAGCGAACTATATTTCATAATATTCTGCAGCAGAAGACCAGTTAGCATCTTTAGGACTTGAGGAAATAATCACTTGTTTCCTACATGCTTACCCTTCCCCCACCCCTCCCCACTGCATCATAAACTTGTTTTGGAAAAAATTTTTAGCTGGAAAACTATTACGGGAACAGCCAGAAACAAGCAATAATCATAATAATGCATTACAAAATAAGGTACTGTTGGAACCAGAGAAGCAGCAAAGTGATTGGCTTGTGGCTTATTTCCTGGGTGAGAGAAAGAGCTCAGGGTGTGACTGAGAAGAGGTTTGTGCCATGGAAATGTATTAATCACCACCCATGAATAAACAGTTCTTGACTAATGGGCAGTAAAGTTTTGGGGTGCAGCTGAGCTGCAGAGGACCTAGTTTCATTCTCTGCATTCTGCCTGTGACTCTGAGAAGGGCTCTCCATCTTTTTTGCCCGTCTGGCTCTGCATTTGGCTTTAGTCAGGATTAAATCAACTGCTTGCAGAGTGCTGATGACTATCTTGCTGTAGCTACGCCTATGAACATTTCTTTGCACTTAAGAGCAGGACCCAGAATTCTGGTTAGATTTCAAGTCACTGTGTTTTTCCTCCTTAAATTGTCATGTACATTCATCTGAAACAAACAATTGTCAAAACAATATGCTTTCAATCAATTGCTGTATTGCAGTGACAGACAAATTTATCCTTAAATGTAGTCTGCAGTTAGAGTCAGTTGATGATGACGGACGGCTAAATAAATAGCAATTGTTGCCCATTATAAATACCCATATAATAAACATTGACTAGATATTGTTGTGTAAAATTGGTGGATGAAGAAAATGAAATGGATGTAAACCACATTTTACTTTGTAGTTCTAAAGTTGAGATGTAAATTGTGCAGTATATCTGACACAAAAGCCAAACAGCATCATAAGATCATTTGTTTCATGCCAGTCAAAAGATAACAGCAAAATCATGTGAAACATTAGCTATCACAAATGAAGGGTACTAAAATAAAGTTCCTGTCTCTTAAAGAGACAAAACTGGCAGTACTTGCAATATAGCAAACAGGCAATAAAAAATAAAATGTTGCTAGAATGGAAAGTAAACTTCAGAGAACAGGGAACGTCACTATTAGAGACTACTATGTTAATCAAGTTTCTGTTGAATAATGCTGGGATTGCAGCTTGGAATATGAAGGCCTTTTTAATTAAGAAAAAAAATATCACATTCACTTGAAAAGTAGTTTAGAAATGGCATTAGATGAATTATCTTGAGTTAAGTAGAATAGATAAATAGCTTGATTCCTTATATTTGAAAGAATACATGTTGCCAGATTTTCCTCTCTTCCCTGTTAGAATGTCACATCTTGCTCACTCAAGGACAAGATATTACACTGGGTGGTCCTCTAGCCAAATTCTTTCATTCCTTTAAAACTTCCAAATTTTATATCCCCTGCAGGATTTTATTTGAAAACCCATGTACATCTGAATCATAGGAATCTTTACCAGTTCATATTTTGGGTGGATTGTTACTAATAAGTAATATGATTGCTCTGCCTTTAGTGGATGCTAATAAAGGGAAAAAACATTTAAAACACCTGCAGAAGTTAAGATTTTCCCAGTTTGGTGTAATTTCCCATTCTCAGCTTAAGAGAATGCTGGTTACAATCTGATGTGGTGTAGTAACTAGTATCTGGATCTGCACTCAGATGAAATTGTTGTGTTATTAACAGTCTACAGAACCTTCCTTAGTTTCTCTCTCTTCTTCTCTCTTACCACATGTGATCTGCTGTTTCACTCTCCTTGTGACTCCCTGACATAAAGCTTCCCCCTAGTTGTATCAGGGCATTCCCCAGTTGATGTGAGAGATGCAGCAACCACTCCCATGTAAGACTGTAAATTATGTGGATGTTAGAAGAATTGAAAGAAAAAAAGTGTCAGAAGTATATTCTAAATTTTATGTTTTGAAAAGACCAAACTATTCTGGTTGAAATTTTCCAAAAACTGAATGTATCTGAACACAGCAGACACACAGAAAAAATTTGTTTCGAACTTTAGTAGATTTTTAAACAGATGTTGTTACATGACTTTAATAGTTGGAGTAACCAATAGTAACTGCTAAGCCACCAGCAAATGGAAATATTTTTCTATCTACATAAGACTGACCCAAACAACAATCTAAAATTATAGGACTGTGCATTTTATTTACGATCTCAGCACTTTAAAACTGATTTATTTAAGGATTCTCTTTCCTCACTTGAAGACATTTCCCTACACAGCCAGTCGCTCCTTCCTTTCTTCCCCTTCCCTGCATACAATAAAATATTTTTCCCGATCTATGATACTGAAATGAAATTGCGCCTTGTCTGGCATCCTTTCAAAAAGACAGAGATGTAGGGAGCATATTTGAGCTGTTAGCTAAACCTTGTATCTAAAATTTTCCATTCTCTTTTAATAACCCTTTGGCATTTTATTAGTGCTTTTCATTCTTCATAAAAACATGACCTAAAAATACTTCATGAAAAACTGAGCTAGATCCTCGAATGGAGGAAGAAAAAGGAAACATTCTTGTGAGGCTCTGGAACATATAGGCATAGGAAATGAGCCAGATTTCACTCTCCTTCAGTAGATTTTGTTTCAAAATGGCTGGCAAAGAAAATAAAAAAAGGAACTTCTCCAGATTTCTTAGGATTTCTGTGAGCAACCAATGTTTCATTTGAATTGCCTGAAGTATTTTCAAGTGGGAGCTGTACACTCTTACAAAAACAAAAAAGTCAAATATACAGTGGTGCGAATAGTGCTAGTGCTCTGGTATCTATAACACAATTATTTGTACATACATGTACTTCAGTATTGAACTCACTGGAAAGATTATATACTCTACTCTTTCTCCTCTTCATTTTTTTCCCTTCTTTTCTTCTCATACATTTCTTCTTTTTAATTTTATTTTAATTTAATTAATTAATCTCTCACAACTCTTCGCTTCCTCTCCATAACTCATTGTTATTAGTAACATCGAACCATAGA
>VXAK01007103.1:0-12023 GCA_013399435.1 Arenaria interpres | reverse complement strand
GAGATCTATTCTATTTACACTGAACTATGAAATAGATAAACTATCACTTTGCTGAAGGAAAACCCACAGAGATCCAGGGAAGTGTCAAGGTTGAATAAAGTGTGATGCTAGAATGAGACTCAGTGCTATAGTTCCATAAAACCTACATATTTTGCCCCAGGATAGGAAATCTGTCAAACAGACACTATCATTCAGGCTGCATAAATATTAGTAAGTTATGTATAAAGGAAAATAAACTATGGGTTCAGAGTATTTGCAGATGAATCCGCATGGGGAAGACATGAGAGTCCCCATAAGGAGCTGAATTCTTGATGAGTTATTTCTTGAGGAGCCTGAGTAAAACTGTATCAAACAACAGAGTATAGAATTAAGAAGAATTTATAGGATTTTTTTTTCAATTATTTTCCTGTAGGCAGTATGTCATATGGCCAATTCCACAAAATAATCTACTTCATGTTTAAAGCTGCTAACTTTCCAATTTTTTTGTTCTTCCACCGTTGTGTTTGGAAGGCTGCTTAAAAAACCTACTCTTCTCACTATTGCAGATCCCTTTTTTTTTTCTCTTGCTCTTACTTTAATATTTGTCATTAACTGTCTGGGTTAATCAAAATCCTCTGGAAGCAAAGCAGCAGTAGACAAATAATATATAACTGTTGCTGATTTCACACTTGATGTAACACACTTGAAATAGGAGACCAAGGGGGTGACAGGAAATTTGATGACAACTGCTAATTGGCCTCACATGTGGGGAAAACCCAAGAGCTTGGCCTGAGGCTACATAATTAGTCATGCCTTTGGTCACTTAAGCCTAAAATCTAATTTAGAAAAAAATAGCTTACTCTGAGGCAGATCCCTTAGGCCTAGGGAACAAGCCACCAGGAGGGTTTTGGACAGGCTTTTTGCTTCTCTGGTCTTCCTATTTCCAGTTCCACTTTCAATTACTTTGTTGTGAATGTGCGTGATCAGACCTGCAATGAATCCATCTGAGAGGGTGACCTTTTCCTAGGGAAGAAGGTCTAAACTAGGTCAAGCAACATGCAGAAACAGATAAATAATTCTGAAGGGCCAGCAGAACAGTGGCTTCTTTTTATCACAAGTTGTTCCAAGGAACAGATACTGTATGGACCTAACTTGCAGACTGCTGGACTGTGCAATATGAGCAATATAGAAGAAATAGCTAATTCTCAAGTGGTTCAGTTGAATAGTGTGATCTTTCATGTGATAATAACTCAATGAGAGATGCAACTGAACTATTCTTGTGATAAAAACTGAGGCATTCAATTGAACTGTTCTCTTTTCCTTCAGCACTAAGAACTCTCCTCATTTGAATAGACCTATCAATGTTTTTGCTTCAAAAATTAAATTGAGTCTGAAAACTGGGTTTAAAAATCAAACTTCTGGACACCGTTTTGCCAGATAGAAGTAAAAGCCACCAATTGGTAAGAGCATTAAATGAATGAGAGTGAGAAGATTATGACAGAAAACCAAAACATATTAGTTATTGCTAAAGCTGAGTAGTTGTGTACACACTCTTGGGAAATAATAGCTAGTTTTTTCCACTCTAGTTATCTGGCAAATACTTAATATGAAAAGGTGCACTGTCAGTTAATCATAGAAATAGATCTTTCAGAATCAAAAATTAAGTATGTCTTTCCTTATGCTATGTAGGACAATATAGGAAAGATTTAACAATATATACTTGACTTGAAGAAATTAATGTTTTATTCAGAAACAGTTTTAGAGCCCTAGTAATTCAGAAACTGCACACATTTCATGATAGAACTACAGAGAAATTGGCTGTACATCTAGTTTTGTTTTGTTCAAAATATGGCTGCTACAGTGTCAGTGAAAACGTAACAGCATATATAACACCAGTATGGAACACTTCAGTAAGTACTCTCTGTAAAAAACATTGAGAAATAGAAGGTTTATGATATATCAAGTAAATGCAGAAAGAACACATACACTACACAGGAGTCTCAAAGTATTTCTAAAAATATGCACAGGCCCTTATCTGTGCCTCACAAGTTACACAGTAACTCATAAGGCTGTTGACAAATGTCCTTAATCTACCGGAGTATCAAAAAATTCAATATTCATCCCTTTGTGAATCCCACAAGTAGTTGACACGTGTCCCTGTTTGACACTTCTGCCACTTCTTTCTGAGAGAATGGAAAGAATGGTTATGGTTAATTGCATATTTTTTATCCATAGGTCTCTCTCCCAAAATAAATTTGTTTTTTGTTTAAGGGATTCACATAGGTATGTCCACAATGCTGCTCATACCCTTCTTTTTTTCTATTCCAAGTAAAATATATTAAAAAATATTAAAATATTCAGTACTTACAATAGCTTGAGACCATAGGAAGATACTACTAGGAACATTAAGGTTATGTTCCTAATATTATAAGATACTATTAGAAACATTAAGATTATGTTGGTGAGACATAAGAGCTAGTCCAAAGACCTGCAAACTGTACCTATCCTTTATAGCAAGCATGCATTTCCCTACTTTCTGTGAATTTTTATATTTTATTCCTTCATTTCTGGGGTGTGTCCCTCCAACTAATTTGTATTGCTTTGGATATTTAACACCAGATAATTAACTATCTTTGGATAGATAGTCAAGAGCTAACCAATCCTTACATCACTTTAATTTAGTTGCCTTGTATAACTGTTTCGCCTTGTATTGGACGTCTACCTTCCCCAGCAAAAAAAACAAATGTACGAAATACTTTCCCTATGCTCTATACTACCATTCCCACATTCTGCAATAAGCATGGAAAATATATCATCAGTACCTCTGCTGTGTTCTCAGCAACTCAACAGACCTTTTTGCACAAGCTTCCCCATTATCTGTGCATTACACCTATGAACAATCAACAGATAAACCAGTGTCTGCTCTTTCAGGAAAAAGAAAAGAAAAGAAAACAAACAAAACCAAAAACAACAACAACAACAACAACAACAACAACAAAAAACCAGCAAAAACAGTGTTCTCTAATGAGGAGTTAGGTTCTCATTTTTAATAGGATAAATGTTGCATACTAACCTGAAACGTGTGATAACCAGGTAGCAAGTAACCCTGCCAATCTGAGAGAAATACATGGTGCATGTCAAAGCACAGCAAAAACTCTTATACATCATCAATCAAAAGTTACTTTTAATTTATTCAGTAGGATGCCATGGTTAATAAAAACCCAAATTATTCTTTAATATCCTACAGCTTTGAGATGTGCCTAAAGCCTCAGCAGAGATATTCACCTGATAATATACAGTTCATGGTTTATTCAACTACAGCAGCTGTTGTAAACCTTAGGTTGTCATTTATTTTCCAGCTATTGAAAAAGATTTCTAATCTGATTTTAAATGCAACACATATTTAGCCCTCAGATCTGTAGAAAAAACAGTCACAGTGACATTTTACTAGACCCAGAAAAAGAAAGGGGAAAATATCTTCATGGAAATAAAGAAGAAAAGTGAAAATAACTGGATTTTATTTTTATTTTTAAACACCTCTTCTAAAATCCTCAGTAAGAAGAGAAAAAAAAAAGTCCTGATATATTCCTTTTTCCCTGGTTAGAATTACTTCTTTTTGTCAACCAGGGGCAGGCAAATAAAATCAGAAAGGCCTAGATCATGCATTGATACAATCATGCTTCTCATCATTCAATCTGAATGAAGAAGGATACACTTTTCACCAAATAGCATGGTCCTGAATTTTTAAATTTTTGAAATTGACACTATATTGTGCCTTTGTCTAAAAGATCTGCACCCCAATTACTTATACCTACAAAATTATCTTCTGTTTCCTGAGAATAATGTGCTATTTGCAGATGTTTTCCCAGCTACCACCATTCCACAAATATATTAGAGGCAAATCTGTGTTTATACTGCATGGGCCTCTAACTCTATAAGCAAGCCACTTTCTCCACTATTTCTAGAGGGGGGTTGCCACCGTAACGGTCTCCTTAATGTTAACAAGCCACCATCTGACTCCATCCTGTTCCCACATATACACAGGTGGTGAAACACTGGGACAGGTTGACCAGAGAGGTGTTAGATGCCCTATTCCTGGAACCATTCAAGGCCAGGTTGGACGGTGCTCTGAGCAACCTGATCTAGTTGAAGATGTCCCTGCTCATTGCAGGTGGGTTGGACTATATGACCTTTAAAGGTCACTTCTAACCCAAACCATTCTGTGATTCTATGATACATGAAAGTGAGTTTTACTTCTGCTATAGAATCATAGTGGCTTCTCCAGGATTTAAAGTATACTGAGATATTACCAGAATGGTTTATTTCACTTATTGCTGTAAAGTACTGAAGAATATGTTAAACAAGGATTGTCTCTGTCCCTCGAAGCGATGGAGAGATGTGTTCAAAATCACAGTGATTTGGAATGCATACTTGCACTCATTAGAAAGATAAGAGAAGAATTTACATATTTTAAATAGATTTTTTTTCAATTTTCAAATAAGAATTAAACCTCCATCATCTTCCCTGATGCTTTTGTAGAATTTTAAAGGTATTTTGAGGAGTAAAGAAACATTCTCTAAGACTATATTAAGAGGGCAGCCTTTCTTAAACAGAGAAGGAAAGATTTAGTTTGAGAAAAAAGATGCCCTGTCTGAAATAATAAATGTTTGTGCATGACTCATAGGTCAAAATTTGGAACCAGTAGTAGTATAAAGAAGTAGCATACTATGAGCAAGTCATTACACTACTTATGCATATCCATCATTGTGTATTGCTGCATAGTTTGTCATTCTTTCAAGTCTTGGCACTCTGGTTTTAAAAGACCAGACACGCCAATTGAAAAATAACAAACTTTTATATATTTATTGACCAGTTTATTGCATTAAGACATTCTGTTGAGTCTAAGAACATGAAAACGCTAACAGGCACAAATAATATCCTTTTCACAAGAGGCAGTAACCTGCTGAAACACAAGCCAAGGTGTGGAAACTGGTGCTGGTACAGAGTGCTCTCTGTGTGGAAGCCCCACCCGTGGGCCCATGTCCCATCCCAGCCTCAGCCCATCCTCATCGCCAGGGAGGTGCCCCCAGCTGCCCTGCTCTTGGCTGGGGTGGTGGGATGGGCTCTGGCTGCCAGATCCTGCCCCCCCACTGCCCCCAGGACACGATCAAGCAGCCAGCACACAAGGTACCTGACAGAGTGATAATTACCCTGACAAAGGATGAATCCTCTGTTTTTGATTACAGGATTCATCAACCTGCAAAACAGAGCTAAATATGTGTGGATTTTTTATGTTTATATTTAAAAAGGATAAATGTCCAGAATGTCATCATATCAAAACTTCCCCAAAGCAAGCTTTTTTGCTAATATTACTAGATATGCTACTATAGAAAAGCCATGTGAATACTGACAGTAACTGTCAAATTTACTTTGGGTTCAGTAATAAAAGATATGCGTAAAATAAAAGTATTTTCATGTGAAGAATAAGGACATGCTTAAATATCCTTTCTATGTCTACCACAAGCAACAAATGTATAACTTTCATCTATATCTCTAATCACTCTGTCTAAGCCAAACCTCAGATCCATCCCTGTGAGTGATTCATCTCCTTCCTCAGGCCAACAGAAAGTTGATACACACCAAAACTGTCTCTTCAGATATGCGCAGTCATACTTCTGCCTCTTCCTGTGCATCCCTAGAAGTGCTGTGGTTTAATTAATACTTCTTATTTGAGCCTGTTTGGTTTCTGTGGAGCAGTAGCTCAATAAACAAGTTACCAGGGTTTGTATTCATTTTCAAGAGGCAGAGGTTCAATAGGTTGAAAGAGTAATACACAGCACACATAATAATTTCTCACTATGGTTATACATCGCATACTTGCATTTAAGCTTTTAAAAAGTTATTTAAGGCCTCTAGATAAACTGCTCACTTTCCAAAGCCACTAGTGATTCTAGTTACGTTGCCGTACTATGAAAATCAGATCACTAAATTAGGAGCTTACATATGAATATACAAGCCAAAATCATAGAATGTAGTCATTAAAAACTAAACTGTCACCTTCCTTCACTGGTTTAAAATAAGAAATATTTTCAGAAAGTTATTGAACTATTTTATGAACTGTGAACATATTAGGCAATCTGGTGCTGGCTCCCCAGGTTGTTCAATGTACAAAGTTATGTTCATTTTAGTTACAGTATTTTCTTCAGCCTGTTAACAAGTGTATATCAAAATTGCTAATTAAAATAAATATGTAACACCACAGATTGTCTTTCGCTTATTGGCTTCAGCTACTTCGCAAGCATTTGTCATCAAATTACTTTTTTATCCTCATCTGGTTAAGTTGTTTTATTGTCTGTCTAGGTTCTCTCGTGTCTAGAACTTCTTATAGTTCTTTTCTGAATCCACATGTATTTCCAGTATTTTTAACATGTGCAGCCACAGTATGTTCACCAGCACTAGAGACATTGATAATCATAGAATCATAGAATCATCAACTGTCATAATGACACCTTCCTAATATTTTTTCTTCAGTATTATCTGCTTGCATATTTATATGTTTCTTGGAGCACCTGAATGAGAACTATTTTTGAAGTGATTATCGACAATGTTAGTAGCCCAACAGTTTTCTGTTTTGCAAATATGATTATCATCATTCTTACTTTGGATCTTAGAAATTGTAAGTCAATTCTAGGTTATTCATTTGTAGAAGGTTAGATCTGGTAAACATAATGCTTCTAGCTTTCCTCTAAACTTCTGAATGAATACAAAAGATGAGTCACAGGGAGTTAGGATAAGCATAAGTATCCATCTAAGTATACAGAATCATGAAATAGTTTGGGTTGGAAGGAACATTTAAACATCATGTCCAACCATCCTGCACTGAGCAGGAACATCTTTAACTAGATCAGGTTGCTTAGCACCCCATCCAACCTGACTTTGAATGTTTCCAGGGATGGGGCATCTGCCAACTCTGGGCAACCTATTCCAGTGTTTCACCACCCTCATTGAAAAATTTTTTTTCTGTATTTCCATTTTTCTAATCTAAATCTTCCCTCTTTTAGTTTATAACCATCACCAATACATGTAGCAAGAAGTAGTACATTTCTTGCTGTATGAAATAATGCAAATAAGATATAGGGCTTCTACGGCAGATATTGATAAATCCTATTCCAAAGATCACTTTGGCAAAGATGTCAGTATTAGGGTTATAACATTGGGTTTATAATCTCTAACACAGGACCGAAATTTTGATAACTTCAGTCCTTCAAATGACCGTGTGTAAAAGCCTACTACCTTCAGTAGATTTCATTATATGTACAGTATCAGGACCTAAAATGTTCAAGTTAGCAGAAGCCATAATCAGTTGATGTTTTAGAGATGCAGCTACTCCCCAGGTCTCTAAAGTGTCAAAGAAGTCTGCGTTTCATAGGTTTCCTATTCTTTTCTTTATAGAATAATGAGGGAAGCCACAATCAAATCAACCACGCTCTTCAGTAAAAAAGATATATTTTCTGATTGATTCTACCCTTATCATCCTGCCGAAACAATTGTGGCCTTAGATGTTCTCCAAGTCTTAAATCAATATTAAAGCTTAGTACACATAAGTAGTAGTTCTTATCTCTTGCTTGTCTGGTTTTGATTATATAACAGTCTTGTACAAGACTTCTTTTCTGGTGTCTTAATCAGTACATACGTATAGCTGGTTTTAGTGTTATCTTTTCCATTTTTTTTTTCTCAGGAGGGCTATTCTGCTCTTTTCACTTTTTTTTTTCTAAGGCATCCTGGGTTATCCTCCTACTGTATACATTATCTACTTCATCTTCTGATGAGTATCTTTTATATACATTTTATCTCACTTTCCTTCCTGCAAACATTTTTTTGCTTTTTTTTTATTAACTAGTAACATGTTTACTTTCAAAATCCTATCTCTTTTCTTCCTCTCTCAAGAGCTATTGATTCACTGTATTTTGGAGGGGTTGAGGGAGAGGGAAAAGTCCTGGCTGGAACTGATTAGTAAGAGCAAAAGGAAAAATCAAAACTAAAGTTAGCCTTTACAAATCCACTACATTTTTTCTCCTGCTGCACAGATGTATTTTTGATGTATTGCTTTAAAATGAATGAGTCTCTATGTCATGGTCCATGTTGATCAGTATATAATTCCATTCTTTGTCTTCACTAGATCTTCACTGTATTTTTTTTCAGTACTGCTCTGCTACATGAATACCACAAGATTGTTTTTTCTATTTTTAAATTCTTCATCATTATCAGACTGTTTGTTTTTTTTTAGTATTCAGCTTTTGATCTGCATGAATCCCACAAAACTTTAGGGACCTAGGGATGTCCCTAGATTAAGGCCATAAAGCTACTGACTTCAGGAGCACCCTTGTAGCCAAAGGAGGGGGATACAGGGAGGGAGAACTGAGATCAGTCCTGTTCAGTTAAATCTGAATCCATGAGCTGCAGGAAGACAGCCTGCTTCTGCATGGTCTTCACCACAGGCTGCAGGGGAATCATTGCTCTGGTGCCTCGGGCACCTCCTCCCTCTCTATGTTTTATCAGACATAGGGGAAGCTTCTAGCATCTTCTCACACAAGTCGCCCCTGCAGCCTCCCTGCTACAAAAACCTTGCTGTGCGAACTCGATACATTATGTAGGAAAAACGTACAACTTAACTAGAATGTTAATTTAGGTACCTCATTTAAATGCATGAATTTAGACCAGCTAAAGGTTGATCAATGCAATTACTTTTACATGAAAATTGCACTGATAATATAATTGTTAGTGGTAAAACTAAAGAATATTGAGATTTACTTCTAAATCGCATGAAAGAAAAAAAGTTATTGCCCTTGCACAAAAACTCATTTTTCAATCATTTTAGTCAAAACATACTATTAGAATTATGATTCTCATCACCAGAAAGAAGTGATACTTACCACTCATCTAAATTATCATTAAAACCTTAAATTTTTGGAGTACAAATTTCTTAAATAGCATTAAGTGTAGTATTTCCTTTGTAATCAGTGCAAAGCAGCCAACTTCCTTTCTTTCTTTTTAGACTGGTTACTGTCTTACTATATCTGGTATCTTTATGCTATACCATCTTCCTTAATGTTAATGAGGTTAAAGCTGCTTAACACTGGTAGAAATGAGAATAGAAACAAGACACAAAGACATAAAGCCTTTCTAATTCATATGATATTAGGAGTGGGGGAGATATGTCTCTTTTTCTTTTTTTTTTCATCATTGAGTCTTTAAAGCAAATGGTGATTTCAATATCTATTATCCATTTTATTGCACAAATAGACAAACATTGATCCCAGCAAGAAACAAGAGAAATCCCTCTAAGGCTTTTCCAATTATTTGATAGAAGAATTTCAACATGCCCCTAATGGTTCTCATCTCTAGTCTTTTAAATCATTTACCAGTAAAAACTATGAGATGTGTTGGCCCAGTAAGAACAAGGAGAAACACATTCCACTCTGTTGCAAAAGAGAATTTATTCTAATGTTTTTTTATCTAGAACAACTGAAAAAACTGTATTTATGTGGAGTAGTATTAATTCAATCAGTAAATTAATTGAAAATAAATTTGTATTATTTTAACATTACCCATATTTCTTCAGTCTGTTCCCTTATCATCCCAACTTTATTTTTTTAAATCATTCTTATGCATTAAACAAGGATGACAATCATGTCTAGGCTGTCAAATATCTTCATTTTCTGGTTAATTCAAGATTCTGATTCCTTGGATCCTCCTCCCACAGTTTTCTATGCTAAGGATTGACTCAGTGCCACCCTCTCTTCCAGAGTGACCTAAATAGTTCCTTCTACGGTGACAGCAAAGCACAGTTCAAATGAGAATGCACTCCAGAGACCATTCTCAAGAATAGGAATGGGTATGGACAAAAACTGTAGCAGAGCTGTATCCCTTCACCTCACAGCATCCTACAGCAGTACAGAAGATTTTGTAACCTGAACTATCTACACATGTCCTTTATGTCACACTTCTGCAAACGCAACACATACTTTCAGTTGCATATTAAAGAAACACAATTCTGATAAGCCAAAAGAAAATTTTACATTATTTCAAGCACTTTTCACAGAGAAAAGTCATGAATATACACACACACACACATTAGTCATTTGACCTAAGGACTGAAGGACACAACACAGGGCCCAAACAAGACCCAGGACCAAACGCTAACACAGATATGATGGATCTCTTTTAGACTGTGTTAGTCCTGTACAGCAAGTGGATGGGCCACACTGAACCAGTCAGTTGAAGTCAGATTTGCCTCAGGTCATATCCAAGTTCCTTTTTCCTGAGGAAATCAAATTAATTTAACACTAAATGGCTAGCAAGATGACCAAGTATCCTCCTCTGTTATTATGATATTGAATTGGGCAACAATGACTTTCACAAAAGTTAAAAGATACTTACATAATTAACAAGTGAGAAAGAGGGAATGCAGTCTTCCAGATGAGATGAAAAAGCAAAATTATTGATATTAGTAAATTTAATTCCTTCACATTTTGTGGATACAATTCAGGTCCAGGTTATAGACATCTGAAATGGAGTACCCATATATAGTGAGCTAAATACATCATTTCATTCACTAGGCTTACTAGGGACTTGATTTACTGCCATTCACATAAGCATTTAGTGCCTGTTCGTATACTCTGGGAAATGAAAGATGCATACATATGGCTGGTAGATGCAACACAGGACCAACAGAAGACCTGTTCTGTTCTGAAGATATGAGAGAATAGTTAGGAGGATGTCCTGGGGCACATCAAAGGGTATTAGATGTCTGTGTTTGGAAAAGTGAATTAAAGCCATTGACTTTCAATAGCTATATGACCTTAAACACTTAGCTCAGATATAAATGCTTGTGTACAGTCCTATTAATGTGGTATCCTAATCTGGAGCTGAATCCCACTTGGGCATCTACAATCTGAAGTTAATCTGAAACCCTTAGGGCTTGTTCCGTTTGAATAAATATAGGCATCTAGATTAATTTCAGGTATCTAAGGTATCCAAGACATCCATACAAGACTGGCAGGTATAGTGCCTGACCTAAGTGAGTGCAAAGCCCTTCTGAGCAAGCAGATAAGAAAGGATGAACAAAATGGCACCAGACACATGATTAAATCCATTGGCAGAATGAGATCTTATAAAAAGTGCCATAGGAATATTGCTAATACCACCTGGCAGCATTCATTTAAATTTTGGGCAGCTTAAGTTCAGTCAATGAATATTATACCAGGTAACTATCATGGATTCTGTAACATTTTTTATAGCAATGGCATTGTGCTAACTGAATTGTAATTCACTAAATTGTAACCTACATGCCTAAAAACCTACTGGGCACTCTATTCAATACAAGTGTTTTTGAATTCCTTCCCTGAATTTTTAAATAATTATCTTGGATATCTTATTTTGTCGGCTGCAGATATCACATTACTGTAGACTGAATTTCAGTAATCAGCTACATTATTTCTACACAGTCTCTATGTATCTCAAAGTTATGTTGTGATACATAATTAATGTGTTTGAAATCTTTGGAAAAATACAAATGGAAACCAATGGAAAAAATTAGAAAACTTATAACAGCAGTTGAGAAAAATAAGAGGATATCAGGCGTAAAACTGGCATAAGTACAGTGGAATAAATAGCCCTATTGTAGATAAACAGAATCACAGAATCATCTAGGTGGGAAGGGAACTTAAAGATCATCTAGTCCAACCATCAACCTAACTCTGACAAAAAAATAAATAAGAAATAGGAAATAAAAATCACTAAACCATATTCCTGAGGACCATGTCCACCCGTCTTTTGAACACCTCCAGGGATGATGCCTCAACCGCTTCCCTGGGCAACTTATTCCAATGCTTGATAACCCTTTCGGTGAAGAAATGTTTCCTAATATCCAGTCTAAACCTCCCCTGGTGCAACTTGAGGCCATTTCCCCTTGTCCTGTCTCCTGTGACTTGGGAGACAAGACTAACTCCCGCGTCTCTAAACCCCCCTTCAGGTAGTTATAG
>VXAK01007100.1:38662-59385 GCA_013399435.1 Arenaria interpres | reverse complement strand
GTGACCCGCCGCGCCCGCCCCCCGCCCTGAGGGGCCGCCGCCATGGTCGGGGCCGCTCTGCCCTTCCGTCGGCCGCAGCGGAGAGGGGGGTGTCCGGGGAGGCTCCCGGGAGAAGAGCGGTGCCCCGGGGAGGCTGGGAGGGTGCTGCTGTCAGAGCCTCCTCCGTGCGGGGCCTCGCAGCTCCCGATCTCTCGCGGTGACGCAGCAAGGAGCCCGGGCGCTAGGCCGCCGTCCTGCCTCCGCCGCTGTGAAGCCCCTCGGCTGTGGAGAAGCCCCTCGGCTGCCCTGCCCTCGCCACCGGGGACCCCTGCGAACACCGATATGGGCCAAGTTAGAAGGGAGGGAAGTGCCGAGAGCGGGGTTCCTTGCTGCATAAATAGGAGTGAGCGGTCCCAGGCCCGGCCGGCGGCTCTCCCCGCGCCCCCTTTGCCTTCCGCTTGTCCCCACAAAACGGGAGACAGAACAGCCCGGGAGGAGCTGGGGGTAACTGAGTGGGTGAAACAGTGCTGCTAAACGTCTGACATACGGAGATAGCAGCGGTTCTCAGGACTGAATAAACACAAACGTCCCCTATCTTAGTTCCAAGGAAGGTTTCCCACAGCACAAGCATATGTAAAGTAGTTGTGCATTTTAATACCTAAGCCTGATTGGAGCAGTGAAGTCTTTCAAACTCAGAACTAATTACTAGTGTCTAATAAGCCATTTCTGTATGTTACTGTTCCCGGAGCGTACCGGTTTGAGAGGAGTATTTCCTCTCGGAGACTCTTGCTGTCTCTCCATCGCTCCATGCCTTCCCACAGCTCTCTTCGCTGCTGCGTTTCCCACCGTAGTTTTTATACAGCTGTGGCACTTCAGGTGGCTACTTCTGCCCGCGTTGGATGCACACCAGCCCGGTGTGAAATACCAGTAGCACACAAAAGGATCGGATTTGCTGGCTGCAGAGCAGGGCGTACTAGAGGAGCTTTCATCTACATCTTAGATACGTATTAAGTAAATCCATCTTTTTGATAAAAGCCTGCGTTTAACTGCAAACTGAAGCTATTGTGCTTCTGAAGTCTGCTGTTCCAAGTGTGTGTTTCCTCTGCTGTACATCACAGTCGGCCACATCTTGGACCAGCTAGCCCCAGTAAAAGAGAAAACGTGCCATTTTTAATATTAACCTCGCTTATTTTATCTAGAGGGCTTTCAGATTTCTTGGTGTGGCTGCTGAAAAGGGTTGAATTTTTAAGAATATTCTGGCAATCACGCCTGATTTTTTTTTTTACCTTTGAAAGCATTGGACTTTATGGGTTAAATCACCAAGAATTATGATGTATACAAGAGAGGTAATTTAATAGTAAAAGGACATTGTATGTCAACAAAAATTCCACAGTGTGCTGTAGGCAAGGTTTCACGTTATTAAGCTGTTAAGATGCTCATTATAGTCCTACTAAAAATAGCAAAATTCTCATTTGCTTACCTCTGAGATGAATGTTTCGCTGCTTTTATCTGTGTCAGTTATTTACATCCTGATCTTGCAGATGACTCTCTTTGGAGGAAGTGGCCTGTTTGTATAGGAAAGTGATTTTACACCCATGGAAAAGCAGGAGTAAGTTAGTACCCCTGAGGCCACCGGCTAAGGTTTCTGATTTGGCAGCGTTTTATGCTACTTTTGGATAGTACGAAGAACAGCAGAGCACCCAGTGTAATAGAAAGGCATTTATAGCGACAGTAGAAGCGGGCCTTAATTATTTCGTGGATGGTTTTCAGTAATGTAAAATTGGCAGAAACCAGATAGAAAAATCTTGTTAAGGAATATTACTAGAGATAATAGATTTATTCATAAAACTTGACAAGCTGAAATAAATCAAATTGACCTTTATCTCCACCTACAAAATTATGTGTTCCCTATTTTTAATGGAAAAATAAGCCTATTGGATATTGAAGTCTTAACTTTCACGTCTGATTGTTACCAAGATCTGTTCACACTTTAACAGGGCTTTATAATAACATATTTTACAATTAATTCCACAAGGGGTGATACGGGCCAGCTCCTACTTTTGTGGGAGATATTTTAATTTTAAACTTGAAATGCAGGAAGATAAATGCCTTTATCCCTTGCTCTGCTGAAAGCAGTCAGTACATAATAACAGATTTTGGTGCCCTTGAAAAGGGAGAGGTGCAGAACCAATGATTTTCTGGATATAGCATATCCAGCACACAAGGTGTAGGAGAAATCTTATGTTTCTTTGGAAGAAGAGTTGTATGACGTAATGGAGGTCATTTTAAGATTAGAGAGAAAATAACATCTTCAGCAAAATCAGCATATCTGTATTTGTAAATATATACATGAAAAATGATTCACACTGTCAAGAACATGCTTGGAGAAGGAGATTGTTCTACTTCTCTTTCCCTCCCTACAGTTAATTATTTATCTCATCCACCTGTTGGAACTTGTTAGGAACTGAATTATGAGCTCTCTGGGGCAGGGACTATTTCTCATTGTAAGTCTTCTTAGTGCTTAGCGCCTTGATCTTAATTAATGCCCGTAGGCATTTCTGCAGAACAGCTATTAAATAACAATCCAAGTTGATCAACTCCTCCCATGCACTTCGTGCTACTTTAGAAGTCAGAAGTGCAGAGTGGGCAGGTGTTCCAGGTGTTAGGGAGGGAGGAACGGTACCCGAAGGAGTGGGAGGGTCAGAAAGCTGACACATTCAACCTCTGGTAATTGAAGGTGAGGATGAAGCAAGGCTTTGATTGCCCTGTAGAAGTCTTGAATGAAGGAGGTGGACAGCGAGAAGTAGGGGGAGATACTTTCCTCACTCCTCATCTCGCTTGTCTGTGGCACCGAGTTCTTTCTGGCTCAGCATTCCTTACCTCACGAAAACAACCACAACTTCAGCTTCTCTGGGCCAAAACCCTTTTCTCCTTTCTTTGATACCAATTTACCAGGCTAAATGGTAATATATTATTTTCTACGTGTGTTTCATACGTACAGCCTACATATCTTTTTCCACATAGAAAAAGATAGCCTGGGACAGACCTTCAAGAAGCAGCAGCACCTGCATAATGTGTGGCTTTTTCATTGTGGTTAAATAGGGGTTTTTTTCTTTTATTCCTAAATGGTCCAGGAATAATTTTGGTTCAGGGCAGGTTAAAGCTGCAGCTATTGACTGCTGTATGAGACAAAGAGTGCCCTTATTAGATATGGACCATGAAATGGATAGTGGCGAGAGAGAGGTTGTAAACGTTGCCATGACAGAATTGGCGCAGAGTGGAAAGAGAAGGCTCTTGGAACATTTTAATCCTATTACCAGACAGAGACTTAGGTCACCTCTTCATACTGTGTCGCCTGGTGTGCTGCAGGAGCCATCTCACAGTAACACCAAGGACCATCAGATGCCCCCTTGCGAGGCTGCACACAGCCTTGGCAAGAAACGGTCCTTCATATGGAAATAGCAATTCCTGGAAATTAAAAGCTGGCAGTTCATGAGAATTTCACTCTAGCAGGACATTAAATCAGAGCTTTCACTGGTGCTGCTCCTTTTACAGGTAAATTCTATTCAAGGAGATAGGACAGTTGTCACACGGGCACATCTAGTGACACAGCAGGTGAGAAATTCCTCCCAAAGCCAAGCCCAGTGGGCTTGAATTTCCTTGGCCAGATACGCACAACATTCCTTCTGTTTTGGCTCAAGACCATCATTCCGTAGAACAGGCTACAGAGGTTTATTACCCAGTTCCATACCTAATCACCTTAGCAGCTATTTTTAATAGCACGATGTGTTGCGAGCAGAAGCCAATTAGCAAATGCAGGAGGAGGGCGAGGAAGAGACCAGCTGCATGGTGGAGCTGGATTAGTGGCAAGCCACAAAGGAATGGAGTCACGAGGAGAACAGAGCTATGGCAAGCACAAGGACGCTGCCCTGCCAGCCCCGGGTGGCTGCGACGTAGTGGTGGGATCCCAGCACCTCCAGCTTCAGGGAAGAGCCGTGTGGGCGACCTCACACCTCACACCACCAATTCCTGCCCCTCCGAGCGGAAACCGAGCCGATTCCTCCACGTGTAATAAAAATCAGTTGCATTTCAGTGCAGTGACATGGCAGGCCCTGGCTAGGGTAATAGGGATTGATGTATATGTAATAATAAGCGTTATTATTACAGTAATCATCCATAGCTTGGTTGTATGTGTAAAAGTTGAAGTTACTCCTCTTCAACTATACCCGAAATCTAAGATCAGAGCTAAAAAAAGTATCGCTTTGAGGTAACGTTCCGTGGTTCTAAAAGAAGATGGAGTTCCTAGGTAAAACGCTGGGGCAGGTTCACCGCGGGTTTGGAGAACCCCCTCGAAAATGAGCAGTAACAAGGAATTCGCTGACAAGTTGCAACACAGGAAGTTTTGCTCTTGGGACTGTCTCTTAAATTGACATACAAAATGTTTGGCACAAAGCAGCCTTTTATCACCTTTGCTGGGGCTGCTGAATTCTCTCATGATAGCTTACACGCTGCATGAATTGTTTTGCTTTGATTAGTAAAAAAAATAGTCAGGGGTAGAAAATCTAATTTGTTTCCTCACAAGAAATAACAAAGCTTAGAGCAGTAGGAGCTGGAGTTGCTGCATGTTAGACTTTAGGTTACCACTCTGATTAGACCAGTTAATTAAACCTGTTCTCCTTTCATACGTACCTTCAGATGAAGTCTAACATTTACATTTTGCTGCTTTTATTTTCGTGAATAAACATTATGCCGTGGAGCGGGGCTGACAAACAAAAAGCCGTGTTCTTTGGCACCGACAGTCTCGCTGAGGCGCATCTGGAATGCTGTGCGGTGCGTTAGCTGGAAAAAAGGGGTAGAAGAGGGTGAATTCTCTTGGTCACACTGAGCAAGCGTGGTCTCGGGGTGACCGAAAGGATAATCTCTGCCTTCCGAGTCCTGTGGATTTGGGTTGTTCATCCCCCCATGGGGTGGTGGCGATGGCAGTGACTCCGGGTTTCATAGAACCGTAGAATGGTTCGGGTTGGAAGGGACCTTAAAGATCATCGAGTTGCAAGCCCCCTGCCCTGCTGGAAGGGGTCAAGACAGTGGAAGCCGTTGCCCAGCAGATTCCAAGTACTACAATTTCAAATACAAGAGCAGAATCTGTCCCCGCATGGCTAGATTTAATGTGTGAAGGGATTTTCCCCACTCTGGAATAAAAATGGAACTAGTAGTAGTACGTCAAACACTGGTGTTTGCTCTGCAATATCGTTAGCGCAGAGGAACAATGAAGACAAGAGAAAAATACAGTTCAATTTTTGCTTTTCCGAAGAACTTTCTAAATGTCGTATAAGTATTTAACATTTATAAGGGTGCGGAGATTTGCTGGAATTATAAAAGATCAGAGAAACTAAACCACCTTGAACATCAGAACTAAGAAGCTTATTTTTTTCGTGGATTTGTGTCTTGGCTGATTGACTACAGCAGAAAAAGGGATGCAAGTTCTGACGGAGACTTCTCATAAAGCATTTGGGGGATGGAACATTGGTTTAGGCCAGTTATTTCATAGTGGTCCATCCGCTTGCAACAGGCACTGGTTTAAAAGCTGCACTTTGTGCTTTGGGTACTGCACGTACCCAGAAGGGAGCGTGAGGGCATGAGGACGCGTTTGCACGTAGGTCACAGAGCAATTCTTCGGGTGCAGTCAATGCAATGCTTAAGTTCCCCTGTACTGGGCACTGGGGAGGCCCCACCTCCAGAGCTGTGTCCAGTTTTGGGCCCCTTCCCACAAAACAGACATTGAGGGGCTGGAGCGGGTCCAGAGAAGGGCAACGGAGCTGGTGAGGGGTCTGGAGAGCAAGCCTTGTGAGGAGCGGCTGAGGGAGCTGGGGGTGTTCAGCCTGGAGAAAAGGAGGCTGAGGGGAGACCTTGCTCTCTCCAACTCCCTGAAAGGAGGGTGTAGCCAGGGGGGGTTGGTCTCTTCTCCCAAGGAACAGGCCATGGGACAAGAGGAAATGGCCCCAAGTTGCTCCAGGGGAGGTTCAAACTGGATATGAGGAAAAATGTTTACACAGAAAGGGTTCTTAAGCCTTGGAATGGGCTGCCCAGGGAAGTGGTGGAGGCACCACCCCTGGAGGGATTTAAAAGACGGGTTGACATAGTGCTTAGAGACATGGCTTAGTGATGGTTTTTACCAGAGTTAGGTTGATGGTTGGACTTGATGATCTTAAAGGTCCCTTCCAACCGGGACAATTCTATGATTCTGTAATTCTATGATTCTTTTAGTCAATGGGCAACTGAAGAGCGCAGGGAGAAATACTGCATTTGGCCCTGCAAAGTAAGACATAAATTTGAACTCGCAGCAATACATGGCCCCATTCATCGCTTGCACAGAAGGCCTGGCTTTTCATTTGCAGATTTACTGGGCACCGGTTTTGAGCTAAGACTTACTTACATTTTCTCCTCTACCGAGCCTGCAGCACCCCAAGGTGTAGCACACACACACCGTGCTGTGCAGCTCCGCAGCCTTTCCATGAGTGGGGCGTGTTTGGATTTTGACCAATACATCCAATTCTGCTTCAAAACAGAAGGGTGTTAAAAATCAGCTTTACAGGAGGGAGCAGAAGGAGCATATAATATACTCCCTTGCTTTGATTTCTGGTACGAGAAGACTTCAGTCAGCAGAGTATGAACCAGATACTTGTGTTAAGTACTGGATATTCCTTGCAGTTTCTAAAACTTCAGGGAAAAAAAAAGGGTAATCGGTTCTCTCAATCACAATTCTTAGAAGTTTCGGTGAGAAATCCAAGCCTGTTACTATGTGCTACATGAACATCACAAAAGGAAAACCAGCCCTTACCCTGGGGAGCTCACAAGCTCCTATTATGGTTGGGTGAAAAAAGGAGGAAGAAAGAAACCAAAGAAAAGAGAAGGATGAAAGAACAAGGTTTCAGGGAAGACAAACACTGTGTGGGTGGGCAGCGGCGATTTCAGCTCCTTGCTCAGCTATAGTCTAGTGTTTTTAAGTCTTATCAGCTCACCCTGTCTTTAAATTAGCGGTAAATTTCTAAGTTACTCCAATAAATTCACGATTTGGCCCACTGTTTGCTGAAGTTTAAAAGCTAAATCAACTGAAAACTGATTGGGAAGCTGATGGCGAGCGTGCTAGGCAGAAAGCTTTCCTCCGCACTCCTGGGTTTCAGTTCTTGGATGGAAACAACACTAAACTCACTTTGAAGACCTTATAAAAGCTGTCTCTGCAAAAGCCTTTTTGCTTTCATCTCACAGAGAGTACGATTCAAACAAACCACATTCTACATCCCTGTCTCACGATATCGAAAAAGCGGAGAAGTCTTTCGGGGAATCTGGCGCCCACAGCTGTTGCCACCAGAGGTGTAAACTCTGCTGTCGTGAAAACCTGCCAAACTATTAATTTTTAAATACGTACATTTTTAAGCCTTATGTTGACATCAGAGCTTTTTATCAGACTATAGGTTTCCCCTGTTGTGGCTCCCACGGCCGAGGCCACGCTGCTTCACAGGCTTTAAACAAAGCGGGGAAGGCAGATAAACAAAGGTGGGGAGGAGCAGATTGTTTAGCTGAGATTATAATCACCTCGCTCGACTCCCGGGAACGGAGACAACGCTGCAAGAGCCAGCAGTTCTGCAAGGGCAGACCCTGGAGTTCTCGTCTCGCCTTTGAAGGCCCTTCCTCGACACCTCTGCCAGGATGGGACACAGAAAGGAGATTAAGGACGAGTCCGGGCAGGGCTCTAGGAAGCAGAAGCAGTGACAGGTTACTATAAACATCACCTTATTTTTTTCCAATTTACTTATTCCGTTCAAGGCCTCTCTACTGCTGGGATATAAATGGAAAATAAAAACAAACAGTACCTCTTTATGTAAGGAGAAAATAAGCATGGACATACTGTAAGCAGAAAGGGACTATTTGGGGAATTTTTCATGCTTTGAAGCTTTTGAATTTCAGAAGGCAAGTATCATGATAGATACGTGATGCGTACAGCCCATGAGTACACTCAACCCCAGTCTGAATCTTCAAAGGAAGCATCAGAAAGCTTTACAGAGGACAAACGGTCGCATCCCTTCCTCCTGTTTTAATGGTGGAAGGCCTCCGGAACCCTTGGTTATTCTGCAAAAGCCTGTTATTAAGTCTTAGAGACGCTGCCTGATGAGTCTCACGGTGGAGCCCAGCCCTTTTGTTTAGGGACACCGACATCTGTACGGTCCTTCATCTCAGCAGAGCTCCAGATGGTGGGTTTTCAGGGGAGCACCACTGCACTCCCTTCAAATCACGGATCCGTGAGGCCTTGCTGAGGACTGGCTGGAGGCCCAGCGGTCCAGCACAGACATCTTTCTGTGGTGTTCAGACCTGTGGTAATTCGGAGGTGAGGTAAGACGAGAGCCATTAGCGGTCACCACGGAATCCCTAACTCCAGGCTGTCACCGATACAGAATGAGGAAATTCTTCCTTTTCTGTGGAACCATCAGGCATAGGACAAGGGGTAACAGTTTTGAACTGGAAGAGGGGAGATTTAGATTAGATATTGGGAAGAAATTCTTTGCTGTGAGGGTGGTGAGACACTGGCCCAGGTTGCCCGGAGAAGCTGTGGCTGCCCCATCCCTGGAGGGGTTCAAGGCCAGGCTGGATGGGGCTTGGAGCACCCTGGTCTGGTGGGAGGTGTCCCTGCCCAGGGCAGGGGGGTGGAACTCAACGAACCTTAAGGTCCCTTCCCACCCAAACCATTCTATGATTCTATGAAACCATACACTACTAAGCTCCCAGTTCTTTGATTGTCACTTAGGTTTGTGACTTCAAAGTTTTTGGGAAGAGTTCGCTCTCCTTTGGGTAAAATGGCACCAAAGTTAAAAAAAACAAACCCAAACTTCTCTTTGCATTGTCCACCTGGAAAGGAAGGTACACAGTGGGTCTGGGAAGTTTCACAAGTGGGAGAACCGAGCACCAATATGTCAGAGAGCGGAAGATCAGCTCAGCGTATCGGGTACTGGGTTTTGTAATTTTATTTTAAATGAAATTACATCCAGTTACAGCCCAGTTATATTAGCAGAGATTTAAACAAATATTTCAAGCTATCAGACCCCCATAATTAATCTTTTAGGTTCACAATTCTTATAATTATGAGCTCAGACTAAATCCACTCTTTTGCATTACTCAGATTCAAAATCCCGATCATGTTAAAAAACTACAAAAATGTTTAAAATTTTGCTTCCCAACCTAGCCTCTAAGAATAATAAAACAGTTCAAATGCCTTCATTAAAAAGCCACGTTGACATGATTTACAGCTGTACAAATTGTTTTTTAAAACAGGCATTATAGGAGAAGTGTTCAAAGCAGCGCTAAAGATTTGAAGCAGATTTTCCCACTGCCCTTACCTAGACTTTTCCAGCTAAACTACAAATAAAAAACACTTTCAAAATATACTCTTAAATTCATCAGAATAATAATAAAAAAAAATAAATCCAAAATAACTGTGTCTGAGAGAAAAGAGAAGGCTGTATTCTCCGGTGCGTACTCACGCTCCAAACTCCCAGGATGTGGAACTGAAACAAGGGTTTTCCTCGCGCTCGATGTACTTTGATATTTGACTACGACCTGGATGGAAAATGAGTAGAAACACGTCCTGCCCCTGCCAGGGTGAGCAGTGCGCACGCCGGAGAGGAACGGAGTACGGCTGAGTAAGGCATCTGAGACAAAGTATGGCTTAAGAGCAATATGCTTAAGGCAGAGTAAGTATTTTTGGAGCCGTTACTACTTCTGCTTCCACTTGAAAGCACTGGTGCACTGGAATGTGTTTCGGAGCTTTGGTTAAAAAGACCTGGAGCTGGAGGCTGGTTCACAGGGATAAATCTAAAGAAAGTCATTACAATGAGCTAGACAGTCCCTCAAAAAGCCCCGTTACCAACTTCATATTCTTAAAATCACACAGTCCTAAGCTCCAAATGTATGTACTAACAGGACGAGCACACACGCCAAGTGCAGCTTTCTCAAAACACCCACCCCTTATTCGCCCCCCGCAAGGCACAGATCCCGCTCCGGATCAGGGATCAGCTGAAACTGTGCGTGAGTGAGCGTGGCAGTATTTTGGGCCTGGTAAGGAGATCATAGCCAGCCCTGCCCTTGCAACAGATATAAAACTAGTCCTTCATCAGGCCAAATACTGCACAATATTCTGCTGAGCTTAATCTAAAGGGATTTCTTTGGCATTAGCTTGGATTTTTAAGCGAAGGCAGAATTTGGCCCATTTTAGCACATGAAAATAAACGTATCCACAGCTTCTCTTTAAAGAATCAATAGATTAAGCAAAGTATTGGCAGCACTTCCCATATTTACTACGTGAAAAGCCCCACTCGCCCCATTTGACCACTTTACGATTATCAATTTACCCTTTCCAGTGCAAAGAATTTCTAGGTTATTCACAGACATATATATCAAAGCTCGGGAAAGTGTAACAACAGAAGCATCGTATTGTTGCATAAGCTTATGCTTAAAAAATACTAGAAAGTAGCTGGGCCTTGATCACTCTTTGGCTTGAAGCTGAAGCCTCCTTGGACAGATCAGTTCTTCCATTTGTTGGAGTCCCAAGCCAGGAACCAGCCGGTGAAGGTGGGGGGTTCGTGCCCCTGCTTCACGATTACAATGGGGGTCCCCTTATCCCTGCCAGAAGGATCCGTTTCAATGTAGCGTTTGGCTGAAACCAGAAAGGAAAGAAAACGTGTAACATATAAGTTCATTGCTTTTGTATAAAAAATACATTAAAAGCCCTAGTGAAAGAGCCCAGGGCTACTATAATACAGTATTCAATTAAATGATTTTAAAGGCGATGAAATGATCAGGTAGTTGCTGATTTCTCCCAGCTGCCAGTGAAAGAATTTTCCACGAGGTTAAAACAGGAGGGTGGTTCCTCTGATCGGTTCGCTCCACCCGGCCGGGTTTGGCCCCTGAAGAGGAGGAAGCGTTTGCTGGGGCTGTGCAAATGCACCAGCTTCATTCCCATTTTTTCCCACGTAAAAGCCAGTAGAGTTTCCCTTGACACCGCAACGTGACATCGGTACTGGACTAGGGGATTTGTTGGTGTTCCTTTGACTATATACATTAGCGTAGGGCGCAGCTCAGCAGGTATCTCCTGTTAAATTCTTTGAGTGCAGTTTTTTTTTTATGGAGCTCTCCTATACGCTCCTTCAAAAGCTCCGCAGCCTATTGAGTAATTTTTGCTCTTCATAAACGTAGAGATAAGAAAGATACAATGAATTCTAAATCACATTTAAAGGAGAAAATAATCTCCAGGATTAAATCCCAATCAACTCAATAACCCTTTTAGACCCTGCAAACAGAACTAGATTTCTTCATCATCTTTTTTACTTCTTTAAGTACTATTGATGCTACTCCTCTCAGAATTCTGCCAAATTGATTTGATTTACCAGATTTAACGGATTCCTGTCGCTCAGTTTCGTTAGCGTCCTTCCCAATCCAGACAAAAACCTGCAAAGAGAGGAGAGAAAGATTTAGCTCCCCTGTTGTTCTAAGGATGTTGCCTGCAGCAGGTAAAAGACAAAATAGTGAAATGGCACTCAGAGAAGGAATACCCACTCTGAGAAGACTGCAGAGACACACAGCTCTCACAAACCACAACTGGTGATTTTTGTTTTCCCTCGTGAGAGACTGTAGTTCTGTCCCCTGAAATCTCATCGCTCTCATGACACTGGAAGGCCAAACATTTACACTTTCGGATGAAAGGAACTCTGCTTACCTTTCGCATGGATATCTTTTACAGGTTACCTGGAAATTGCTTTTTAGGTGCAGGTAAAACCAGCTGTCTCTGGTTTGAGCTCTGTGTGCACATCAACGCTCGTGCCCTGCGACTGATACTCCCCCAGGTAAGTGCCAGATAAATCAGTGGATAACCCAACAGCCAGAGCCCTGATCTGAGACCCCCACTAGTTCTTTTCTCAAGGATCTTTTTGGAAACCAGCTACATTTCCCAGACTTCTTACCCGAGTCCCTATGTCCCATCCAACCTTCCCCCATCACTCCCTCCCACATGGACCTTGGACATTCCTTCTGATTTCCAAAAACCTCAGCCTTCTTTCCTTTAGAGTTAGGCTGAAGAAGACAAACAAAACATAGAATCGTAGCATCATAGAACGATTCAGGTCAGAAAGGACCTTAAAGATCATCCAGTTCCAACCCCCCTGCCCTGGGCAGGGACACCTCCCACCAGACCAGGTTGCTCCAAGCCCCCTCCAGCCTGGCCTTGAACCCCTCCAGGGATGGGGCAGCCGCAGCTTCTCTGGGCAAGCTGTTCCAGTGTCTCACCACCCTCACAGCAAAGAATTTCTTCCCAATATCTAATCTAAATCTCCCCTCTTTCAATTTAAAACCAGATGCCTTGTCCTATCACTACACTCCCTGACAAAGAGTCCCTCCCCATCTCTCCTGGAGCCCCTTCAGGGACTGGAAGGGGCTCTAAGGTCTCCCCAGAGCCTTTTCTTCTCCAGGCTGAACAGCCCCAACTCTCTCAGCCTGTCCTCACAGCAGAGGGGCTCCAGCCCTCTGAGCATCTTTGTGACCCTTCTCTGGACCTGTTCCAACAGGTCCATGTCCTCCCCGTGCTGAGGACTCCAAAGCTGGACACAGCACTCCAGGTGGGGTCTCACCAAAGCTGAGTAGAGGGGCAGTCACCTCCCTCACCCTGCTGGCCACACTGGGATCTGTGGCCTCCTCCCTCTTTTCCCCCAAGGGGAGAGGAAGGGTAGAGAGATATTCTGTGAGGAACAGATGTGCTCTCCACACCTGCAGCAAGTTTGCCTGTCATCCAAAAAAGCTTTCAACATTCTCAGTTTTCAGTGAACCCGGAAGAATGGCAGAGATTGTTTCTGTCACCCTCCACCCAGTTTTTCTGAAAAAAAATTAAAATTTGCGCATGAATCTAGTCTTTGTCCCCTTCTCTAGGAATAATTTTCATGGGTGCCGCTACATAGATTTTGTGGCTTCCAAATAACTTTTAGGGAATAAATTTCCTTTTTTTTTTTTTAAATTAATAAATTTTAGTGATAAATTCAAGAATGTTATTGAGAGCCTTTCAGAACACTGCTGGGGCTTATATCTTGCAACCCCCATTGGTTTTAATGGGAAGTGCCTGCCATTGTCTCACATTATGCTTGGAAATTCAATCGAGTATGTTCACACCAGCACATCATAGAGTTCAAAAAAATACAGCTCCCCTCTGGTATAATTTAAAGAAAAAGAAACCTCTTCCATTCTTACAAAGAAGTTTTTTCCTCCCATCTTATGATCTAAGTGGTTACGGATAAATTGTTTTTGTTACCACAAAAAGCAGTGGTCAAGTTCACAGCTTACCTGCTCCCAAACATCCAGCAACATGACGTCATCTTCAGCCAAATCATCCTGAGTGAATTCTCCTGGGACCTCCTCAATCTAAAAAAGGGATATTACGGTTTTTTACTGGTTGTTTTTTTTTTTTTTTAAATTGTTTCTTAAGATATTCTGACTTTGGACAGACCAAATGTATTTTTTAAAAGGGATAAGCCTAGAAGCTGGTGTGCAGTTCTTCTTGCTCCTAAAGGGTCAAGCTCCAAACTAATTTGATGACTGCATCAAGGGTGTTTCGCTGAAAGGAAACAAATCCCAGGTCCTGCAAAATCAGCCCTCAGTTTTTCAGAACTGCTGGGATATCTTCAGGAGAGGGAGAGGCTTCCATTGGAATTGTTACTAATATAAGTTGGGACCAAGGTCTGCTGGAAGAAGGGGACAGGGAAATTTCCACAGAGCATCTTCATCACACCCAAGCAAGCTTTCCAATCGCTTGACAGTGGGACATTACAGATGACAAAGCCACTGAGGATCAGTCCCCAGAGGAAAGGCAGGCTGCCTGCTTCTTCCAAGGACGTGCAGGCAGATTGGAAAGGAGTTTAACGTTATTCTGCATGACAAGGAGAGGTGATAACGGAGCTAGTGGTCAGCCCTCTGCTCTTACAGGACTGTCAAGGGTTTGGCTCTGCTTGGTCATGTAGGAGTGCCAAAAGGACGGGAAACAGATGGTGCAAATGACATTCCCTTTCCCCACCCTGTATTATCGTGGCCAGAAGGTCAGAGTGATCTGACCTACCCCTTCTGGTGAGCTCTAACAGGGGTGATTCTGGTACCAGAGAAATGCTACAGGAAAGAGGGGATTTCACAGAATTTGAAGGGAATTTAAAACAAACCCCAAACTACTGTATAGCTCCCAGCAGACTATTATAGAGAGGCTGGTTCCTATTACTGTATTTCACAGCAGTGTTTGAGAAGCTTGTTAGAAGAATACCCTTTACTTCTCTCATAAGATTTTAAAGGATCCTATTTGTTTTATCCCTCTCCAAATGAACGGGCTGTGCCTTAAGGAGACTGCAGAGATGGCAGCCAACTCTGTCCCCTGCCTAAAAATTTGTGCATCCTTGCCAAACAGTAACACAGCATTGCCCTCCCAGAATACAGTAATTAATTAAGCCTGAATCACAGGCTTAATACCCAGTGCACAGGTCTGGGTATTTCTGCTAAGGAAATAAGTCTTCCTGCCTCCTTGAGTGCAGGCCAGTACCTCAGAGGCATAATTACATGTCTTAAATCTCTATGGAAAATTTCAGGCTGCTGGGGATTTTTGGCAAGGGGCGTTTCTTTTCCTCACCACCACGATCAAACACGTAAGGGGCAAGGCACTGACCTGCACTTTCTCAATGGAATCAGGAGTCTGGCAACGCTCCGCAAGAACATGATCACTTTTGACTGGGCAAACGCCTTATCTTTTTGCATCTGCAAGGCTCCTGTCTGAGACTGGAGCAGGCTCTGCCTGTAAACGTCTGCAGTATTAATTCTTCCGTCCATCCTTTCCATTTGGAATGATATAAAGCACCAAACCTCAGCTCTCTCTCTCTTGCCAAGCACGGCTCACTAAGCCAGATCCCCAAATTCATTTAATGTCGGCTGATTCCCAAGGCAAAATATACCAGAAACTACATAATTAAAGAGAAAAGAAGTATCCCTCATATACTCACAATAAATCTGCCAGTCTTATTAGAGCACCCATACAGGCGAGGGGGATGATCTTCAGCCTTTGTCAAGAGCTGTGATGAAGTCTGATATTTTTTTTTACCTCCAAGCGCTTTCCAGAATTCCTCTGAAATACACAATGCATAATTTATTCAGCAGTGGATTTAACATTTGATGGTTTAGCTTATTAGACACTGTTTCAAGAAGCGCCAAATAATATCTTCTTTGCTGTCTCAAAGATGGGTGCGTTTTTCTTACAGTTCTTCCTGCGTTTTATCTAAATAACAATAAAGGTATCACTTGCAGGCCTAGAGAGAGCGGCATGTTGTGTCTTTCTCCCCTCCAAGTCACTCGTGGTAAAGAAAAGACTGCATTCCTCTGCAGCCTCTGCTACTGACTAGTCCTACAGACTTCCAGGGCGTCACACTTGCTTGTGTATCAGCCAGTTCTGGATAGATCTCCACGCTGTCAGCTCGGATTCTCAAAGAGTGAGCGTGAGCATATGCATCTGCCTACAAAATATATGACTGCAAAAACCACGTAGGCCGTGTTTCCATGCGGCGCTGTGTAGTCTCAGTTGCCTCTTAGCAACCACGTGGCTTCATACTAACCTGGTTCCTGGCCTTCATTAATCTTAGCAGTCTGGCACTTAAGAACGCTGGCAATGTATTGAGCCCCTTGCTCCTCTTCTCTGTTTGCTCCTTTTCCTACCCAGGTGTAGCCAGAGTTATTTGGCAGTTTCAGAACAAAGACGTCATTGGAGTTTAGTGACATGGCATCAACATCAACCTAGATCCAGAAAGACATTGTTTTATTCTCCATATTTTCAAGTAATGTGATGACTATTTTTTTATGCTTATATAAAACGTGTGGATAGATGTTGATCAGCTATGGCTTTTCCCTTCAATTTTTCCCTGGATTTATTATGAAAGAAGTTAGAGAAGAATTTAACTTGAAACAGGGAACTGACTCAAAGGACAAAACTTAGGATTGTTTGGCAGAAGGAAAGACTATCTCATAAGGGTTGCTGATTGCTTGTCTATTCTTTGTCAGCTGACAGTGTTTGCTAGGCATTTTGTTACAGGTTCTTCTGAAACACGTAGATTGGTTGTAGCCAGTTATGGCATATTCTCTTTGATTTATTAGGTGGGTTGGTCACACAGAGCAGTGATTTGGAGTTCTGCGTTCCTACCACCCAACCAGATTAGCTGGAGAGGCTCATGGCAGCTACAGCATGTTCCATGGGGAATAGCTGGTTTCACAGGAGGTGACTTTACCTCTGCAATCCTGGTGGTGGCTCCCAGGTTCCTGCGGATTTGGAAGAGTCGCGTGGGTGGAGGAGGCTTCTGACCTTCCTTCTTGCATGTCCCATCCTTATAGACAATAAGCGGTTTGTTTTTAAACAAGCTCAGTAAATGTGGAGGCTCTTTGCCTTGGCTGACTCGGATCTGTACAGACGTAAAGAAACGCAATAAAAGAAACAAAAGTAGTTATTTTTGGTCTTCGTTGAACGGCATAGGGGATGTTAGCCAATAACGTTAAATATGTTAGCAAGAATGAGAAGTGGCAAGCTGAGAAGATCTAAAAATACAGTTCCAGACACATTAAAGTTCGAGCACTTGTGAGATTTTTTTTTTGTCAATCACCCTGACACAAAGACAAGATTCAAACTTCTAACATACTGTTTAGCTGATTAAAATGGCTGCTATCTACCGTAATAAGAAAATTACTCTTTTTCAAAAGAACTGTCATTTCACAGAGTTTTATAGAGTGACTTAATTCCCCTGAAAAACTATCTTGGAAGTTTAGGTGCCTTGTATTTAAGCAGAAGGGAATAGTTAATTCATCCTGGCCATTATTTCTTTGTGCATTTTATCTGCAAGAAGATGAAAAAGATGAGCATACATCTATCTCGCAGAGGATAACACGGATGACAAAAATTCCATTACAGATGCCAAAGAGGTTATTGGAATCTCAGAAAAGCACTGAGCTACAAAGAACAACTATTTTTGATTATATGGTTAATATATGATGAAAGTTATTTGCATACAGCCATTTATTCTTCCTTTATAACAGCACTATGTGCCAAGGCGGAGGGCTGTGACTCCTGGCCTTCCACTCCCAGAAAGAAAAGAAAAAAAGACAAAAAAAAGGGACTGAGGCAGGCTGTGTAGCCAGCAGAGGAGAAGTGGAGAGCCCCAGCCCTTTGCAGCCGGGCAGCCTGGGGTGCCCAGCAGTGGTCGTGCTGGGCCACGGGGGCCAGTGCTTTTGCTTGTGTCACTGCTGGATGGACTAGTACAGTCACCTGATAAGGATACCCCCAGACACCTATGGTGTAGGTGCCAAACTGTGGCAGGATTTAAAAAATGAAAAACCAACAAAAAACCCCCCAAACAAACAAACAAAAAAAGCCCCAAACCCATAAAATCACACCAGAAAATAAAACAACCCACAACCTGCTGAGGGAAACATATTCCTGCAAAATAAATAGGGGAACGACTTTTTAATAGTCGTTTGTACTGTAGTGCCATCTAGTGACCACAAAATAGTATATTTAAACCCTTCAAATAATGCTAATAACAGAGGTTAAGCACAGGTAATACATTCTAGGTAGCTCTGTACATGCATCCAAATGCACAGATATATAAGTGTGTGTATATATGCACTTATATATTCATATATATATTCCTAAATTCATTGCAGGCTAAAAGTACTTTTAAGTATCATGTCCATCGCAGTGAGGTGGATCTCCTTCAGCTTTAATAAAAAAAAGCTTTTTAAGCACATTATTATTGCAGTTGTCAGTAGTAATATTATTATTACTTCAGTGTTAGTATTGGCCATAGCTACGAGGCAAGACCATATTGTGCTGAACTCTGCCCAAAAATAGAACACGTGTTAGGAATATTTCAAGGAGTAATTACCTAGAAGCGCTCTAATCCTTTCTTAATATAATTTCAATCATAAATCATAACTGATTCATAGCTAAAAGTGTAGTCTGCCATCTGAATTAACTGTATCTTGGTGGGTGGGGGAAGCCCTTTAGATTGGTAATTAAGAAATGGGAAGCACGGGATTATCTCCTGCTGCTTAGAAAAATCTCTGCCTGTCCTTAGCCATCTTCCAGCTCTAGCCTTTCTGTGAAAAGAGGTGTTCTTTTGGACATCTACATTCAGGAAGGATGATTCAAATGGGAATTCTCTGGTGACTTTAAAAGGAGCCCACGGTGCTTGGCTCCATCCAGACCATGAGCAGTTGATATTCCCGGTCTTCAAACGCTACCTCCTCCTTTAGTTCTCACTGAAATCTGCACACACTGCATGCTCTGTTGAATTTTATCCAAAAGACACTAACTTGCACGGCCTGATCATTCAATAACCGATCCAGCTGAACAGTCAGAAATGCAGACGCAGTCAGTTCATCTTTTGTAGCATGGGCTCCTTGCCTGAGGAGAAAACGAGGAGAAAGACAATAGTTAAGTCCAGTTTCAAAATGATCCAGACCTTATACTCTGTGACAAACGCACAGTAAACAACCTTGCACTTACACGTGGCTCTACTCAAAAGGACATAAAATCAGCATAAAATAAGATCCACTTGCTGGAGGTCTGCGCAAAGTCAACCAAACATACCAGGTGTAGATGATCTGCCCTTTGGGGTAAGTGTAGAGGATAATGTAGCAGTCACCACCGTAGAACTGTCCGTACGTCTCAGGCCCCACAGGAACTCTGCCACTGCTTTCCACACGCCAGATCTGGGGAAACAGAAAAATCACAGGAAAACGCTGAACTTCATCCTGAGACTCTTCAAGAAGCAATTCACTGTGTCATCCCTTGAGTGACCTCTGTTTCTGTTCCCAAGTGTTACAGAATAAAACCAGGAAGGAATCTTCATAAATAAGACAGATACACCCTGCAACCACTGAATGAATGGATAATGACCACCAACAAACCACTGCAGTTCACTTTTCTTTGTCTTGATGCTTTAATGCCACGTGCTCATTTCATAATGCTATGTTGAACTCACTTTCTTAACATCTTATGATGACAATATGAGATGAATGGCATAACATTATGATTCATCATAGAACTATCATATCATTTGGGATGGACACACTGCAGTCAGAAAACACTCTGTTAGGCAGATTTCCTCCTATTCGATTCATCACAGGTCAGTTCAGTAAACAATCGCTCTCCAAAAACATTCTGCGAAATTTAAACAGTAAAAATTGCTTCAGATCTCAGCTGCTTTGGCCAAAGCCTACAGACCATCCCAAGAGTGAGGTTAGAAACCCAGAAAATACACCAATACGCTGTAGGTATTTATCGCTCCTTTGTCTTCCAGAAGCCCAACTTGCAGACCTATATTCAAGAGGCTGTGTTGGTACAACACCAAACCAGCCCTGGGTAAGTCCAAAGATATTCCTGCAGTGGGATAGGGATAGATCTAAAAAGACTGTACCATCAGTCATCTTTTTCTACCCAAATCCAGGCTCCCTGAGAGATACAAGAGGGACAACGAAGGTTCCTCTAGAAGCAGACTGGCTACATACATCAAGACGCAGAATTAATTTCTGACTCCAAGGGCAAGTTTTCCCATTCCAGATTTCAAGCTGATAGGAACTTTTTCTTTAGGCTAAGAATCATATTTAAAACATATCTTTAAAAGGTACTGTATAAAAGGGGAAATGTTTCTGCTGTTCGATTTCTGCTGATGACTGGTACAACATGCTTCATAAGCACCAAAAAGCCATGACCCAGCATACAGCCGACAGAGATTCACTTTTCACTTCAAAGTACCTTTTCTGATGGTAGAAGTAACACTGCCACTACCCTGGTGTTACTCTACACAACAGTTTAAATGGTAAAACACAGAGTAGCAGTTTATCCAATTACAAGTAACAGAATCAACTGGGTAGGAGGGATACAATTTAATAAAACACAAAAATTACCTCTACTTTTCCTGAACCGTCATCTACCATGTTATGCTGGGCAGCCATTTGCGGAGACTCATGTAACTTGGTAGCATCAAATTCAACCTGCTCAATTTTAGCCACTCTCTCCGTGACATATACTTTGCCAAAGCCATCACTTTGATCTTTATCCTTCCAGTCTTTGAAAAATTGTTTGAAAATCGGCGTTTCACCTCCTTCGGGAAGGACTTGAATCTGAAATGAACATGAGCCGCATGAGGTGGAAGGAAAACAGAACTGACAAGGTTATTAGAACAAAAAACTTTTCTGAATTACTTCTTAGTCCTTATTGTCTTGTAAGCCCTTAACTTTTTTTTTTTTCTGATATAAAAATGAAGCCTTTAACAGAGCTCACGCTCTCCTGGCATCATCTCATAAATAGATCGCACCTGTGTGTTGGCAGGATAGTTCATCTGCTGTATGAACTGTTCAGCGTTCTTCATGGCAGCTTTTCTCTCTTGTGGGTTAGCATCTTTGCCTGGGTAAAACAGAAGGATAACAGTACATGGGAAAGGGCAATGAGCTCACAGACCCTGCAAAAACAAGATGTCCTTGAGCCAGGCTCCCTTCGGCATTGCTCTCGCCTCAGGCTTGAACAAATGCTGGACATAGCACGAGCCATACGATTCACACAAGTTTAACACTGTTTGGCTTTGAAAACAGTTAAAATAAAATGAAATTAAAAAAAAAAGGAGAGAGGAGAGGAGAGGAGA
>VXAK01007100.1:14750-38372 GCA_013399435.1 Arenaria interpres | reverse complement strand
GGAGAGGAGAGGAGAGGAGAAAAAGTAAGCACTGATTTTTGCTTAGCGTGTGTGTTTCTATCAAATAATGCTGTTCATGGTTGCTGTTCAGCCATCTGCTTGGTTCAAGCTATAAGAGCACCCTGGTTCTTTTCTCTGACTCTTCCCTTACCGGGTTGCAATGTGGTAAATTAAGCTGGTGCCCAGAATTGCCTTCACTTATTCAGGCAGCACCCCAGTAAAAGAAGTAAAAGTACTTTTTACAGAGTTAAAGAGCCTCCCATTTCAATGGGCCATCCCCCTTCCACCATCACCCTTCCCCACCCACTGCTTCTCGTTCAGCCTTGCTGGGTGTTAGACACATCTGAAAGCCTCTGTGGGATGATACCCTGCATCACATCTGCTGGCTGTCAACCACTACACTCCAAAGACCTCTTAGTCTAATAAGATGCTCTGATAAGATATTCATCGTATTCCATTTTGAATGAGACTATCAGGGAAGTAATTCACGCTCCTCGGCTTAGTGGTCTGAAGGTTTCCAGCAGAGATGATCACTGCAGCCTCCCAGGGCAAGGGTGAGACTCACAGACTAATGGGTTTTTTCCATACATTATTGCTACCAACAGCAGGGAAGTGAGGATGCACAGAGGGACGCATTCAAAGGGCCTAAGTTATATTTTATTTATTTTATGCCTGATCTTATTGGCTTGGTTCTAGGAGCTGGCAGGTAGGGAGTGCAAAGCAGGAATCAGGGGGTCAGGTAGAGCTCAGGCCTTCTGAGCACTGTGGTCCCCAAATCCTCTCTTTTAAAGGATGTTTCCCTAACTGCAAAGGAAGTTTTCCAGCAAAAACGCTTACAGCGCTCCCCGGACTGACTTCAGCAGTTTGACAACTGCATCGATGAATTACTTGCTATTGCACATGGCAAAAAAGAAATGGAAATGCCACCAAATGATTAATACCCTGCCCCAGAGAAGGAGGAGGAGATACTCAGCACCGGAGGCAACGGCAGCACAACAAGCCAGTTACAAAGTGGGTCCAGACCCAATTCCCCAGCAGGAACATTCCCCCGAGAAATGTTCAGCCAAAGCAATTGCAGATGCTTCCACAAGCACCAGTGATACCACAGAGAAATATTCACAAGAAAAAAAAGAAGCACCGAAGTATTTGCAACCTTATGCTTTTAGTTGATGCCGGGGACACTCACTTTCAATCACACGCTTCTGTGGAATAATGTATGGAAATATAATATCTACCCATTATCAAACCTTCAGAGTCCAAATTTTGCCCCGAAGGGGGGGCAAAATATACAAAACTTGGAGGATTCCTTATGTTTGCTCTCTAATTGCAATTAGATAAGCATTTAAGCACCCAGGCTTACCGATGCCTCCAAAATAGCCAAGATCCTTAGTTTTGAGGCCCTTACTCACGTGAGACATCCTTGTCCATTGACCGCACCAGGGCAGAACTCTCTGCAGGGTACTGTGTCCAGCCAGCATTAAATTCTTGCCAGTGTCCCCAGGGTGTGGTGTTGACTCCCTAGATACTCCCCTGTGGCTCCTGCAGTCGCGACAAGAGCGATCTCTTACCTTTCCACACAAAGATCTTCCTTGCAGCACCGTTGTCCAAGATGAAGCACTCCTCAGACAAAAGCATAGCCATGGAGAAGGGGTTTTCCTCTGCTACCATGGACACCTTCATGGATCCACTTGCATCTGACACCTAGGAAAGCAATCATTTCAAATTTAAATCAGCTCTGGCTTTTGTAACAAAATGAATTTTTGCTCCCCAAATTGCTATAAAATCAGTCGCCATTCCTATATAAATGGCTGTATGAAATTCGTGTGCTGCGGGCAAGTAAGGTAGGCTAATGATTACGGTTTTTTGTTTCATTTCATTTCACAACCAATAGAGGGAGATGTAGCATTAATTTTAGTGAGTTTGTTGGATCCCTGTCTCGCAAGTTCTTAAAATAAACCCGTTTCTCTTCCACTTTCGATTCAGCTGCTCATTCAGTGAGCACCCCACAGTTAAAAAAGCCTGTATTTTCTTCAGTATTTCTTTCTAGACGATCAGCTGAACTGGTGGAGTCCCTGTGTGTCACCTTCTGCTACCAAGCAACCCACACTGAAGCCAAAGGGACACGTACATGTTGAACAAGAACATTTGAAATTATAATAACATAGTCCTACACTGATATTAACAAGTGAAATATCTACATTTGTAACCTACAGGTTTTTTAATTGGCAACTGTAATGTAAGACCTGTTGGGGAATCTGCTTTGTAATCCCTTACCACCACTGTAAATTCATGTAGACCTTTAAAACCTTTTAAAATTCACTCCTGCATGGCTGAAAAGACCAGTTACTACTATTGAAAACAAGTTATTCCACTTGTAATAACTTTTCTAGCGGTCTTTATTTCCTTTCATAATTAAATATTAGTATTAAATACACTATTATATCTTATATTGTATATTATGAAAGCACAAGATGGAAATTAGCACGGCATACAACAAATAAAAATCAACTATTACACCTACTGCGAAGGCTCACCGTAGACCTGCCTCCTGACTTGGACACCTGCTGTTAGATTGCAGCACATTTAAATTTAGCTAATAGAGCTCTGATAGTAGGACCCACATACTTTGAGGAATTTATTAGATATCCACAGAATTTTCTGAGAGTTCTGAGGATTCCAAAACTCTCTGGAAGCACTTTTCTCTTCTCTCTTGTCCTACTACAATGCTCCTGACTATACCTGCAGGTCTTCTTTTTCTTCCCTTTTTTTTTTTTTGATCTTTTTTGCTAAACTCCTGCTATAATGATTTTTTTGGTAAGAATGGAATGGGAATGAATGGAAACTAATGGGAACTAAACACAGAACATAGACAAGGACTAAAAATGGCATTTGAACAACGATCTCCTCATATAGGCTTCTTGTAAAGCCCAGCCATACACATGGGTAGGGGAAGCATCACGTAACAGACAGGGAGAGAGAGGTGGCTCCATCCTGCTGTGCTCTGTGGGATGAAGGAGCTTCAGAGGGACCGACTCACCCTCTCTCACACTTCACAGCAGCTTTGAAGCTGCCAGAGATGGCACCTAAAAGGTCACACACATGGGGATCCAGCAGCACTTAGTGCTGTCAAGAGCGTTGCCACTTGTTGACCAAACTCTTCTCATTACCTGACTATAGGGAAGAATGTATACATGGTTCTGCCAGTGGAAGGTTCTTTTCTGTCACACATGGCAACCTCAGTGCATGAGCCACATGTGCTGAAGGGAGAGACCCAGATCTCAGTGCTAATTAGGGCTTGTAAAAAGAATACTCTTGCAATCTTCAGAAGAAAATATTGTTGGTTTTTTTTTTTTCTGGGGGGATTGGGATAAAAGTCTTTCCTAGATTTCATTAAAAACATCCCCTTTTTCCAAATACTTTCTCACTTCTTTCCTCAAGTGGGAAAATTTGAAAGAAAGGGGTGCTAGGGAAAAAAAAAAAAAAAAAAGAGAGAGAAAATACAGGCCTGGAAATAGTTTGGGGTTTGTTTTCAGTTCTTCAGTTTTTCAGTTCAGTGGCTTCTTCCAATGAAATGAAATGTCTATACATTTTAATTTCAAAACTTTTTTTTTTTTTGGTGAGAAAGGATGAAATAGAAAACCCCAAGTCTGCTTTGGTATTAGTAATGAAGGAAATATTTTGGACTACTACTAAAGTTAATCACAGACTGTTTGCTGAATAATGTATTCCATAAATGTAATAATAAAATTCCTACTGATTTAAATGGAGTAAAAAATTTATCTGTTATGTTTATAGGTAATTTTTCTGACATTGGCACTGTCCTAGTCAGTGATAAGCAGGTGCAAGAGGAAGGAGGAAAAGGGCATTGCAAAAGAAAGGGGTTTTGCATTCAAATTCTATTGGATTTTGATCAGAAAAATATAGCATAACTGCCCATCTCTCACACTCTAAGAATAACTAAATCATATGTGACCACTGAAACTCCCATTTTTAAAATCAAGAAGATAGGAAATACAGTGTAAGACCAGTTCATTCTTCTCTGCCCCGCACTGGGTGGTTCACGGGCCATGCTTAATTTGTTTTCTGAGTAAACAGGACTGTAATCCATTTTTTTTTCTCAAATTACCTGGGCCGTCTTGATTGACATCCTTTGAGAAACTTGTCCATGGGCTGCAAATTAACTCATACAACCGCAGTTCCGAAACGGAAGCCAGAACTCCGTGTATGAGGGCACTATGTGCATGAATACTGTTGAGTGTACCTAACGAAAAGAAATATAAATTACTTACCATATATAGTTTAGCGCTTCTCCTGTTTGTAATATCCGCCAGCTCATCATCATCATCACCACATTCGGGAAGCGCTGGCTTGCTCCCTAACACCTGTACAACAGGAGAATAACGAATTCAATGCAGAGAGAGAGTAGGTGCTATAGTATAAATACATAAACACCGCAACGCGTTGTCCCAGTAATAGATTAGTCAGGATCATCTTGACACGTAACCCAATCTACACCCAAACTCATGGATGATTTGTTCACAAATACACGGGTGAGTTTAAACAACTGTGTCAGATCTCCAGCAGCATTAGATTTACACGCTGTCTTTCCTGCAAGCCAACTTGCTGGTTGGCTATAAACTAGGATAGGAGATTACATAGAAAAAAAAGCTTCAAAGGATACATACACAGACAAATACACAGAATAGAGGTTTATGTGATCCTGCTCCATGTGTCTGTTTCTGTGTCTCTCTTCCCCTTTTCCTCCCAGTAAGTTCTAAACTGTCAGCAAGCAAGTCTTACAATTTTTGGAATGACATTACTCTTAAAACGTTTAAAAATACTAAAATGAAAGTAGACAAAGTGAAATATATACGAGTTGAAATTATCTTTAAAAATATTTCAATTGACACTATAAAATACCCAGTTATGAGTTTAAAAATTTACAGATTCTTAATCCTGTTAAAGGAGGAAAAATTAGCTAAGGGTAGTGCCAGCTGTCCTATTGACACAGTGCATTTGCATGTGCCATGGAGTCACATGCAAAAACACTGTAAATATTTGATAACAGGGACGCCTGACAAAGCATACAGCTGCGATTTGGGGAAAAAAAACAACACCACAATATAGCCTAAATATTTAATATATATCTGCCACCTGTGAAGTCTCCTGACTTGGCAAAGCCAGTAAAATACTTGGCCTTGTTAAGTGTGATCACTGCAGTTTAATCTAAACTATTTTGGTTGTTGAAGAAGTAAAAGTAATGTCCTGAGTGTTTAAGAAAGATGTTACCAATAGCTTTGCAGTAGCGATCAGTCAGCATTTCCTGAAGTTACCCTACGTGGCTGCAGATTTACTGACGTACAGGCCAAGCAGGGCTACATTTTCAGAGCAGAGCGTTGGGGAATGGCTAAAAACAATGGGCATACGTGGAATATTGGCACCAGGGTTCCCTTACTGGGTTTTCACACCAACCAGCAGCCCACACAGGAGCTGTAAAGGACCAAGAACAATGTTGTCTTTGTAATCCAAGGGTCAGAAAATTGCCAATTAACAGGCACGCTTCTTTACCCCACCAGACACTGAATGGGGTTGAGGTTTTTATAACGCTTGACTTTCAGTGATACTTAAGAGGATGAAGAGACCTGTTAATAAAACTTCCAGAAGTCCACAGGTGCTAGTTCTCTGCTTAATTAGGTATTTCTAGCAAAAAAAAAAAGGCACAAAAATTGTGATTCCTGGCACAGTTAAAGTGAGTGGTTTCCCTTGCTGTGCATGCAGAATACCTGTGGCACCACAATTATTTTGCAGCTTTGTTGTAAGATGTTTAAAGGGATATACAAATAAACTGCTCTTAAAATTTTTTGCTTGCCCAGAGGTCTTTGCAAACTATGCGACTGTCACTGACTATTTTAAAACAAGGCTAAATAGTGCCTGTTAGTGTTCCCGAAAGCATCTGTATATCTAAAGCATCTCTAGACAAGCTCAGAAACATCCTCTCTATTCACAGCACAACGGCAATTAAACCAAGCAGCCTCTATAATTTAAAAACTGGGGTTTAAAATTGGCCCCCGCCCAGTTTAGATTGCTGGCCTCACCTGTTGGTGTCTTAAAACTGTGCGTAGTATTTTTCTGAGCTAGATAATTACTGTCAGACTCAGAATCACAGACTCTCTAAGTCTCATCTCAGGAAATCTCTGTTCATCAGTACTGGCAAAGTGAGGGAGCATCAAAACCTCTTCCGTGCAGGTGCAGTCACAGGAACGAGAACTGCCCTGGAAAGGGCAGAGATGTTCTGGTTCTGGGGGAATCCATTCCCAATTCACTCAAGAGCAGCTCGCACAGCAGCTTCTCTGGGCAAAGCCAGCCCTGCGCTTCGGCATAGGCGAGCAGAAAAGCAACCTAACTCATTTTGGTAATTCTTCTGCAGTTTCTCAGAGGAGCCCCAAAGTAAATGGAGAAGGGTCCTGAGGGTGCTCCCTTCTCCTGCAGTTGAAGTCATGGTTGCTTGCAGATCCTGGTATTCTGGGGGCCCTTGTTAAGAAGGGACAAGATGTGCTTCTCCTCCCACCAGGTGAAAAAATCTAGGACTCGTGAGGAGGGTTGTGCAGCCAACAGAGCTGTTAGAATAAGCCTTGAGCTGAATCACTGACAGGTATCTATAGCCATGTGTGTCGGTACCAAAACCAGCAGATGATACAAGGTTAAAATGGCCCGAAGGCCTGCGAAGACACCAGTTGTGAAGAGATGCAATGTGCACTATAGATACTGAATATATAAAGTGATACAGTACGAAATCCATACAGTCAGTACACTTTTGTATTGCTGGGAACGGCATGTGTCATTCCCAACGTGCATTAATTTCAGCCAGTTTGTCTTACAGACTGGTGGATGTGACAGATCATGGAAGGAAAAATTCAATGCCTAAACAGAAAGCAATTTACGCTGAAAAAAATGCTCTGTCTCAAAGAAATGACTTCCAGAGAAGTCCTTCCTCCTTCTAAGGCAAACTCCTGTGCGATGGCTGAGTCCACACGCAGCCACACATATGCCTGGATGTTATGACAACTGATAAATTTATCAGTAAGATTACAAAGCGTGTATTGAACAGCAGCTAACTGCTACGCTGGAATTGGGCTGTATCATTACCTGAGCATATGGCTGGCTGAGATGCAGCTCTCCAGGGCACCTCATCTTTATACACGTAATGCTCATGTGATGCATCAAAAAGAAAACAAATCATGCCAGCTGAGACTAAAGTCAAAGGCCCCCAAAGCTTTTCATTAAGGTTCCTCGATAAAATGACTTAAACCAACAGACGGTTCAAAGGACATTGAGTCTTCTGATTCCGATCTATGTATATTCTTAGTCTCACACAAATCCTGTGGTAGCTATACACACACGAAATTCCTCATATAATTCTCCCTATAGAGAGTCAGGCTGCTCCAGTGGGTCTTTATGTCTCATGACCCAGTGTACTGACAGCCCTGGGCTGGCTCTCCTGGGCTGCTCTGAGGTTCCAGACCCCGACTCACAAACCTGCCAAGAATTCAGGCCCACAAACCCACCCTACACACCTGAAAACAGCAATGCTGTCTTGAGGAGGCAAAACAGCCTGGCCACACTTTTCCCCAGATGTTCAACTGTACTGGCAACTTCAAACCATACCTCTCATAAATACACAGGTGTACAGACAGGTTTCGAAAACACTTGTAAGATCAGTATTATCATCATTATTTACTGCAGTACAAATAATCTAAATAATAATTATGGGCCCTAAGAACATACCCAGGCCCCAGCTTCTTCATTCTTTAGGCTTAGCATCTTTCTTTGTAGCTGCTGATTTCCAAACCACAGAGACTTCATATCACTTCATCTTGTAGGCCATTGACAGATTAAGGCACCAAACCACCCCTCGCTCTCCGTTGCTCCACCACAGAAAGATGCTTATCCTCTCCTCAGCATTGCTTCCTGCGTGTGGGTTTCTCAGAGTCCTGCAGAAAAGCACGAGTAGCTCTGGCCTCAGGGAAGGTGCACAGAGGCGTAGTGCTGCTCTTCTGCAGCGACCCCTCTAACCTCACGGTCTGCATGAGGCTGTTTGACCACTCAGGGCTTCATCTGCTTCACAGCTATTTCAGAATAAGACATGCCCACAGCTGGCTACGGCAGAGCCCACCTTTCTTTACATGGCTATAGCCTAATGCCAGCTTATTTCTCAAGGAGAGCATCTCTCAAGGAGAACATCTGACTCAAGAGAGTTAGAGTTGTTTTAGTAAAAGTTTTCATTAATCTTTAGGTCTTATCTATGGGGGGGATAACAGGAAGTCAACCCACATTAATTTTACAAATTTTGGATTTTTAAGTTCTGTTAAACCTTTGTGCTAATCCTCTTGGGTTCGCACAAGAATATCGTAGTGGAAACAACAGAACATGGGTTCCTCTACAACCACTGCCCAAGTTCGCTCTTATCTTGTGGGAAATGTAGCTTGTCCTGCCTGCAAAACCATAATCCCCTCTCACATTCTCATGTGCACGAGCTCTTCTCTGTAAATATCTGCACCCCCTCAGAGAAGGGCAACAAACAGAGCCAAACCTTTTACTGACAAGGGAAATTCCACCCATTTACCCTTAATAGAAGAAATCACAGACAAAAGGTTTCTAATCTGTAGGATTGTGACACGGTAAATAATTTAAAATAAACTCATCAAAAGAAGAAATTTAGCAAACATTGTCTTCATAACTGGAGAAGCCAGCTCTGCAGCATAATACAGTTGATATTGATTTAATGGGAGCAAGAAGTTTAAAGAGTTCAGTGAGGCTGAAAATCCAACTAGGAGAACAATACTTGAGGAACACACCAGGTGAAGGTTAATTAAGAGAGAAAACCAGTTTTGTACAGTTTAACTTGTGTACACAGGCACTGTGTTTGTGTTTCTTCTCACTATAAACACTTAGGGTTAGGTTTCTGGGTCTGAAACTGAACTATTTGCTGTGGCTGTGAGCCCAAGTGTCAGCCCTCAAAAACACTCCAATTCCCCTCTTTATACGCTAAGAGCAAGACATTTACACAGCTGAAAATTGTCTTGTGGCTCTGACCTTTTTTTCCTCCATACTTTTAGAAAACAATCAGGGTTAGCAGCTCATCATTTACTTTCTTGAATGCTCTGACATAAACAAGCCTATCCTGCTCCCGCAAACTCGAGGTACACATCTGGGCTGTGACAGAGGACAAACCCTCCCTGCAGGACAACAGAGAGGTCTGAGCTACTGGCACAGCGTGAACCCATCGGCAGATAAAGGCTTAGATTTTTATTAACCTTCAAAGCCAAGAAAAGCGTTACAAGGAATGTCTCTCTGAAATAAATACTGCCTCAAATAGCTACTCCAGTAGCCTGTAAAAGGAAAAAATCCAGCAGAGAGAGGACAGGATGAACATGATGGGGGCTAGTAGCCACCTGGCTACCTGTGCAGACATACGCCCTGAGGCTCATCAGGCACAGGTGGCTTCAGGGCTTTGCTGTTTAACTAACTGGCCACCGATTTGCTTCTAATCATTTCAGCTTACTGGTTGTCCTGCCAGAGCACAAGGATATTCTGCTGCAGACAAAAGCGCCTTTTGAACATTGGCCAGATTATGAACAGCTGAATGTGCTTATTTCACTGCTTAGTGCAACCTGGAGCTCTTCCCATCGATTCCTAGTCTCAGAAAAAGAGAATGGCTGGAGAGCAGCCCTGAGGAGAAGGACTTGGGAGCGCTTGTGGATGAGAAGCTCAACATGAGCCGGCAATGTGCACTGGCAGCCCAGAAAGCCCCCCGCATCCTGGGCTGCGTCAAAAGAAGTGTGAGGAAGCGGATTCTGCCCCTCTGCTCCGCTCTGGTGAGACCCCACCAGGAGTGCTGTGCCCAGCTCTGTGGTCCTCAGCACAGGAAGGACATGGACCTGTTGGAACGGGTCCAGAGGAGGGCCATAAAAACAATCAGGGGGCTGGAGCACCTCTGGTATGAAGACAGGCTGAGAGAGCTGGGGTTGTTCAGCCTGGAGAAGGCTCCAGGGAGACCTTACAGCAGCCTTCTAGTACCTAAGGGGGGCTCCAGGAGAGATGGGGATGGACTCTTGGTCAGTGGAACAATACGACGAGGGGTAATGGTTTTAAAATGAAAGAGGGGAGATTTATTTTAGATCTCTGGAAGAAATTCTTTCCTGTGAGGGTGGTGAGACACTGAAACAGGTTGCCCAGAGAAGCTGTGGCTGCCCCATCCCTGGAGGGGTTCAAGGCCAGGCTGGATGGGGCTTTGAGCAAACTCGTCTGGTGGGGGGTGTCCCTGCCAGTAGCAGGGAGCTGGAACTGGATGATCTTTAAGGTACCTTTCTAAAAAATTACACTCCCATCAGGAAAAAAAAAAAGTCTTTTAACTAAACAGCTCCCAAGTAACTATCAGGGTTTCTGCCTGGAATTGCCTCTCACTAGCAATTTCCAGCAACAACAGATGTCATTACACGCTCACCTTGAGCAGAAGACCTCCCACCTGCCTCAACAGAGATTGAAAATGAGACAGAAACAGCCATCAGGTACTAAGAAGCAGAGAAAAGGATGTTTTATGTTAACAAATAGTTCTGGTATGCTGTTAATATTTGAGGGTTTAGCATGTAATTTATCAAAAGGACTTTCAGGTGTTAAGGTCTAAACCTGATCTGCGTGCATCCGGATTGCTATAAAATAGCAAAACGCATCGGTTGCTCACGGCATTTTTGATGCATAAATTATGCCCTACATTTTTAGCCACTTTCTGTCATTTCAGGAATTTCAAATGCAAATCATATCACAGCCCTGTGCTTAACTTCCTAAAAACAGGGCATTAGGCTTAGGCAGCTTTTCATACAATATTTGCAACTTTGCCTATCTGTCTGGGATAATTTGAATATAAAGAACGATATTCTAACATTAATTTTCTGCTCTGTGAAACAGACCACGGAGAACATGTTCACAAAAAACACAGTATCTATGTCAATGTTGCGAGTACAAATTCGATGTTTTTCAATAGTTTGCCTCCGAGGTAAAAGAAGCTCCCTTCTGTCCTGCTGGGAGGGCACAGCGGGCAGTATCTAAGCCAGCCATTCACACTGAGACCGGGTGTGCGTGAAATGAGCTGAGGAAAAGCCCAGCCTGTGTTATCTTTAAATGCCTTCAAGATGAACAGTGATCCCACCCAAAAGAAACCGGGAGGGTCAATGGCAGCAACTACGCAAACGTAAGACTTTTTGTAACCATTCATGCCGCTGAGCGTTGAGAACTGAACTGTCCAGCCACCTGCAGCATAATTAGAAATACAATCAGTAACCACCCCCATATCTTTTTTGCATTTATACTAGTCCTTTCTGACTCATTTTTCAAATCTTACTCCTTTGTTACACACTGCTCCGACACCAGCAGAAGTATTAGAAATGAGACCCAAATCCCGCAGAGACTTGCACACAAGCTCGAGATGCCTGCTTTTTTCTGCTTGACTTTTCTGCTTTTTTATGCTTTACTGGGACATAAAGTCAGGCACCCACTGCAGCCTCTGGAGCTTTGCAGATCTCGGTTTGAAAGCTTTATAGATAAAAAAACCCCTTTATGTGCTGCATGACAGTTAGTGCATGCGCGTGTATTGGGAAATAACTAATGGCAATAAATCGAATAATAAATTTCATTAAGGAGGCTCAGACACTATCTGCTATAATTCAGAAAATTCCTAGTTTTTTGTTTTGTAAGCACCCAGCCCTTTGCAGGAGGGCATTTGCAATGCCCCCACGGGGGCTGGCCAACAGCAATAGTGGGTAAAAGAGGAGTATCGCAAATAAATACCCTGTGGAGCTTGAAGCAGCAGGGAGTGAGCTGGAGAAAACTAGTTCAGGTGCCCTCCACTAACTGCGTTGTTTTTAAGTTCCTACACCTCCTCAAAATTTATTTGAAGGAGACAGTATGTTCAAAGGGGCTTTAATTTACAGCTCTCAAAAATTAGAAGTTGCAGCACTGATTACTCCAATTTTTTTAATTCATCTTAATGTAATTTTATCTTCCTCTTATTTTGATACCACCTGCCTCTGCCTGTAGAAGTCATAGGCAGTTATGTGAGCAAGATACCTGGCCCTAATAACCTGCTTTGCAGTAAATACAATAATTATATTTACACACTTCTTCAGCGTTACACACTCGGTGGTGGTGGAAATACTGAACTGATCCCACAACACATGGAACACTTTCTTCTATACAGCTGTTCTTCACCCTTGCTTAGATGCGAGAGGACTTTTACTCCAGTGTTATGTGGCCTGGATAGAGAACAGCAATCTGTGCGTATCCAGACTCCTCTGAAAAAAAAAAAACACCAAAAACCTACACAGTTTTCTTCCCTGAGCCCTTCCTGCACTGCAGAACTTCCACTTAAGAAATGTCAAAGGCAACCTTGAGCAGAGATCCCTTGAGAGTTGGTCTGCAGAGAGGCTGGGATGAGGAAGAGCTGCAGAAAAAAAAAAACAGAAAAGGAAAAAGGAAAAAAAGAAAGAGGAAAGAGGCAAGAAAAAAGAAAAAAAGAAAAAAGAAAAACCCTTTCAAGGCGTATTTGTCTTTGGGAGATGCTAGATTCCAAGGACAGCACATCTCCAAGCTTTTTATCTGGCAGGGAAACTCCACCCTTTCAGTTCCTCTCCATGAAATCCCCCTGTTGCTACAAAGTACATAGAAGTAACTCCACATAGAGACAACTGCTAACAACTCTTTTCTTTGGCCTTGTCTTCTTAATTGTGCTCATTTAACAACTGAAAATTATAGTAGTTTTTCATCAATAGATTTCTTGATAGTCTAGCACAGAAAGGAAAAAAGCCATTACAAACTCCATTAATATTCCAACATGTAATTATAAGATTATAATTAACTAATGGGTAACCCTGCAAGCGCTACAGCTGCTGAAGAAGAAAACGTAACAAAGCCGAGTGGTTTCCTCACCCACAAGAACAGGAACAAGCAAGCGCTTCTAGAAATTCATTAGGATTTTAGAAATTCACTAAAACGCCTAGCATAGGAGCATCTTTCCCAGCATAAGAAATTAGGTTTTCAACCATCTATTATTGGAGCTGTTCTTAAACGATGTCGTTGATGCCATGCAGTACTCAACATTATTTTGAAGTAAAATTTCTAACGCAGGCACCGAAAGACGTATTTAGAGACTTAATTAAAAGCCCGACTTTCAGATGTACTTGCAGCTCCTGTTCAGTTCCCTGTCATTTAAGTATGTGGCTTCAGGCATCCAAGACTGAAAACTGCAGCTTGAAGAACATGATGGGTAACTCACAACCTCGCTGAAGATGCCTCCTCACCAGGCTCTGCCATTCTCGGGCAAAACCCCTGCTGGGTTTCTCCCTGGACCTGGGGAGAACACTGGGCCAAATGCTCAGCTGGTTCAAAGCTGTACTGAAATCCAGGCCATGCGGGTTTCTGTCTGAGCACAGGTTGCCTAATTAGCCCTTAAATGGCAATTTGCATCAAGAAAAAGGACTGCCCTTAATGGAGGAGCTACACTCAGTAATTAGAAAGGAAAGGGGACGCCTGGTTTTGACAGCTTGAAACTGGCTCCCTGCAGGGCAAAGGGTTTGTGCTTTGTATCCACATTCATAGCCCATCATAAATTTTAATTAAACAGTGTAATGATTAATAAACTGCCTCTCCTCAGATGGGACAGCTGTTGCTGTGAAAGGTGCACAAACACACGTAGTATTTTTCCCTGTGGACCATTCTGAGTTCAAATCCTACAAATTCTCACCGTTCAAAATGGCAAGACCCAAACCCTGTTCTTGCTGACACCTGCATACATCCGAAACCACCGCACCGAAGGAGGGTATTTGTCTTCCTGAGGGGTAGATGTGACCTGTACAGTTTGAAGGGAGGCTGAGAACGTTGTCTGGTCATCTGAGTTCATCTGGCATTCCCATTGTCCTCACCCCCCTCTCAATGCACTCTTTTCCTTTGTACGTCGACAGTTCTCTGCCACCTCTGCCCTGGGAATGAAATCCATTTCTAGTATTTATTTCCCAAAATTCCATGGAAGCTCATCCATTTTAAAGGCTGAGGGACTGGGTCTTTTTAGCCTGGAGAAGACTGAGGGGGGATCTGATCAACACCTATAAATACTTAAAGGGTGGGTGTCAGGAGGACGGGGCCAGTCTTTTTTCAGTGGTGCCCAGGGACAGGACAAGAGGGAACGGGCACAAACTGGAAGAGAGGAAGTTCCATCTAAGCATGAGGAGGAACTTCTTTCCTGTGAGGGTGGCAGAGTCCTGGAATAGACTGCCCAGGGAAGTCTCTGTCTCTGGAGACATTCCAAACCCACCTGGACACGTTCTTGTAGGACCTGCTCTAGGTGGACCTGCTCTGGTAGGGGGTTGGGCTAGATGATCTCCAGAGCTCCCTTCCAACTCCATATCATTCTGTGATTCTGTAATTTTTTCCAACTGTCTCAATTCAGACAATGAAATATATTACTTTGGCTTACACATTCCCAAAGCCACGGATAATTTGGCCTAATACTGGCCTTCATTGAGATATTTTTCATATTGGGCATTTTCTTGCTAGTGAACAGGTCAGGTTGGCCCATGACAGTTACATGCAATTCATTGCTTATGAACTCACAGCATTTGAGTAAAAGTGTGCACAAGCTACACGATTAAACATTGTTTTAATCCCCAACAAATGACTGGAGTTTGTATTACAGAATCACGGAATCACATGGGGTTAGAAGGGACCTCTGGAGATCATGTAGTCCGACCCCCTGCCAAAGCAGGTCCACCCAGAGCAGGCTGCACAGGAGAGGTATTCCTCAGAAGAAGTTAACCCTCCTCCTCCTGCATCACCCTCACTCCCACTGTTCCTCCACTCCTCTGCACACAAACCAAACAAACCTCTCCTTGGCAGGACTTGACCCCTTAACACGACCAAAAGCAAGGGAAGAAGAAGAAATGCAAATGTTCTGAGATCAGCAATAGCAATTTTTGCTTTTGCAGAGTTGTGATGCTGCTCTTGCTGGCTCTGGAAAAGGAGCAGGTACCAAACTGGTGGGGCACGTGCTGCTCTTTGAACTTTACGCAATGATGCGGGTGGCAGGACCGGCAACTGCAGGAACCTGCCTAGCTCCTTCAGAGAAGCATGTCCTTGCACCGTCAAACCCATTTATGCTTGTCACAAGCCACAGCAAGCCTTCGTTTTTCCCAGCTACCTCACTGCGCTCCGTGCTGCTCTTAGAAATTATCTTTGTTTTGTAGCAAATCATTTTTAGGGACTTGAACTTAACAAGGAAGAAGGGGGTGGTCCTGCTCTTCTGTCCATATGCCCAGACACGTATCCAGCTCATTTAAGATTTATTGGAGCCTGATGTTGTAGCGACATTTGCATTATTTGGGTCTCCTCTGTAACTCGCATTTACAATGGGCTCTTCTTAGTTGCTGTGCTCTTGAGATTTTACCCACATGACTGAGTTAGCGGCCGTGCAGTGCTACCAGTCCCTTTCCAGTTACAGGGGTGGCAAGGTGTGACTGGCTGTAACGTGATCAAGCCATTCGTGCATAGTATTTATTCACACCCCAGGCAAAAACAATCACCACTGGACACAATGGCATTGAGGAAGTCTCAGGATGAAGCTTTCTTAGGAGATTGAAAGAGAAAGGAGGGAGGAGAAAGGCTGCGTTATCACAAAAGGCGGAAGAGGTTCCCTCTGTTGCTCCATATTTAAACCAGCTGAATATTTACACAAGCATTTTATGAGCAGTGAGTTTGCACTCACCTGTTGTAGGGCCACTAGACCTCTAGCAAAACCAGGCACACGACAAATACAAATGCTGAGTAAACACAAATCGTGGCTTTTTTTGTTTAAAGGCAGAAGAATGATTTTAAAGCTGAGTACTAACACGATCCTTCATTTTCTTGCGGTTTTAGACTTCAGCAGTCACGTTTCTCAGGTTTCATTATTTCAGCCACCAACACCAAAAACCTTTACAAAAATAATACAAAAGCCAAAAACCTCAGCAGTATAAACTACAGCACGAGCTGCAGATTTAAGGGAATAATTTATAAGAGAACATTAAAACAGCCCAAAGAATCAGACGGTTTTGGCTGCAGAGAAAACAGAACCATCCTGAAAAGTGTTAGCTGAACACTCCCGATTAAATAGAAGGGAACTGAATGTCTGTGTTTCCTGCATTAATGCAGCAGCTTCAGTTTGCTGACTGACTAGAAAACTTCACAAAACCAGACATTTCTGGTTCCTTGTTTCTCCAGTTTGCCATTACTCTGAAAGCAGAAGCACAGCATACACATTCACTAGCCAAACAGTGGACAATAACTTCCCCGGAGAAAAGAAACAGGGTACCTGAATCATTCACTCACCCCATTCACCTTTTCCCACAGTGCTGAGTAATGAGGTCACGGAAAACGATGTTAAAAATTTAGCTTCTCCAGTTTTGTCCTCTCTTCAGAATTAGAGCAGAGACTGCAGTTAGAAAATTGTCCCTCCTGAGCGTGTCTACCTGTTACTATGGCTGCACTCTCAGAGTCTCAGCGATCTCTCGGGTACGCAGACACGGTGCTGCGAGATCTCTGCCTACTGCTGTGCAAGCCGTCAGAGGGACAAGCATCAGGGTCAGTGCTATCAGCCCAGGAGGGTTTGTGACGGGGCTAGAAACTGACCCTAGAAGGTTCTGGTCCTAGCTTAGCTTTGAAAACTTTTGGTTAAGGGGAAAAAAAAAATAAGTGTTGTTAGCTCTGACCCCAACGTGGTCACTCCAGAGCAACCAAACTGACTCAAGCATTGCTAAGACCTATTTTTGGATTGGTCCCACACAGATGAAAAACTTCCTGTAACACAATTTGAACATTCAGGCCTAAGATTCAGCAGAACAAGTAACTCTATCCACAGCTTCTCTGGGCAACCTGTTCCAGTGTTTCACCACCCTCACAGGAAAGAATTTCTTCCTAAGATCTGATCTAAATCTCCCCTCTTTCAGTTTAAAACTGCTCCCCCTCATCCTATCACTCCACTCCCTGATCAAGAGTCCCTCCCCATCTCTCCTGGAGCCCCTTTAGGGTCTGGAAGGGGCTGAAAGGTCTCCTCAGAGCCTTCTCCAGGCTGAACAACCCCAGCTCTCTCAGCTTGTCCTCACAGTGGTGGTTCTCCAGCCCTCTGATCATCTTCGAGGCCCTCCTCTGGACCCGTTCCAACAGGTCCATGTCCTTCCTGTGCTGAGGACTCCAGAGCTGGACACAGTACTCCAGGTGGGGTCTCACCAGAGCAGAGCAGAGGGGCAGAATCACCTCCCTCGACCTGCTGGCCACACTTTTGATGCAATCTGGCAGGGTTTGTTGATTCAGCCTGTGTCTTGCCTCCACCGTGGGGCGTAGGCCCAGCAGTCTTGCTTTACTGCCTGGGAGTGACTACTCTCTGCTTACAGAGTAGGGATAAGATCACTATCGGCTCTTTCCGTTGGTATTCGTGGTGGGTATGTCAGTCCCTGCCTGGCCAACACTTTTCTAGCAGCCCTGCATGAGCAAGTTTAGCCACCAATACAGAAGCAGATTTCTAGCTGACACGAGGAGGAATCATTCCTCATTTATCAGAGGAGATAATTTTAGGAAATCTCATTCTGATTTCAGTGGCACACTGGATGACAGAATGAATATTTAAAATATGTAATTCTTTTCCCTAGAAAATAAACCAACCTTTTTTTAAGAAAGCTGGATATTTCAAAAATCTATCCTTCCTGATGCGGAGGGAAGAAACAGGCACAATACCAGTTTCAGAGCAGTCAGCCCCAGTAAGTGCTACAGCAAGTTGGAGATGATTTTGTGGGAGCAAGTAAAAAGCAAAACAAAGAGGACCAGGAACTGGATACCATTTGAGCAGGAATAGAGATTAATAGGTTTTATACGTTTGTGAGGTTAAACTATGCCCCTGGCTTATTAGCAGCCTATTTCAGAGCTTGGACTGGGACAGCCACAGCCGAGCTGCAAACCCTGTTATGTGAGCAGCACTTCTGAAAACAAGGCTGCCTAGCACAATGCAGGCTAGAAGGTAAGCCCTGGCTTCTCACAAACTTACTCAAATCAGGCTCATTTCAGCAGCAGCAATAAAAGCCATGAACCAACTTGCATTGAACTACCCATTTTTTCTTCCCTCCGCATTCACAATCCAAAAGGAAAAGCAGAAACTTCTTCATACGCTGCTGAGCAAGGGAAGAAAAGACTTATTCCCTGACGCAGTGACAATGCTCTACAGGATCAAAATGCAACCTTGGGGTTTTTCCTGCTCTTACTCACGTGTGAAGGTTGCTACAAAACAACAGTTGCACCCAGCTGGAAAAAAAAAAAATAATCTGGCAAAGAGATGCAGGGGCGAGGCCAGCATGTCCCTGTGGCTGGTAGCCTGTCAGGGGAGGAGGAAGGTGACGGCCATCCCAGAAGGCTGATTTTGCATCCGCATCCCTGCCTTCGTTGGGTAAGAGGTGCAAAGGGCAGCAGTTCTGATCAGTGCTCTCAACTCTCACGTGAGCTTATCGGAAGCCCCATGTGGAGCCCGGAGCTCTAACCCCGGCATGGGCTTGGCACTAGGAGGCTGCTGCCAGGGGACTGTGCCAGCAGGTTCCCATGGTGCCACCCAGCCCTGGCCAGCAGCGAGCTGCAACCCAATACCATCATTCAATCACAGAGCAGAAGGTTGGGGTCTAATTATTAACCTCTGCTCTTTCCATCGAAGTTTTAGGTGTAACATCTGTGCCACATCAGAGCCTGTGTGAGAAGTCTGTAGAAGGAAGTAAAAGCCAGACAGAGGGTTGGGGTTAGGTTTGTTTTTCCTTCAAAAATCTCCATTGCAGTGGGTGCCACCTCCCCTACTTGTGAGCACAGCTACACCTGTGCTCACACCCACAGGCAAAAAGTCCTTGTCAGCAGATGGACAGACAGATGCAAAGGCATCACCGCAGGCAGCCTGGCCACGGGCTGGCAGCTCAGCACCCGGCATGTTTTGCTGCTTAGGCAGTAACTACTTACAGTCCCTGTGACAAAATCAAGCATAAGCACCATCAAAAATAACAGCATACCCGCACGCACCATTAGCATTACTTCCTGAAGTTAATCTGAAGTAGAATATTCTAACTGTACATTTTCCATTTAATTGAGGGCCTGCTTTATGAGGCTGCTTCCATCTTCCTTCTTTTTAGAGAATGAATGGAAAAAGCTTAATTTAGCACACAAATGCCAAGTGACAATGTTTTATTAGTCTATGGCCTGCGACAACGCATCAGTGCTCATTAATTTTTTCAAGATCTGACAAGTCCATAAATTGGGGATTTTTTTTTCCCAATCTACTTTGACAAACTCAGTTACGAAATCTAAATTCTAGTTTTTATGTAAACGGTTACATTTTCTAAATATACGAGAAATGGGGTCAGTAGGGTTAGTAGAGGTTCGGTGCACAGGAGTTTGTAATAGAAGTGGTGATGCAAAGCAGTGTGCTTGGCCCCATGCATCTCCATGCAGCAAATGCTGCTTTTGTTGACATCCTCAGCACAGTAGTAATTCTATATCCTTCCTCTTCTGTGGTGCTGGCCCACCTTGATGCTGCTCTTCCCTCATACAGAGCAGAGAGTGTGGTTCAGCTCTGAGCTGTGCTGTCAATTCAGTCACCCTATGGCTAACTCAATCACCATACGGCTAATCCAAAAAAAGCAAACATTTAGTTCTTGTAAAAGTATTCTCAGATGATTAATTATCTCAGACTCTACTGCCTAATAAACTTAACACTGCTCGGATAAGGAGGGAGAAGAAGTATAAACTGGCCTACCATAACCTAAATCTGACTTCCTCGAGTCTTTGAAGAACATAAGGTGTTTGAACCCAACCCTATTTAAGTTCCTGAGGTGTAAAAACATTTTATTCACAGCTGTGTCAGTAACTGGTTTGCATATTACATACCTGTATGAGCTCCTGTGGTTCACTCCCTTCTTCCACAGTAATTAATTTAGACCTTCCATTCCGTTCGTTGTCCCGAATGCCAATGGCAACTTGAGCAGCCTTCAGCCGCTCGTATTTATTGCATGAGGAGCCACACCACTGATAGATTTCCTAAAATAATTAAAAGCACACATATGTTAGCAATAAGATTCAACACTGAGCAAAATTATGAAATTACTATTTTATTAATAATTATCTTAGTGGACCACCAGAACATCAGTGAAGCTACACCTTTCAGAAATACTTTCCAGAAGAGATTTGTTAAGTCACCTAGTTATTTAGGCATTATAAAGGAACTTCAAAATCTCAAGGAAAACCCTGACTGTACCCACTACTCAAAGGTGAAGTTAGAACTTTCAATCCAATTTTTATTTCTGTGACTTTTTGCTGTATAATGATATTTGTCATACACTCTGCTGCATCAAACCACAAAACCAGCTCAAGAGCGAACAGATGATGCAGGTGTTCTCAATGAAAGTCTCCTTCACTGAAAGATTTTTTCCTCCATGTCCAGCTCATCCAACGCTCATAAAAGTTTATTAATCTCACATTAACCCAAGCCTTTTCAACTCTAGTTATCACTAATGTTTTTAAAAAATACTTCTAAATATTTACAGATATTTACAGTTTTTCTGGTAAGTTAAACCACCAAGTTCCTCCCCAGCAGAAGATGGACACATACCTGGTCCCCTTTCCTGCCTCAAGAACCAACTAAAATAAAGACAAGAGGCACATCTCTAAAAGATGCCTCCATCCAGGAAACACAGCAGCTAGGAATAAGCATTTCAGAATAAAGAATTTAGATTTCAGTCTTGATGAAAATTACTAAGAGGCGGAACATAAGCTTTAGGGCCGCTAGAGGCTGAGTTGGAAGGAGCGAGTCAAAGGAAATAAATCAGCTTGACGGGTTGCCTTTACCCGCCCCCTCTCTTCTTTTCCAAGAAAGTCATTTGAATCTTCTTCACATGATTCTATCAAATAGCCCAGCAATAACGGTACACGGTCATTTTCAACTTAAAAAAGGTTCAACAGCTTTGTGTTCATCTACAACGCAAATAACAAGGATTTAATCAGAGCCCTCATTAAGCAATTATTGGGGTCTTATGGTGTATAAGCAACTGCATAAAACTTAGATTTCAGATGAAAGCCTGTTTCATTCGAAAAAAGCTTTTTAAGCTAATTATGCTGAGCACTATTATTATTTAATAGTACTTGAAATGGTGGCTTGAGGCAAGTGAGAGATGATGTACAGTTTCACAGTACCAGCAGATGCAAACTTTTAGAAGACCGCTGACATTGATGCTGTCTGCCTGCAAAACAGCACTGGGAACTTCCGATAGTTTTCACCAGCTTGGACACAAAAAAAACCCCCAAACTCAGTGATCTCACAGCCAAGTTCCCTTCCCTTTGGAAGCATCCTTCAAAGACAAAGTCTTAAGCTTACGCCAGGATTACACAGATTCCCAGAACTGGATCCCTTTCAATTTGCAGGTGTTATGCAGTGAAAGCTGTCAGGTTTTCAGCCTTTACGTTTTTGCCTTCCCAAACTGACTGTGAGCTTAAGACAAGAAAACAAAACAAAACAAAAAATGTTTCCAAGTTCTGGTTTAAATACTGTCAGCTTACAAAGTATCCAGAATCTGAAGACATACTTGGCTTCAGATTTGGACCTTATCTTAAATCTGACCTTCGACATTTACACAGGAAAAACAATATATATTTATCTGTGTAAACTTGGAGAAATAGAATTTTCTAAAGAATTAATGAAATACTGCCTTGAGTGTGTAGAAAGTAAAACGTTTAAATTTCAGCAGATTTTTAAATATAGTTATTATACCTATGCACTGCTTCAGCCACCTTCTCCCATATTTTGGGAGGCTCCTTCAGTTTCTGAGAATTTCAGCAAACTTACTCGTTCTTATCTTGGCCTATCTCCCACTAACTGATCTTATTTGAAATGATGTGAGAAAACAGGAGTCACTAGAGATATAGCAGCAATAATTAGCAATTCCTTATTTCCCAGAGTCTATAGGAGCAATAAGGAAGAGGAATGAGACATAATAATTAGCTGAGGAGGTTAGGCAGCTCTTGCCTTATCTCAGTGTTCACGCTGCAATTCAGGGAGATTACTCCTTCAGAAAGGTTAAAAGATCAGTTTCAGTTGTACGTGGTCTTTTGGTAAGCAGCCATGCAACCTCAAACAAATATTCTCATCTACAAAATGAATAGTATTTACTGCACTGACCACAAAGGATGTTGCAAGGCTTAAATTGTCATTGCAAGTTAAAAAAACCTTTACTTCTCAAACAATAAATTCACGTTTTCTTTTCTTGGTATCTCCTAAAGGTCCCACTGCACAGTGGGCCCTGGTAACTCTGCATATTCTCCCTCTTTGCCTTCAGTTAGTGACTGAACTGAGTTCTCCCACATCCCGCTGGCTCTAGGCTGCAAATCAGCCCGAGGAAGGAGAAAGACCTTTAAAAATTTACAGTAATGAATTTCAGATTTTTTTTTAATTTGCAGACTTCACTGTTTTCCTTATGGAGCCCACCTTCCTGAACCACAGAAACGTTCCCACAAAATAACATGCCCTAAATACTTTTGTCCTAAAATAAAATAATACATATGAGATTTTGTTAGCTGCAACCCTGAGAAACCTTGTGTGGTAAGGTTTTCTCCAGCCACATGAAAAAGAACCTTGAATCAACAAGCAGCATCTGAAAGCATCCTTTCATCCGGACTTCACGTGGATGAGCCATACCGTTCCTATAAGCTCCAGCCTCCCTGGTTATTTAAAAAACAGCAATTTTAAAAGGTAGTGAAAGAAGAATCTGATTCCTTTCAGCAGTAGATAATAAAGGCCGCATTCTTTATTAAAACCCCAAAGCTAAACTTCATGTACTGTGTAATTTAATAGAAGGAAGCGAGCAGCCACAAGTCATGAAAGTATCACAAAGTGCGTAATATTTTACTATATTTACTATGAACACTAAACAAATATCTTAAGAGTTCAGTGCTGCAAGCCTTCAGGAGCTTAGATTTAGTTCATTTTCTCTTCTGAAGTAAAATCATCATCTCTATTATTTTTAAACAGATCTAATTTTAAGGCCTGTGAGAAACCGGGACCAAACAAGGCCTCACAGAAGAAGTTCAGCTGGATATTTACAAGTTTGTCTTCCTGATACAACTTACCCATTTCAATCTTTAGGCAGATTGGTTTTTTAACAATTTAAAGTCAGAAAGTGCTATTTTTAAAAGTCAAAGCCACTTCTTGACAAGGCTAATATTTAAGACCTGGATTTACCTGAAGTACAGTCAGCTAGTTATCTAACCATGTCCAACAGACCACTGAGCCTTGGGCTTGTATTTTATTATTCAGGTATTTATTTTTAGACACACGCATATATAGTCCTCAACTCGGGACATAATATGGTATTTAGGTTTAGCTCACTCAGTGCTTTCACAATTTCTTAGCTGTACTACACCTTCACTATTTTTAGGCTTGTTTTGCTAACCTTATTTTGAATTGGCCGGCTGACAAAAAATGTTCCCATTAAAATGAAAATAGACTTCAAGTGTTCACTCCCCTCAAAA
>VXAK01007100.1:0-14716 GCA_013399435.1 Arenaria interpres | reverse complement strand
AAAAAAAAAAAAGGAGCTTCATTCATCAGTAATTCCTGTGAAAGCCTGGTTTATTTTTGGAGGTTTGTACTAGTGGTATTTAATTATTTATTTTTATAATCTCTTTAACAGAGTTTGAGAGGTGCACCGTGGAAGAGAGTTATTCTGCTACTTGATATTAATGGTTGTTGATATCAATATCCTTGTCAGATCACAGTGGGACAATTAACAGCTCAGGGAGAGAAAATGTTATCACGAATAGTCACAATGACTACTCTAGAGCTCCTGAGGGAGGTCAGGAAGGCAAACGGGGTCTGCGATGTGTAGACTGTGGTCACAGCGAGGTCTCTCAGGGATGTGGTTTGCTCTTCTAGTTCTTGGGTGGCAGGAGTCACCACTTTTATTCTTGACAGCTTCTGGCCTGCAGAGTGACCTTGAGCAAGTCCCGTGAGACTTCTACAGCACATTAAAAATGACCCAGCACTTAGCTGCTCTGCAGAAGCATGTGGCAGGACGGTTATGTACGGCTTGTGTAACCTTGGCTCTTTTCCCTGTGTGGAGAGGGATTGAGCAAAGGACACCTCCTGCCTTCCTGCTTCAGCCCCAAACGGCACGTAGAGCAAGAGAAGGAAAAATAAACAAACAAAAAAATTTGCTTATTACAGAAGTGACATAAAAACAAGTTTTCCTGTCTAACACACAGCCACCTCTGTGTTCACCTGGCAGCCTGCTTGGTTTGGAGGCAAATGAAAAATATACTCTGTGTCCTGGTGTCTTTTCTGTGAATCTTGGCCAGGACTATGAAAGCAAAACCAAGAGGCTTAACTCTGTGAAGAAGTCACAGTTTTCTTATAGTTACTAACATGTTCTGAACATATAAGTGTTTTAATCCCATGTCTTTGTTGAAGTAGCTATTAATTTCCAGTCCATTCTGTAACTGCCAATTTGCACTCTCTTACATGAGGAGATATTAAAAAGCCAAATAAATGAAATGCGTTTCAAAACTATTTGATGCAAATCTGTTGCAAAACTCCAATTTTGGTAGAAATAACAGTGAAATGTTTAAGGGATTAATTGTCACTCATCTTAAAATATTAAAATAAGAAGTTCAGCTTTCATTAAGGAAAGACTTTAAGCCAAGTATCACAAGCTGGTGTGCCTCCCTTCTTTTTGGCAGGTCCTGATGCACCCCAGGCCTGTCCACCTTCGCCTACACCTACATCAGAACACGCTCCTAGAACGCAATTGCACCTCAAAAAAATAATTACCACTCTTTAGTCAAGAGTCAGCTAAATCTATCGCGTGGATAGTGTCATGTCAACATGAGGTAGTTTATGCTGACTTAATGTATGTCAGTCTGGGTGTTGTCTTCTGTACCTCTAAACCACAATGTTAGATACTGAAGCACGGCTATGAAATAGTGCAAAAAAAGACCTTCAGCTAAACCTGCTCCCCCATGTGAAACACCACACCATGTTCTCCTTACCCCACAACTCACACCACACCATGTTCTCCTTACCCCACAACTCACACCACACCATGTTCTCCTTACCCCACAACTCATACAAAAGGGTGAAAAGCAAGAAAAAACAGTTTGTCAAGTTACTACTTCCTTAATTTTTCCTCTTCTCTTAGGCTTAGCCACTTCTGTTCATTAGACAGAATGAGATCAGAGCCCAGGCAAATAACCACATCACAGAAAGCCAGGGCAGTGGTTTCCAGTGGGTGGGTAGAAGAAAGGCTGACGAGGCTTGTAAAGAAGTGGGTGAGGAGGAGAGGAGTCGTGGTGCAGGAGTGACCAAAGGAGCCTGCACTCCTAATGCTCACGTAAGTGAACCCAAGACACCACTTTTCTTGAGGGGACGTAGAAAAAAGAAAACATCTAGCAAAGAGGCAGATCGAACATGCGTGGATATTGGCAAAGCTTTTATACATGTTATCACACTTATGTTTGTATCAGAATAATCGGCACGCACTTAGCTGAGACTCCATTCATTCTCTTCATGGTCATTAATAAACAGCTATTCTGATAAGGCACAAGTTCATTCTAGCTGAAGCTGTTCTTTGTTAAAGTCTAGTCTCCAAAGTTCACAGATTTAAAGGAGAAACGCCAATGCAAAATACAAAGAGACTCGGAGAAAAGTTTTTATATGACCTGCAAAAACCAGAAATGCTTCCAGTGCCTTCAGTGCTCAGTAGAAGTATCTGTAACACAAACGCGCATTACCTTGGAGCTTGTAATTCAAACATCAAGTTTTTGGAAACTAAATGGAGAGCCCTAAAGCAAGAGTGTAGTTATTTTTGTAAGCAAAAAAGGAGTGCCAAATCAAGAAAATAAAGTCCAAATGGTGGGGGAAATAACTGAACAGGAAAACCGAATAAAAGTGACTAGGATACAGTACTTTGTCAGTTCACTGATACTCAGATTTTTAGGAACTGACGTACATATTGAGAAGAATGTCTGGATTGAACCAGGTTAATATAGACCTCTAGAGATGCTTTTCTCCTAAAATTATTCAATGTTTTTTCCTGTCTTGACTGTTAAATTCTTGATATAGGCAGGGAAAAGAAAAATATAATTTCACATACTCATCAAATCGGCCTTTTTACATTTGTTGGAACTGTAATACACTGAACCATTGAAAGTTGTGGAGTTTTGATAATCCAAAACAAACTCTGAATTCATTCAGCCAGAACGTTGCAGAGGCCACCACGAGCCTGGCCTTGGTATAATTACAACAGGGTCTTTGTAATCAGTCTTGGAGCCTCCCAGTTGATTCAACTGGAACAAATTGTCAGAATAAAAATAAGTCAGATGTACCACAGTCATACACTTACTACATTCATTTTTTCCTCTCACACCTGTTTTGCCAGTATATTCTGGGAATAGCTGTTGCTATACCACAGGACATTGAAGGAGTACCACCAGGAGAATAGTTATTTAGAATAACAGCAGCTCAAGCAACAAAACATCTGGATTTCCTACAGCATCAGGAAGAAAAGTAACCTAACTGACTCCTTGTATATCCCATCCACCTGAAGCTTCAATGACATTCTCTGTTTCAGCCACTTTTCTGTGTACAAGGTGGAGGTGAGGAGAAGCTTTCCACTCCAGGATATGCGGTTTTCCTTCATACTCTATGAATATACTAACTGAAGTGGGCAAAAAAAATGGCTTAATATTTATTTTTCTCCCTCTAATGACTTTGGGACTACAATAGTTTCCAGAATGCTGGAGTTTACACTACCAGAGCTGTAAAAATAATTGGTTTACAGACTTCCAGAAAAATTAGATGCTTGCTCATTAAGATACACCATGCATAGATATAACCACATTTTTAACCTGTTAATTAATCCATGAAGTTAATAAAGAACTAAAGCAGTTTAGTTTTTCAAGCTCTGCTACTTGTTTGGCAGCTCCCTGCTACAGCAGAGCAATAGTTTAACTCTCAGCTGGGGAAACCGGGGAAGAGGTTAGTTGTAGGAGAAACATGTGAATGAAAAACATGGAAAAAGGACATGATTAATCAGCTCTTAGTGCCAGGGAAAGCAACTAGAAAGAGAAACTTCCAGCCATGACCTCCAACATGCAAGAATCTGCTCTTCCAGTCCTGTTTATACCCAAACAGTGACTTTAATAAAGCAATTAATATGCTGATTGTGAACTGGTTTCTGTAAAGGAGGAGGAGCAAAGCCACCTAGAAGAGCTAATGCAGGCAAGAAGGCAGGAAGATTACAGAAGCAAGCAGAACTACAACTGTGATTAAGGTTGCAGCATGATGCTGAATCATACCCTGTAGTCACAATCAAGTATCTGTCCTCTTGATCTTTTACCATTAAAAAGCAGAAGTTAGTTTTCTTTTAGGGAATGTAACTTAATCTACAGCAAGTTAACAGCTTTTATGAAAAGCAGCTGTCAAACCCTCCCCCTCCCCAGCTTTTGCTCGAGGTATTTTTTCTAGGGTCTTTGTACAAGACAGCAATCTTTTCCCTTTTGACATAGCTATTATGTCAGGAGTCCAAGTAGGAGCACACTGACAGACACATGATCACAACAGGTTTATTCAGTCTCGTACTTTTGAGTTCTAACATCATAATACTCACTTGGATTCACGGAGCCCTTGGGAAGTACATACAGTGATTGTTGGATGGCACAACAGGCTCCTTTAAATTTCAAATGAGCAACCTCTTGTATGTTTATAAATCAGTTTATAAGCACCCTTAGGGGAATGGGAAGGATGGATACCTGCATGTAGTTTAACCTCAGTCTTCACTGAACTTGATATACAGTTACCACCTCACCATTTGCATTCTTCCTTTGGGAAGAAGGGTAACTTTTCCTTAGCAGAACTTTGTACTGACAAAACTTTCCAGCCCCAACCAGGCCCAAGGTCAGACCTTCTTGGTACTTATCACACATGCCCTCCTCACACACCTTATTTTACCAAAAGTCTCCTAATTTCTTCCAGGAGGTGGTTACACAGCCGTCTCCCTGCCCTCTGCAGTCACTTGACACAGCACTGCTGCTTCTCCCATCAAGAGGGAAGTCAGCCAGAGAGAACACAGTCTGACATTTTACAAGGCTCCAGCTGAACAAAATGCAGAGAATATTTTTGCTGGTCACTAAGGGTACAACTTCAGACAGTCTTCATTCAGCAGAGCTCCCAAACTGACCTGAGACGCTTTCAATAAAATCAGTTGATCACTTCATGCTGTTTTATTCTATTGCTACTCCCATTCTGCTTCATGTCAGGGGAGATTTAGATTAGATCTTAGGAAGAAATTCTTTCCTGTGAGGGTGGTGAGACCCTGGAACAGGTTGCCCAGAGAAGCTGTGGCTGCCCCATCCCTGGAGGGGTTCAAGGCCAAGCTGGATGGGGCTTGGAGCAACCTGGTCTGGTGGGAGGTGTCCCTGCCCAGGGCAGGGGGTTGGAACTGGATGATCTTTAAGGGCCCGTCCAACCCAAACCATTGATTCTATGATTCTGCATTTTGGTAACTACCCAAATTATCAATAGGTCTCAACATTCACATTTTGTACATCACCAGTGTGCACCAATGTATGTTGGGTGAACTTCACAATACTATTAAGTTTTCTTCCCACCTTAAACCAATCACTAAGAAAATTGACCAAAGAGATGAAAGTCTTTAGCACATCTTACTAGAAATATACATAATATACCTTATAAAGCTATTTAACATATACACCTGGATAATACTAAAATAGCCTGGGAAAACGTGTATGTTATTCACCAAGTGGCACAATGATTAATCTTTTTCCTTCCTTCCCTTCCGTGGTCATTTTCCATGCCCTCTCATGCTTCTTGCTGTTTTGAGAATTTGAGAATTTATCTTGGTGATGGAGCAAGAAAGTGGGATGTGGCTAAGGGAAGGCGGTTAGAGGATGGGGTGATGCAGGGAGAGCTGCATCTGGAGGTGAGGACAACAGCACAGACCAAGGCCAGACACTTTATAGCCACCACAAACTGCCAAACCCATCCTGGTGCCTCTCAGGTGGGACACCTGGAAGAGCTCAGCACACTCCTACCAAGAGGACAGAATGGGAAGCATGGCAGAAGACCATGGCTTCTGGGATGGCTTGAGCACAGCTATGCCAGGACAAGATGAACTAAGCAGCACCTGACAAGGTAAGCTGTTTTACACCAGGCCTTTACATAGCCTTCTCAGCAACTACTTCGCATTTGTCTTGCCTGCCCTGTCCCAAAGGCTTCCTTACAGGGAGATTTTCAGGTTCCTCAAGGAGATGTCATGGAAATCTCTTGCAGAAAAAAAAATTAAATCATAAATCAGGGCCTGGCACTCCAAGCACCCTCCTGGATCACTCATTGCACTGGAGCATCAGTCTGGTGGTCACAGCTCTCATGTCATGGTCTTACAGCAGATTGTTTGACTAGAAGGTCTTTACACGTTACCTACAGGTAATGATTCCCCTCATATCAGAGACAGTGTTTTCTCTGCCATCTGCAGTTATTTTCTGTTCCAGCCTAGAGAGTTCAAAGGAGGCAAGATAAGACCTGGGCAGGATATTTGAAGTGCTGCAAGTGTGCTTTAGTAACATATCTAGGTATGAGGTAACCATCAGAACCTGAACTGTAAATATGTGAATCTAGCTGGAAATGCACACAGACACTTTTCATTTAAGGCATTTTCACCAGGAGGGAAACCTTAGTGACTTTAATGATTTTATTCCTGATCATTATTACCTTTCTTAATTTCCCCTTATCTGTTCAAACCACAGGTTTCAAATATTGCTGTAATTGAGCTCAGGGGGAAATCTAGAATGATTCTTCATTATATTAGGTAAGCGGCTTGATAAAACGTAGCAGCAAATGGACTGCATGAGCAGTTTTGCAGTGCCATGGAGCCCATCCTTCTGGATAGCTAAGAGACTGGGGAAAGTAAGGCTTAGAAATTCATCTTATTTGACATGCTACAATAATTTGATATTAAAAGCACTGACCATAAGCTCATTATTTTATGCAATTGCTGCCCATTATTCTCAGACAATGATTCAGTAGTGCCTACAATAAATTCCAAGGCTCAAGAGCAACTCTACTTAAGATTAATTTTATTTCAATTAAGGAATGTACTTGAGCCAAAATCTTTTTTTTTTTTTAAAGGATCCCTAAATTCAATTAAGAGTTCCTGTAAAGACTCACCCATTCACAATGGGCCTCTAGCCATGGAAAATGTCAAACTGAAAAAGTTACTTCAGCTTGAAATACAGTTCTTAGAAAACACTCTGTCACAGTAGAAATCTTGAGCAAGTTTTACACTACACCTATTTCTCTGAAGAAATTCAATAGACTTACGTATCTTCATCTTGAAGCATGTCACACATTGCCTTTTCATCCCCCTCAAGAAAGGTCTGGTTTATATACTAACCTACAATGAAATTACTACAAATGTCTAGATGCTGAAAGATTTTTTCCTTAACTTGTTAGTATATCCAAGAAAACTCATCCCTCCTATACCCCTGGCACGGTAAGACCAAGAAGTGTTCTTAGTCATGCGATTTAACTGACATTTCCCATAGCGTGGTAGAGAAGAGATCTAGATGTCCACATCTGATCTTTCTTCCTGCAAAGGCACAGCGTTGCATTGCTGCTTAACCTCTGTCTTGTCAAACAGGAAATCAGAAACCAGAGTCATGTTATACTTAAAGAGAAAGACTCTCAATGTACATTCACTACTACAAATCAAGGCTCTAAAGCCATATTACATTTAAATTGCTTAGTGACAGCCCTCTCCACTCAACAAATCTCACCATCCGGGATGATGAACCCCAACACTAGTATTATCCATAGCGTGTTTCTGCATTTCATCACTGTCATTGCCATGTCTGCACTGGGACCTGAGTAATTATTTCAGGTGAACTGGGTAATTGTGGCATAAGAATGGTCAGGACAAGACAAATTCACAGAGTACACCCAGTTCCACAGGGTATCCATGGGAGGTTAGCTCCAAACTAGAAAACTCAAGCCCTGTGACAGCCTGACTGCAAAAGCAGGATTTTCTATCCATCTTCAGTTCCAACTTTCCCGTTTCCTATGGGTTAACTGTGAAAGAGAACAGATGATTGAGTCTCCTATGCTTCCTTAATACAAAGTGACGCTGAATGGTAGCTCTTTGGATACTGATGACTTGGCTGTTTCAGATGATTAGACCACAGTGCCATAGGAGAAATGGGACAGTGTCAGGAAAACACTGGCGGTTGTTCTGTCTGAAGGCTGCTAAGCACAATAAAATCCTAACAGACATAATCAATATTGCTACTTGATACCAGTATCTTCAATTATCACACCAGGGGGTGCTTTTCAGAAGAAAGAGTCAAACCCGTAACGTGTTCAGAAGAGCTTTTTCAGTAGGTGTTTCTTGCTGAAATAGCTGACCACTTCCTTGTGAAGCATTGCAGTAAAGACCAACTGCAATTGCTGCTTTGCAAACAAACTATTTTCTCTCATATACTCTTAATTTTATAGGTGTGAGCATATCAGGCTTGGGAATAATTTCAAACTGATAACTAGCATCTAACTAGCACAGACTACATCCCAGCTGCTACTTTTAGACTTAATTTTAAGACTTTTTGATACTAAGGTGACAATACTATAAGTCATCTGGAGCAAGCAAAATTATCTTCTCTTGTCTGTCCATACACTTCCACACTAATTCTCTCTACTTGTTTTCAGCAGAAAGCCTTCAAGTAACAGATGGCTTCTCAGTTAATCTCCTGTAATACTAAAGTAGTTTTATAACACATTGTACAGCAAGTTTATTATGATAACTTTTTACATGATCCAAGTTTTATGAAGAAATGCTCTTAAGAGAAAGGTCCAATCTGTGTTCTGCTCTGAAGCCTAGCACTGATCCCTTTCAGCTGGCAGATAGTGTCAAAGTCAGGCAGGACCTACTCTGAACAGCTTAAGGTTCAAACATGAGTAGTAAAAAAAATCCCAATGCCTCGAGCAGGAAAGTGAGCTGTTTCCTGAAGGACAATCTGTGCATACTTCAGAAAACATTTAGGGCAGTTTTGAATCTTCAAAGTGTTGTGACACTAAAACTGATTTGCTAAGGGAGATCCTTTCCGTCAGTTTGGATGAGCAGCAAAATCAGTTGTGCATTTTAGGGAATGATTGAGACCCTAGAAGGGATGCTGCATCTCTTACTTTTGAGTGTGTTTTGCTCTAGGAAAGACTTACAGCTCCGAGGTCAATAATGAAGCAATCTCCTCTGTTGAAGCTGCTCCAAGCCAGGGGGACTTCTGTGGCTCTTACAACTCTCCGGCCCTTGATATGCAGAAGCCTCTTAGCGCTCAGATCATTAGTAACAACATGATTAAATCCAGAGGCAACACCACCTGCCTGAATAAAACAAAACAAAGCAGCAAGCTTTATTTCAGTTTGATTTTCGCAAATTCACCATTTTAGCTAGCAAGGGGGAAAACATAACTTATGCAGTGAGAAGCAAGCTAAAATAATATACTGTTTAACAGTAACAGTGCTGACCACAGACCAGACAGGCTTGGGGACACTGCTGCTGCTGAACTCTCAGGAATGAGCCTTTATCTGAAGAAGAAGATGTCACCCTGCCTCAAAGGGTTTTCAGATGAATGGGGAAAGGGAAAGCACAGAATTCACTGCACTTTCCGGCATCATCCAGAGGATAATTTAATGCTGAACCACACCGCTAGGACAAAAGTCAGCAGGTTATCAAATAAGGACTGGGGGAAAGCAGAGGGATACGCAGCTCCTGTACAAGTTTTCACAACTTCCTTAAGTTCAATAGGTCTGGGTGGTTTTAGTGCCTGGTTACGTGTAGAGGGAGTCATTCCACAGGAGCTCTGTAATTTTCTGAAAGGAATATTTGCAGCTTAGGAAGCATGCTAGCCAAGAGCACCAAATCGGGGAAGTGAGACCAAACTATTGATTTATAACCTATGAAGTGTAATGTATAAGCCTAAGTTATTGCTGTAAACTGGCTTGGCGCTCTGCTCTTCGTTGCTCCAGGAGAGCCAGACCTTGGGTTGGAATAGAGAGTGCCTCTTGAAATTACAAAGAAAAAAATAATGTAAAAGAGTGGGCAGGTCAGTGTCAAGCTCTCTTATGCAAGCAGAGATAAAAGCTTCAAATTGGTTGTGTAGATTGTGACAAGTTGCAAACCTCCATAATGGGAAAAAGGCTGACTGAGCAATGGCTCCCAGAGCTCCTACTACAAGGAGATTCTCAGGAGATACATTACTTTATTCTTAAAAGCCACAGATGTTTTAAAAAAAAATTCCTTCCAAAGGCTCTGCTTCTGGAAGTAGCACAATAAAGACTGATACGGCAGCTTTTAAAAACATTTAAATAATTAAAAGTATTTGGGAGGTATTTTTACCTACCTCAAAGAAAAAACTGCAGTAGGACTGCAAAAACACCATTTTTAGACTAAAGTGAGGTTTTGGTCTTTTCCACTCTGCTCATGTTTTTAACCACTTAAGCACATTGAGTTCTGCATTTGAACAAAGTGGTTCAGTCTATGACATAAAACGGTTTCTGTGACATTTGCTGCCTCCCAGATACAGAGAGTCCCTACTGTGAGCACCCTTAGACAGACAAGTAATGTCAGGATAGCTTGATTTGGAGGGGGGGGATGGAGGGACAGGGAAAAAAAAAATCACTGGAACAAGTTTTCGGTTAACAGAGGAGACACTGGTTAACACAAGTACTGGGACTCCTGTAGTTTAGCACAGATAGTTCAGATCTGAAACCAAAGTTAAGAAACAATTTTTAAGCTTTCAGTAACAGATACAAAGCAAGAGATTTTATTTTAATTGGGGGACAATGTTACCTATATTTTTAGAATGTATTTTAACAGCTGGCTCTTTACCTTGTATTTAATTCCTCCTTTGAAGTAGCTCACAAACTCAGTAGACTCATAGCCTTGAATTTCTCTGCTCTGCACAGGCTTTCCTCCTAAATAGTCATCCATTTGAACAGCAAAGATAGCTGCAGCTGTGCTTTCATCCTGGGTACATTCTTTCCCTGAAATAAGATGAAATATTATGTCTATAAAGCACGAATGTAGCTTTGAGATCTGCTGCAGAAAGGTAGAATTTCTGCCTTCAACAGGTTGTACAGCCCTGGTACACTGCAACAAAACACTACATCATAACCTTGTTCACCACCAAATGCATGACCATCCAGACCATTTCTTAACTATTTCTAGAACTGCTTTCATAAGCAAACAAAAAAAAAAAGTGAAAAATAGCCAAGTTTGTCTTCTCTCAGCCTCTTTGAACAAGAGAATATTTTCATTCAGTAAGTTTAGCATGGGCAAGCATCTGCAGTAACCGTTTTTGGACTTTGAGTTGAAGTGCATAGACCAAGGAAGGTCATGCCAAAGGGCTGATTAGATGGTAAACCATGTATTTACCATAAAAGCAACTCACCAAGCCATAAAATAATGCAGAAGCAGTCCTCTTCACACCATCATCAAGTAAACGGCATTTCACGTAAGTATCTTTTATTGGATCACCTGGTACAGCTGGGAGAAAGCAAAGCAGCTTTTGGGGCTCAGATATTTGCTTCATGAGGTCACACTTTGTTTTTTCAGAGATTAGCCTCTTCTCAGGAATGTGGCAAAATGGCCTCCTTAATTACTATGTTGATGGCCTAATCACACTGCAAAGCAGGCTGTACAGTAAAATAAAACTTTTAGCACGGGCCCATACATTTTCAGCAGTTCTGATTGTTTCAAGAGCAGTGCCAAGTGGGATTGAGTCTCAAAAACCTGGCTTCTTGAGGACCTTTGAAGAGTGAGGAAAGGCAAGGTTTGCCATTTGGTTTTTATTTGTTCTTTCTAAATAAGAGGAAGAAGCCTGTACGTGTGTAACAGTTCTCAAGAGCAGCTTCTCACTTGCATTAACCATTTCTTCACTTCTAGGGTGGAAAAATAGCTCAGAGGTCCAAGCTGCCTGGACAGAGATACCTCTCTCAGGCCGTGGGAGAAGGGGATGTGTGTCGCGAGGTGTTGGTGTCACCTCACAGCATAGGGAGTCATTGCTGTCACAGGAAACCTGTTGGTAAGGCATTAGGAAAGCAGGGTCAGGGATGCCCAAGTCAGATCATGGAGCTAGCTCCTCTCTTGGGGAGAATGAGAGCTCTATTCATGGCCCAGCAGTGAAAGTGCCACAACACAGCTCCCCATTGCCCCCCAACAACTGTGCTTCTCTGAGGAGCAGCGTCACCACCACAGCTTCTGTGGGGACACAGGTGCAATGGAAGCCTCAAGAAAGCAGCAAGGATGAAACAGGGAAGGGATCCAAAGGATAATGGAGACATGGGGAAGAGAAAAGCATGAGGCCTTACCTCAAAAAAGGTAAAAAAAAAATACTGAAAGAATGAGATAACTCAAGAAGCTCTGAAAAAAAAATATATCCCCATCACTGAAGTGACAGCGTACTGCCACACAGCAAATTCTTATCAGACCTGGGTACCTTCTTAAGTTGGTGGCAAAGTTTTGTTTGCTTTTTCTTTGTTTTTTTTCATAGGGTTATTCACGTTCATTAGGACCAGATCCTTCAGATTTATTGCTTGCAATTACACAACAGGGTTCAGGGTTGAAGAAAATTGGTTTTGGAACAGTATTAGAGATAAGAGCTACTACCAGGCTCAGCCTCACAGCTGCTGTACAGTCAAATAGTCTGTGAAACCCTATTTAATGAGAGTGAGCACCAATCCAAGTGTAGGTTGTCCAAGCCGTAGGGAAAACAGATTTACCTTATAGTTTGAAGCACAAAAAACTATAAATAAGCCACAGTATATAGGAAAAGAACAAAATTTTTGCCAGACTGGATAGGTTCACATAGATAGGTCTTATCACTTAATCAATGGGGACAAGGGTTACAAATAGTTAAAAAACCCCAGTCATAGCACAAGACTGTATCAAGGTCACAGACTATCCTCTTATGGTCCAGACCTCCTCCTAACTCCATAGGTACGGTCAAGCATGGTATCAGAAGGACTTTTACCACTGTATAATAGTGATAAAAATCAATGCTTTACTTTTATTCTGAATTTGGGGTCTTTTGTTGAAGTCAGACTCTGTTCAGACTCAAAGGCACCATATGAGACCACAATAACACACACCACATGACAGTCAGGAGTAATGACAGTGACACCACATGGCAAGGCCCTTGCTAAGTCCAAAGTCTGCAGGGTTTCCATCAATCTAATTCCACAAGAGTACTCTCCATCCAAAAATCTGTTAATGACTACTGCTACTGTTCAGAGACAGCTTATGGAAAGTCTTCAGAAAGACCCTACTGAGGTCTTCCTGCCCCACAGGTTATAAAACCTTTGCTCACGAGAAAGGTTTGGTGTACGTAACAGTGGTGAGAATCAGCCAGCAAAAATGCCAAAGTTCTTTCAATTCCTACTCTGAGTGTGCTGCCCTTCCCCATACACCTTGTGTGAAGTCCTGGTCTGTTATGAAGCTTGCAGCAGCGTTTGAGGACCTCCGCCCCACGACTGGGATATCTTGCATGCAGGAAGGGATTTCCCAGCAGTTTGCCACTCTGCTGCCAACCTGACAGTTGCATAAGAACAACGTGTGCCCTGATTACCTGAAGCTATTTACAATATCAGGATATCACCACGAGATGTGCATCAGCATGTACAACTAAAGGTCTTCAGCCAGCAGCAAAGATGTTTTAATTAGTGCAAATATCAGTCACCCTTTTTACTTTGCTTCCAGTCGCAAAAAGTCCTTGCGTCTTTCCCTGGGAAGTGCCTACTATACCTCAACTACTATATAAATAATTCTGACTTCATTAACAAAGGTCTAAATAGCCAAACCCTGCTATTAACTAGCAGTGCTGCTGACATAAGAACATCTGCCAGAAATTCATTTACGCTGCCATCTATGATTATACTCATGAGAGACAGACACTATCCCGCATGCCAGCTGGATAACTCACAGCACATGCAAAACTAAACAAGCTTCAAACAATTATGCAAGAACAATCCCAGCTTTATCTGCTATTCTTTTCCAATGCATCCGAAAGTACAACGAGAACCACAGTAACTCAAACACATTAATGTTAATACACATTGACCTGTCGTTATGTGCATTCACCGAGATAATTACCTACAAACACAAATCTTGTGATGGTGAAACAACACATAGTTCTCAGGCAGCTACACAGCAACCAGTGTGGTCAGATGAGTCAGTGACCAGGCAAAGAAGTCTCAAGAAAGCTCCAAGAGATGAGGAAGTCACCTAATAATGCATCCTTATGTCAGACTCCGACTTCGCTATAAAAACACTGTGCTAGTCAAGATTGAAGGCAAAGGACATCAGCCCAATTCCAGTGTTCCCTGTTGCTTCAGGAAGGGCTTTATGGCTCGTCAGGCTGGTATTAAAGAGGTTTTACAGAAAACCTGGTGACTTTGCCTCCAGCCTCTGTATCATCAGAAAGCCAAATTAGTCTAGCTGAGAAAGGCAACATCTGGACACAAAGCAGTGCACCAATGCCACAGGGAGATGACAGCGGAGAAATTTTGGCCCTAGTGGAAGCAAAGGCAAGAAAACTCTTCTTCAGAACGACAGCAGGATTTCACTCATGAATCTCAGCTGGATGCAGCCAAGACTTGCCTTTAACCCTTCACCACTTTTCCAAGCTAACAGCACAAAGCAAGAAAACGTTCACCTTTCTGTCATCGCCCACTTTCTCACCCCCAGAGCCCCCCAGCACCGCTGCAGCAGAAGCGGCGAGGTTTGGCATCACCCAGCTCCTTGCCCGGAGCCCAACTTCTATTACTAAGTGCCTCAACTCGTGGGCTTCGCGGGTAGAAATTCAGCTCCCGATCCCCTCGGAACCCAACAAGAAACGGCAGGAAGAGCCCGCGGACCCCCCGCCGGCCGGTGCCGCCCCCCAGCCCCCGAGAGCCCCCCGGCAGGGCTGCCTACCGAGCCAGTAGTGGAGCCGGTAGGCGGCGGCGGCGGCGCGGCGGACGGTGTGCAGCACCAGGTAGGCATCGCCCACGAAGAAGTCGCCGTGGAGGCCGGGGGGCACCGCCACCAGCTCCAGCCGCTCGACGCGCCACACCTGCAGCCCGCTCCGCTGCCCGGCTTCGGCGAAGGCCGGCGGGGGCTTGTCCGGGGCCATGGTGCCGAGCGGAGAAACGGCCCCGCCGCCTCCCCCGCGCCGCCTTTATAGGGCTCGGCCCGGCCC